>CAUJRU010000303.1:600000-963638 GCA_963277665.1 Viscum album | reverse complement strand
TTAATTCAAATGATATTTACTTTAGTATATGTAATATAATTCAATATAATCTTTCTTTAATAATTCAATTACTACATCATTATTGTGTCACCATTTTCATTAATTATTTATTGATTAAAATTATAAAAAATCAACATTATTTATATAATAATTTTATATTTCAAAATAATATTTACATTTTATCATATCACTTAAATATTATTATATTAATGAAGATATAGTTATGAAAATTAAAAAATTACATTTTTAACTCTACTTTAAATAAAATATTACAAATGTCATCATCCAACACATGTGGAATAAAAATGTTACTATTTAAATGATATTATTGATTTTAGTTTAAAAGAACTTATTAAATGAAATTATGACATGTTTTTGGGTATTATTATATTAATATATATATATATATATATTATCCTTTAATTATTGTATTTTTCATTAACTTTGGTAAATAAAATTTAAAAGTTACAATTCCTAAAAAAATATTTTGATCTTATTAGAGCACATTTTTAATATTTATAACAACCATGTACATTAATTTTTTTAAATTCAAATAAATGGCGTGGGAAAATTACGTTTACTTATAATCCGCTAATGTGCTTAGAAAGTGTGTATTAGAGGCATTGAAAAATTCAATATGTTTTTATAACTATTATTTTATAAAAATGATTTTAAATAACTAAATTAGAATAATATATGTCCAATTTAAATATTGTAAAAATATATAAATATAATGAAAAATAATAGTTTAAATGGGAAATTTTGGTGTTTAACAATAATGTAGTATTTCTCATTTTTCGTCAAAATTGAAATTATATAGAAAATTACCAAAATTTCAACCAAATATAATTTTGATATTCCAAATTCAAAAAATGATTTCAATTTTGAAAAATCAACATCATAAATTTCATAATTTCATTTATAATATTCATAACCACATTTTGATCTGTTATTCTGAATGTTCATGGAGCCCTCCAACTCAATGTTACAAGCAGTAGCAGGCTATTTAATTATTTTAATGGAAGCATACCATGAAAGTTTCAGAATTTACATTAATCCATTATTTATATAATTTCATCCTTGAAATTTATAGAATATTTCATAAAATGATTTAGGTGGTTCATACTTATAAGTTCTTTCAGTTCCTATGTCAGCTCATCCATTTTAGGCTTTCCCCAAAAGAAAACTTATCAGAGGAGTTCTCTGATTTATCAACACATGTTCTCTTGTATCAAGAATCTTAATAGGCTCTTCAAAATAAGAAATTTCATATTCCAATCTATTTCTTCATATGTGATCACATGTGACGAGTCTGGCATGTGTTCATTTAACATTGAAATATGGAAGACGTAAAAAATGTTGGAGACACATGGAATCATTTTCAAATGGTAAACAGAGGATACATTTCAAATCTATTTTATAGAACACCGCGGTCTTTCATACTCGAATCACCTACCACCATTTCCTCACAGGGTGGTAGGGTACTGTGAAATCAAAATCATAGATTACCTCAAGCAGTATCCTTTCTCTCATGTTGAGTTTTTTTCTATGATAAAATTTATGTAAAACTTTTATGATTAGTATATATCTCATATGTTTTAGTGTATCGATAGAGTCTCTATATCATTAGTGGAAAAATTGTAGTTTCTAACCCCAGATCACGAGTGCATTAGTTTTTTTTAAATTATTAATTGGCATGATTCATAAGAAATAACCATATAATTCTTTTTAAAGATACTTTTGATTCATTTACTTGATGCATCACTATAAATAAAAAACCATTCTTTCACAGATGGTAGAGTCATGAAAGGAGAATAGACTAATCTTCCCTTCAATTCAGCAAAACATTATTCATAATTATTTTTAAAAACAAATTTAACCCCATTACATGTGAGAATGGTAATGGGTATTCTAATCGGGAAATATTCTAGAAAAAATATTGATAGTAACATGGTAAACTAATAATAATTAGTATATCAGTTATACTCATAGGTGTTATCCATTCATAGATTGATTTTTCTTTTTCAGTATCCACAAATATTCTATCATTGGAGATAATACAGAAATGAAATGAAATTTTATTAAGCTAGAATTCACAAATGCTAAACCTCCCATATAGTATATTTATTATTGGAGTCTTCAGAAAAATAATCAAGATCATCCCATGGTATTTGTAGATTTTATTGTATACCAAGATATGATAAATAAATTCTACAAAACAATCATCAATATATTCATTGAACACTTTGTTTATAAGATCCATGAAAAAATAAGGTGATTTAGTGAATCCAAATAGAATTATCGTAATATAACAATGATCATAACTAGTTCAGAATGTTGTCTCTGAAATATAATATTTTTTCAGAAAATTGATGACATCCAAAAAACTGGACAATATTTGAAAAATATTGAGCTCCATTATGTTGATCAAATAAATCATCAATGTCAGTCATGGTATACATGATCTTTATTTAAATTGAATTTATTAATCTATATTGAATTCCTAGAATCATTGATTCATGTTATTTATAACATAAGGTAATTTGGATCACCATTGGTAAACTATAGGGTGAATAAATACCTCACTACCCAACTCCTTTAGTTGTTTTTCATCTCTTTTATTTAATAGGTTACATTATTTAAGGAGTCTTTGATATTGTTATTGAATTAGGGACTAAATGAATAAAAAATAAATCACATGATATGGGGGGGTTATTGTAAATCATTGTGAAAACTTCAATGTATTCCATTACAAATTGAACATCCTCACTTTGAAAATTTCTTTATTCATCCTTAGATGATGATTCATCTTCCACCCAATATCATTCAGTAAAGCTATTGGGTGTAATTTTAGATAAGAATCATGTGATGATGTTTCTTCTTAAAAGATAATGGAATCTAAATCATCCTCACAAATCATAATGTCCTTCTTCTTGTAATAAATTTTCAAATCATATTTTAATATTCAATCCATACAAAGGTTAATATTAATGTTAATCATATGTTTGATAATATATCTTGTATAAAATGAATGTTTATATGCCATAATAGAAACTACCTAACACTTCTTGGTTGTAATGAGACTTCTCTTAAGAGTTTTGAATGATAACTCCAACGTTAATGTGAATTGGAAATATCTATTTGTAAATGAAAACTAGGAAGTTATAAAGGAATGATATTATCGAGAATAAGATTATCATTTTCCAAAATTTTTGGAGAGTACTACAGTACCTTCCACAATGTCATTAGAAGTTTGAAACTTAGTAGTTGTGATCACAAAATCTTATCATTGCTACCTAAGCCTTCTTTGAGTCATGTTTCACTGACTCATTGTAAAATAATTTTCATAATGTCCCATTACATTACAATTTTAGAATTTAATATTAAAACCCTCTTTCTTCCCATTATAATCACGAACTTGGTAGTATTTTTCTAAACACTTGTAACAAAATTCCACAACCTTTAGTAATGTACCAAGTGTTTCTTTCCATAATTACATCTGGGGGGAAAGATAGATTTTCTCTTATTTCCCTTTATTCACATTCCATGAGTGTTTAGTGTCCCTCTTCATTTGTTGATTCCCTTTAAATTACTAAGAAATAGAAAATTCATTTTTGGTCTTGATAACACATGAGATTATATAATCGCATGATGGGATAGATTGTGATACAAATTCCCCTATGAAGAATAGTTTTAACCCATCAATGAATTGATAAATATTACTTCATAGCTTATGTATACATTCATCAATAAGATTTCTAACCATATAACTCTTACCTCTTACATTGAAACTTTATTGTCCTCTTTTTGCCTCAGACTCAAAAATTTCCTTTTACATATCAGCTTTTTAAACTCAAGGAAATTATTTTTATAGGAAATTTTTATTAAACTATGTCCATTCTATATTTTCTACTTTCTCATCCTTATTTTCGTATTGAATTAGTAACAAAAAATTTATCTTCATCTCTTGTGAGAAGATAAACTACCATGAAAACATTTTCTCTTTCATTTCTCCCAAAAGAAAAAATAAATTTATCTAAGGAACATATGCATTCCTCAACTAAAAATAGAATTTATTCCCACTGTATATTAGAGGTTGGTTTAACATGATGTTTTTTAACAATGATCCATTGGTTAGTTGATCAGGGTGATCCATATGGGTATGGTTATTGTTCATAAACTGTGTAAGATATCCCAGTATGGTTATAAGCTTTTCTGCACTAGTTGTATTACCTTCTCAACATTTATTATAATTCATTGGAGGAAAATCCCAATATAGATTATGTTTGTTGATATGATATCCATTTATTCCACTAGGTTCCATTTATAAATAATGGAATTCACAATATTAGATTTTGAATCATACTTCATAATTGAAATATAGTATAATATCTTACATAAATTGAAATTTCATGCATATAAAATCCATAATCATAAACATGGTTTTTTTGAGGACATAGTTAATCACAAATACATCATAATGGATTGTAAAAAAATATATTTTATCCTCAGAATATCCACTGTGATTATCATAATAGGGGCATAGTAAGGTCGGTCGTCACATACCATGTTATCCCATGATAGGCCTGAAACACCTTATCATTGTTATTACTCCAAGGTACATGTGTTATAAAACCACATCCATATGTAGTATCCAAATTTGGATGTCTTTTTGTGGAATACGTGTATAATCTCTACATTACCAAAATCATAGGATGTTCTTATATCTTATCATCAATTTCTATCATCGGGTAATATTACATATTCATGTTTTTTCTAAATCTATTTCCAAGGATTGTTCTAAACATTATCTGATTCCTACTATAACATCATGTCCCCAACTTCCTAGAATTAGTGAATTATTTTATTACATTATCATGGATCATAAGAAACCAAAAACCCATGGACCGATCAGTTTAGTAGCCCTGGAGATATTAGATATAAACATATGTCTTATATTACATCTAGAAATGAAAAAAAGAATATCATTTCCATTGAAAAAACTCATAAAACATAAAATACCCCAGAAGGACACTCATAGTATACTTCATTGAATCATGGAAAACATGAAATAGAAAAAATTGGTGAGCTCAGATTCTGAATAAGGATACACAATATAGAGGACTCTTTCATAAATAACTTTAAATTTTTTAATGAAAGGTATATATCAAAAAACCATGCCTTCTAAACATAATATTCAGTGTATAATGGAAATAATAAATCAAATAATTCCACATAAACATTCACATGGATATTATTATTGTTGAATAATCTCATTAAATATCAATAACAAAAGTCCTAATGAAGAAATGAATAATGTCAATCATCTTAACCTTACTATCAATGTCTCGTGAATAGACCATTAACATACTATCAGGGAATTGTTCTAAGACACAAGATTGTATCATGAGACCAACCAATTCATTTAGGGGATATAGTATCCCCCTCCCACCATATAATAATTTTTAAAACATTCTTCATATGAAACAGGGTAAATAAAACATAACCAATCGTATTAAAACTATCATATGAAATGATAATATTTTAACCATAAACCATGAATGGTATAAAAATATAACAAACATACTAAAACATATCATAATACCTTCAATAAAATATGTATGATTTCAACATTATAAGCCTTACTCAATTAGGTATAAAATTCATCGAAGGATGTTGACATTGATGAAAATACTCTAATAAATTTTTTAAAACACATTAAGTGGAATATCCATTTTTTACTTTGAAATAAATTAAAATCTACAAAATAATTAAATAATATATTTATATTGAAAATATACATGTAATATTGTAAGGGAATAATAAAAATTTTAGGGCTTTATAACATTAGAATTAGCCGCTCGCACCATTTATGTTAACAAACATTATTTCATTAATTTGTACGAATCGTCATTAAGTGAATATTTTTGAAAATTATGAAATGATTCCTTTCAAAACCTTTTGCAAAAAGTAAAATATGTATAAAAATGAAATTAAATAGTTGTTGAATATATTTTAAATTATATTTAAATAAACATAGAGATGGATGATAAAGATGTCCCAATAGATACATACATATAAGCAATCTCTGGTAATAAAGTGACTGCGAAATTAACCCATACCTTAGACCTTATATTATTCGAGTTGAGTATTCCTCGTTCAAAATTGTAGAAGCATGTTTTTATATTATTCCATGACCATATCCTTATTTATGATTTCATATCTGATCATATTATATATTTTTAGTAATATTAATTATGTAATATCATTGTATCAGGTGTTAATAGCTTCATTTTCCAATTCTTATTTTGTTTTGTAAGTAACGTTTGTTTAGAATATGACATATTTTATTCAAATAGAAAATAAAATTAGGTACATAATTAAAATTTTTACTCATAATATAAATTTGATAATCATTCTAGTATAGTTATCATGGAGAATGAATCACAAATCATTATGGACATCGTAGGTTGTACATATGCACAAGCAATGATATCTTTCCTTTGATGGTTAAATGGTATATAATTGTAGTTTATAGTAATTTTAATGAATTATTATCATGTTATATTCATTATTTATATACATTATACTAATCATTATACCCATCCAAATGAAGTAGTTTTTTCTAAAAAATTACACCATGACATGGATACAGAATGTCGTATATACCCACACATGGTGATATTGTTATTCGTATAATGGATAAAATGAGGAATATGATTTTACCAATATAATAAAAACATAAAATTATATTGATTATACTTTTTCATTTTTATGTTGAAATAACATAGAAAAATTTATAATAAGAAGAAAATAACTTTGAAATATGTTATAAAATAATGACTTCTTTTCTTGGTGACTCTTTTTAGATTACACAAAAGGTGCGCATAAGATGGATTTCGTCCTAAAGTGTTTCCAGTAGGATAAATTAAGAGATTTTTTGGGATAATTTGTTAGGGTTTTTTCTGAACTAGAGTGCTTTAGATTAGTTAATGAAAGTGAACGAAGGGTGACTTATTATTAGAAAGGTGAGCAGAACTTTTCGAAAATCATTAAATATAAATTTATTATAAATATCATTCTTCTTTAAAATACATTAGATGTGTTTTATTTTGAGTATAATATGATTATGTTCTAAAAACATCTATGATATATTTTTTAGACATGTTTTGGTCATAATATTAACCATATAATTTGGGTTTAACCCTTTGTTCAAAATAATAAGTCTTACCGTGTCTTCTTTTGTATTTATAGTTTTAGGTGAATATGGTAACAAAAAAATCCAAAAGAACTCGAATTGTATCCTTTATAAAATATTTAACACTATAAACTTTTTTTGATGAACCTGGTATTTTCTTGTATTTTATTACATATAATTAGATATTATTTATTTTAATGTATCATTTATTTCAATTGTGATACTATTCATAATTTTTATTTTTAAAATATGTAACTGCCATAAAAACGTTGAAACAATACTACATATATGTCACTACAACATATTATTAATCTATAACATTCTTGGATATCATTAATTTTGTCATATTATATTTATTTTTTTATTTTTAATTTTATATAATTGATTTATTCTTTAATAATTCAATTACTACACCATTGTTGTGCCACGATTAAATTAAAATATTAATAAACCAAAAATTTAAATAAACTGAAAAAATTTAGATAATTATTTTATTTTTCTAAATTCTATTTGTAATAAACTATATCTCATATATAACTTTATATTAAAAATTATATAGTAAAAAAATTAATTTGACATTTCAATATTTTTTTAAATAAAATATAATAAATCTCATATTCTTAAACAAGTTTCTTTAAAGAAATGTATATTATATATAATGATTATTTATTATAAAAAACACATATGCATTTAATTTCTGACACGTTTTAGGGTAGTAATATATAATTATAATATTTTTTTACTATTAATGACACTAATTACATTTTATTCTAACAAATAAAATTCAAAAGATACAATTTAGAAAATATTATTTTTCTCCTATATGACCAAATTTATCATATTGATAAGAACCTTGTATATCCATTTATTAAAATTCAAATCATAGATTCCACAATATTACCTTTATTGTTAATCTTTATATGTTCTTAGAAAGTTTCTAAAAGAGACTTTCAAATGTTCACTAATTTTTTTTATAACCAATTCAATTATTAAAATTATTCCATTGAACTATGTTGGAATAATATATGTATAATGTCTCTACTATGACATTAATATAAATCTAATGTAAAATAAATATTTAAATGAAAAGTATGGATTTTAACAATAATGTATTATTTTTCACTATTCATTACATATTAAAAATTGTCAAAAAATTACCAAATATCATCCTAAGATAATCTTGTTATTTTTAATTTAAAAATGATATATATATTCAAATATAAACATTATAAATTTTGTTATTTTGTATAAACTTTTTAAAACCATGTTTTAAATGAATCGTTTGAAATGTCATGGTGTGCTCGAAACGTGGTGTTGCATGCATCACAAGTTATTAAATTATTTAAAAAGAATCATATTGCAGAAACATGGGGTGTTACAAATTAACATTACTTTTGGCTTACTGTCCATTAGTATGTTTTTTCATTTTTTATGAGGGATTCTTTGATGATTATCATAATGAGTGCACCATTATTCTCAGACTACCTATATATTGACTATTTTTTTGTTAGTAGGAACATATTTGATATTGGAATAGTTATTACTAGCTATGGGGTTTTATTATATGATTATAATTTTTTGTCACTGGTGTGTTTTATAATTTTTACTCATAGTTTTCCATTTTTAGGACAATATGTAATAACATGTATGCAATAGTGTTTTATTATATTTATATTTATTAATAGTTGTTTTTATGGAGATTATCTAAAACGTGTACATGATTTCTTAGAGGTAAATTACACACATTTGTAGGATTATTATAATCTCAGTGCCTGTCAAAAACACATGACCTTCTTGAGTAGGGACTCGAGTGTTTACATGCTACTTCTCACATTTAAAATCCAGGTGGGGTAATCTTGGATTGGAGGGTGTGGGGGTTGTCAAAATGATTTTTTTTGAAAAATGAGTCGACTCTAATAAACACTAAAGTAATCATATGGAATCAAAAAATATTCGTAATAAAATAATAAATTACCATAATTGTTAAATATTTTAACACTATTAAATCAAACTGTTTATTTCAAGACATAGATGAAAATCAATTAAAATACAAAAATAAGTATTGAATTATTTTTAAAATAAAATTCTTGATATAAATAATTACGAAAACACTTTAAAAACCCTAGATTAATATAATAAGTATATTTTAAAACAATGTAAACCTTTTAAATCCAATAAATCTATCTAATAATCCATAGAAATTAATAGACTAATAAAATGAAAAAATTAAGGGCTCATTTATTTCTAAGCCGTTACAATGTCAATATTATGAAGTTAATATAGATAGTTCAAACGCATCAATTAAATTTGAAGGGTTCAGTGATACGTGTAAGGAATACTAAGACCATAATATGGGATTAATTGAAAATTAATCATGTTTCCTATGTGATGTAACAAAATTTGTATGAATTGATGGAACATAATATATATATGTATGTAAAATTCAAAGATATTATGATGATAACAATTAAAGATAAACCATAGGATAAAGTTTTCATAGAATTTATATCAATTCATTTATTAAATTTTAGAAAGGATAAGTGTTCACTCTCATTCATTTTAATGGAAATGGTGGTTACCTTATACAAGATGATTAATAAATAATTATCTATCGAAGGGGTTGGATCACCCAATATAAAATTCATTAATTATGTTAAAGGAAATAGTATCTCTTAAAATAATTTCAATAAAAAAATATTCATTAAATAAAATTTGATGAAATAAATAAATCATATGTGGATGATTTTAAGGATGAAAATATGAATATATATATATATATATATAATTTCATTTTTCAATGACTATCTACATCGTGATGAAAAATATAAATTTGAAAAGGATGAAGTTGATGGTGTAATTGAATTAAAAGATAAAACTAAATATTCAGTTGAGGTAATAGAAGATTAAAAAGATAGGATGAATAAATTTAATTAAATTAAATGTGAATTTAAACTATTCTCACATTATGAAAATAAGGGAAACTAAAATTAGTGGAATGAATTTAAATAAATAATTATAAAAATAAAAAAAACTAAAAGAAACATGTTGTCTAAAAAATTGTGGTGTAGGATGAGTTTGGAATAATTTATAGGTTGAATAAAATAAAGAAATAATTAATTGAATAAATTGATATCTTTAATAATTAATTCCTCAAAATGTGATGAATGTAACATTTTTAGGAATTGCTAATGATTTATTGTATAACCTCAGAGCATGGGATAATATAGGACATTTTGAAAGTGAAGGATATAGAGTGGGGTACATTAAATAATAATTCATATTTCATAAAAAATATGTTTTTATACTAAGATATGGTTTTATTAAACATTGATTATAATATATTTACTTTATTTTTATGATAAGGTAAACAATACAACATTATGGTCAAATCTTTTTCATAGATACATAAAAGTTTACTGAAGAACCATTGAAGACATAAAAAAATACCCCTCAAATTTAGATTTATTATATTAGAAATTTGGGTAATAAGAAAATATTTATACAATCGTAAAAATATTAACATTGTGTCTTAATGGAATTAATTTAAGGAGAGTTGATTTGAATAATATATTAATTTAATTTATATATATCATTATTGGTGTGGTGGATGTTTACCGAAAATCCATGTATTCATCATTCTAAATGTGATTTATCTTCAAATGGGAGACATATATTGTAAATTCATAGAATCACATTAGTTATTGAGTGAGATAAAAAGAAAAAAATAAGATTTAAAATTTTTTATTTTAAGAGGATTTGTAGATGTTATCATTAAATTATAAAATATTGAAAATTTATTGACCACAATTCCACAATACTTTGATTTTTTTTTCTTCCTTTTTGTAGAACAACTCTAGATCACTTGAGGTATTTTTTTTAATTACATTCATCAAAATATATAAATGGATAATTTTTAATTATGATCAAATGTAATAATATAAAATAACGTAGTACTTTAAAAATAAATATTAAAATGACTAAAACGTAATATATTAATATGTTTTTTTGAAGAAAAATATAGAGTAGAATTTATTCCAATCATATAAATATGTTTTATACGATTGAAGATGTACTTTTCTTATTTTTTTATATTAACAAATGTAATGATTCTAATAAAACACGTTTATTATATTTTTTCAAATTATTTACTATTATATTATTTTTACACCAGTGTTACCAGATAATATTAAATATTAAATTTAAATGTTCAATTAATAAGTCCATTATGAGGTAACCCCAACAAAATTTTTATTATTATTTTTCAAATTTAATAATTAAAATTAATTTCCATTCTTCTAGGTTATTAATTGTCATTTTAATTTATAATAAATTTTTTTTAAATCCTATAGCAGTGTTGGGTAGTGTATGGGTTAGTATATTTACTTGTATGACCCAATGGGATCATTTAAATCCAAAGAACTCATATATGAACGTGGTGGTGGGAGTGTAAAACTGGGATGAGAATAACATTTAATGGGATTGTTGGTATTTTTTTATAAAAATTAAAAAAATATAATTTATTTAGTATACCAATCCTAAAAAAATTATTAATTGAAATTAAATCATCAAAAGTAAAAAAGAGGTTTATATAATATTCATTGAATATGGAACATTACATCAGAGTCCAAAAATGTTTACTATGAAATTTGGATCATAAATGATAAAATTGATCTAAAAAATATAAAAACCTTCTTCAATAACATTTATTGTACTATATTTGTATCTAAATCGAAATTAGTATCCTTCATGTGTAAATCATCATCAACATAGAGATATTACACCAAATTAAAATATTCCTCCCAATATAATTTCTTAAATTATTTATTATTTATTATAAGGTGAATATTGAGTCATAATCAACAATGAAATACTATCGTCTATACAGAACAATGTATATGATCTGTCCTATCATCTATAAAATCTATGTTTCGAATAAAATTTCATTTAAAATGTACTAATAGAATAACCCAAAAATAAACCATTGTGTTTCCTAAAACTACCACCAAAACCTAATGTAATTGGAGAACCTAAAGTGTAACACCCTAAGAGATTTATGACATAGAATTTTTATTTTATTTTATTTTACTTATTTTTGTTTTTTAATTTCATTGATGTCTTGTATTGAACACAATACAATGATAAGCTTGCACTATATGCAACATTGTCATAGAATGAATCATACATAACAATATGATTTGATTGTGTTACACATAATTTCATGTTATTTTGATAGAATTAATTTCATAAAATACATTTTTTATGAGAAAATATAATTATTATTATGTTACCATATAACCTAGTCACTATAATGGCAGGTAATAACCATATTAACCTTCATCTGAAAAACTATTTAAATGAATATAAGTGAGTTTTAAAATAATATAATCAATCTGGATGTATTTTATTAAAGTATTATATATTTTATATAGTCAATATAATATATAAAATTAATCTTATATCTTTTATAGACATCATATATGAACAAATTCAATTTTTCTGATAAAAGATATAATTTTTAAAAAATACAATTTTCCCACCTTTTGATGGAGTACCAATTTTTATTCAATCATTTTGAAACGTTGATATATCTTCTATTAACCAAAATGAACATCTAATTTTGATTCTAGATACAAAATTTTACTTTGGATGTTTTTTTGAATTTTTTAAAATTAGTTTTTTGTATTTATTAATAGTATTGATATAATAAATTTTAATTGAAAACAATTTCTGTAATGAAAATAATTAATGTGGATAAATTAAATTATTGAATATATTTACAGTAAAAATATAGACTATTTATATAATTTAATATAATTTTGTTCATTAAGATTAATTTTTCCTAGAATTTTGATATTAAAAAATTCCATTCTTTTGCAATAAATCCAGCTGCCAATAAAGTGGAGCTACCAATAAAACCAGCTACCAATTTTTTTATGTTAGAATCTATTAACACCCCTGAGTTTGATTTGATGAACCTTGAAGGTCTGAGGAATGTAGGTTGTAACAACAGAAGATTCATTCATGCTGCTGATGAGGATGTGGAGGGCTCTAAGGAGAAGGAGTTTACTGCTTAGTTTGATGTTCAAACAGTGGAGGTCACAGAGTTGCCTCATGTGGATGTATTGCAGGAGAAGTCTCCCATTGCAGTGCATGCTACTAATGTAGTGCAATGGGATGAACAACATGAGAACCCCACTGTACATCAGAACGATCCTAGACATGATATGGATCCCTCTCATGAGGATTCTGATTCGAATAGGATGGATAATGAAGGCATGCAAAGGGGAAGAGGGCGTCATAACATGGGAGGATCCAGGGTTCGTGGCCGGCCAGGAAGAGGTAACTATGTGGTGTGCATTTGTGTTGGTTTATGTTGTAGTTCTATGAATGTAAGCACCCCCTTAATCTGCTGTATCTTTACTATCTTTTTTTCAAATAAATTTGGGGCTTGGGTTTAGAACCCATGGCCGAATCTTCTTGGTATAACTCTTTAAACACCTTTTTTCATTCATATAACAACATTAATTTGAAATTAATTATGGAAAGTTATTTATATTTAATTTTTAAAATTAAATCCAATTTTTAGAACTAGTAGTTCCATATTATGTGAATATAATTTTTTTTTAACTTTTTGGCATTATGAATACTAACTTTAATAATATTTATTTATACTGTATAAAGGGAAATATAGTAATTATGTGTATATATAATATTATAAAATTATATTAATACTTTTACTAATATGATTGTAATATTTTTTTCCCTAAACCATCCTTGGGTATAAATAAGACCATTTGGAATCTACTTGGATAAGATTAGGATAATTAATATATTTAATTAAAAGACAAGTTAAATACATCAATCTGAATTTTTTTTAATTTATTCATTTTCAAAATAACGATATACGTAATATAAATTAGATTATAAATAAATATTTCAAAAATAAAATGATTTTATTTATCTTGATTATTTATTTTAAATTTTTACTAAATTAATAATTATGATAATGGCATATAAATTGATAATTAATAAATTATTTAATTGATAGAAAATAAATAAAATAATATTTTTTAAATGATAATAACCATTAAAAGACCAAAACACAAGTACAAATCTTATTGGATGGGTATATCTCTACAATAAGAATCTATGGTTCATGTTAGTGACCATTTTGAGCCATATAGAAAATATTATGTCACTAACAATATTTTATTTATAGTGATGTTAATGTGTTTGATTTCTTATTTTAATAAATATAAAATTTTTATATTGGATTATACAAAAGATATATTTGATTATAAATATTCCAATGAAATAGAGAAGATTAATCTTTCCCATATTTTTTTAATTTTTATTCAATATATATATATGTTATATAATTACACAGATCTAATGTAGTAATTATTTTATTAATGGTAATATCAAATTAATGTTATTAACAATATTTAAATAACCATAATTTTTCATAATTAATATATCTAATGAATTTTATATTTCACCAGGACCCCATAGAGTTAAAATAATTTTTTGTGAGGATAAAATTTAATCTTGATATTTGAAAAAAACCATGAAATAAATAGTGTAAATTCACACAAGGTATATTTTGCAAAAAAAAAACATCCATTGTATTAGTTAAAAATCATAATAAATATTTAAAAATATAAATTAATATTTTTATTGTATAAAATTGTCAATATTTTTTATATATTATCTAATTGGAATAAAATTAGTAAATATTTTACCCTTTAAATTTTTAAATATTTGTAACATTAATAAAGATTATAAATAAAAACGAATTGTTAATTGAAATGATAATATTTAAATTGAAAATACAACATGTCTAAAATATATTTTTTCACATTATAATAACATTATATCATTTAAATTGTCAATTAGTATATTTTTGATGTTTTTGGATAGGGCGTTATTTTATTTAAATTTTTAATTTTTTTGAGATCCCAAAGTGCCTATCACGTCAATTATAAATGGGAACCTCCTACCTCACCTCTTAACATCACATTGATACTTAAATATCATACATACAATTTATATTTCCATTATCAACTTCTCTATTTATATTCTAGAGTTTTTATTTTTCTCAAAACCCAACTCTGTTGTCTTTAATAGGAGATCTAGTAGGAGCACGTTGAAGAAGAGGTAATCTCCACTACTGATTCATTCAAACTTATTTCTTCTTATACGTCCTTTTGTCGAGTTATTTCCATTATAAATATATAATTAAAATATTACATATTTACTAATATGTAATTATAATTATGGAAAAACCATATTCCACCATATATCTGTCATACGAAAAATGAAATCAGCCCGCATGCACACATACGATTTACTATCTCCACACCATAGTGTAATGCATTTTTCACCACCACCTTAGTTGGATGGTTCTAATTATGGAAATAATAATGTATACGGTTACTATAAAATAAAATACACTCTATAACACTATATATTTCATCCCCATCCATACCATTTCAAAATTATTGGAATGATATCATCTCTCATGCATAAGTGTGTCCTTATTTCTACATGATGCGATGAGAATAATTTTTCCAAATATCTATTAAATCATGGTTATATAAACATAATTAATTAAGAAAAAGGGTTTATATTTAGTTAATATAATTTTTTAATTATATATCTATGACCAAATAATGATAACCAGAACATACATGACAAAAAATACAGAAGAACATAATGGATTTAATATTCATATAATGAGTAAGAATGAAATTTTACTAACAAATGGATGATATTATTATCATATATAATATCAAAATTATGACTATTATTGTAGAATAAATAAATGTAATTACATAAATCATTATACTAGGGGTTCAGATTCATACACAGGAAATCATACCTATGGTAATGGATTATTTTTTATCACTTTCATTTTTAGTAGGACATATGCCTTATAGACCACCTATTAGATTTGAGTGGTGTTTTTGTTTCCCATTGATCTTTTTATGATTAATTTTATGGTGGTTATGATATAAATATATGCATATAATTTAAATATCTTAATGATTATTAATATTCTACTGAATATAAATTGGTTACAGGTAATTTACCAATTTCATTTTTTTCAATATGAGAATGTTTATTATCCATGTAAATGATTTATATGAATGTATTATAAAATATTATTCATATTCATATACTATTGTTTAATTTAATTTTTACCAATTTCTAAATTTTAAAAAAGTGTTATGAACTGAATCTTTTTTCAATACCGATAATGGGCACTTTTTGACTTTTCAACAAAAGTACATGAATAAATTTTGTTGTTATCTTATATGACATTAAATGATTATTAAAATTTCATATAACCTCATTCCCATAATGATTGGATCATAATATTACTTTTTTATTTTGAAAAAGGTTATTTTCATTTAAGAATTCATGGAATATTGTGAAATTAAAATGTTATTAAAGAAGAAAAGATATGTTCCTCAAGAATTAATTTCAAGTGTTTAAAACACTTATTTTCCTTTAAGATGAAATTTTTTGAATTGGGTTATCCCTATAATAATTATTGTTTTATTGGATTTATTATTGAGTTATATTTATTATGTTCATTTTTTTATATAAATTTTACTAGAATAATGCTTATGAAACCCATTTTAGTCTTTGGTTACGCTATGATGATTGATTTTTCGTTTTTAAAAAGAAAGAAAAATTTCATTTTTAGATGTCTTGGACCTATTTATCCCTTTGTTTCATTAGGTTAATATTTATATCTCATGAGATATACATGACTGTAATGGCTTGTAAATTCAATTTTGTAATACAAGGATGGAATGACATGTAATTCATGTTCAGTAATACAGGGCTGGAACAAAGAGTAAACACATATAAGTAAAAGGGTTTTTCCATTATGATAGTCCAGTAAGTGTCCATTGGATAATATGGAAATGATTTTATATGCATGTTTGTGTTTTAAAAAAATAATTTTCTTTTTCCAACGATTTTTATGGCTCCAGTATATTTATTCTTTATCCCTTTTATACTACTAATATTTATTCCATTAGTCAATATTTGGATATATCATATACATGGTAGGATTTTAAAACATTATGTTCATGTTATAACATTAATATTTTGATGTTATGTATGATATTTTTTTACCCTTACTCATCATCTTGGGAAACACATTTTATGTGTTTTCATTTCCCAATAATATAAATAATTATTTTTATATTGGATTTCTAAATGGGAAGATATTTATGATATTTTTTGATGATATTTCAAAAGATATTATTATTTATTCCAAGATTCCAATGTAAGTAAACTATTATGATCTTCTGGAATGCGTGAGTAAAATGTATTGAAAATTCATCTAAAAAGAGGAAATATTTTTATATATAATGTATGGTTTATTGATGTTGGTATAAATGCAACAGTTTAGTAAAACTTTTGGAAACTATGATGTGAAACCATTAGTGGTATCCCAAAAATATTTTAATGGATATGTCTTGGGATGTCTTAACGATAAGTCAATTTAATGGTTACAATCATAGTGTTTTGTGATTATCATGAATAACCAATGGTTAAACCTATGATGTCATATATTGAAATATAAAAAGTTATATAACATAGTAATTTAGTTTTAAAATTAGAAATATAGTCTTCAAACTTATTTTCTGGTCTTAACCAATACTCAAACTAAATATAACATAGTTAAAATTTAATAATTCAAATGTGGAATGTTTTAGAATTATGAAAATAATTTCCTAAGAAGATATATCATAATTTAAATCATGACGGCTGATCATATATTTCTTATACTAATAAGGATAAAGATATTTTTAATTACATGTGAATGGTATGAGATATTCGAGAATTATTGATTATGTTAAATATATTAATCATAAATTAATTTTGAAAAACCTTATGAAATTATTCATATTTAAAGGAAGACTGTGATGATGGATCCAAAGTAATGGTTTGAGAATAATGATTGATTATTGAGGTATATATGTTTCAGAATTCAATGATTATGTCATATCAATCTAAAAATTAATAAGTGTATTCAATTTACGTTTTTCATGTTGTATTGGAAAGGATATGTAGAATAGTTCTCAGTAACTAGAAATATGATTAAATAGTAAGGTGATATTCTATATGAACACATGATTGTGAATAATATTACCCTTAATATTTCCCCAATATTATTATAATTATTTAACGATAATTACAAATTGGATTTAATAAGTAAATTGGATGATGATTATTTATTGGAAAATCAAGATGGATTTTCTTTCAAGAGGGTTATACAATCTTGAAAGAATTATTAATCTTTTTGGTACTTGTGAAATATGTTAAATAAGTTTTGGAATTATGAAACATAAATATTTTCAATAAAGATACATAAAAAATTAGTTTATTACAATAACTTAATTGAATACATTATGAAGGTAGTTAGATATTTGGAATGTGAAAAATGTGAGAAAACTTACGATATATAGTGGATAAATGTTAAGAAGTGTTAGTGAAACACATTATAATGTTATGGATTTTTAGATTTCGTAAGGATGGTGAGGATGTTAATTTATTTTAATATTTACCTAAAAATCCTATTAATTTTGTTATAATAATTTATTATGTCACTATAGGTGATCTTATGCATATTCGATAATATTTGATGACCTTTTTGTTTGGATAAAGACTAAGGGAATAACCTATCAGTCTATTTATAGATCACATGATCTGCTAAAACTTTATGAAAGGGAAAATTAACTTCATTTCATAGAATAATAAATGATGTGTAAATTAGTCAATGAATAAGGAAAGGATGTGGTTTTACTTAATCATGTATGTATTTCTTATCATTTATACACTATTTAGAAACAATCAAAAAACTAAAAATATTACCCCAAAAAACTCATTTCAGATGAATCAAATGGCCATATAAATCCTTGTGTATTTAGAATTTTTTATAGTTGACAATCTCCAAACCTTATCATCTATCACTCTCCATCAGAACATGACAGTGATATTTCTCTTCCTTTTTAATGTTTTCACATTTCACATACATTATGCTATGTGAAAACAATGTTTTTAGTTACATTGGATAACCATTATGCTTCTCACACTCTTTTTCAAAAGGAATTCATTAAAAAAATACATTCCCTTAACAATAGTATAATTTTGTAGTGTTAGAAGATAACATTAATAAATGTAATATTTATTAGGGCTAAAGAAAGCACTGATAAATTTTACTTTTTTTCAATGCTTTTATTTTAGCAATGATAAAGGAATCCATTATTACTACAATTTTTATTTGATAAATTTTATCCTTTATTATCAATTTATTTTTATCATTGTTAAAATGTACGGTTTATCAGTATTTTTTATTTAGCACTGTTAAATATTTGATTAATTAATAAATTTCTAGAACTGATAAAATGTACTATTTTAATAAATAAAAGAAAAAAAATATTTCTTCCAAAGAATATTAGATATTATATTAAATAAATAATTTTAGAAAAAATTTAATTGATTGATTAGTCATTATTAAATATTAATTATTTTTTTAATGAGATAATATTGATAATTAACGTTATTAAATTATATATATTGAACATATAGATATATATTTATATACATAAATAAGATTGATATATTATAAAATATTTATTTTCATTACATAAAATTGGGACATATTTATTGAATAACGGAATATAATTGAAGATTAATATGAACTAAACATATTGCCTTATTACCTAGTACTGGATATGTAATTGAATGTCATTTTATTATCAATTTAATATAGAACAAATGTGTGTTATACTAAATTCACATATATGTAATTAATGCATTTTTATATACAATATGCACACACACATAAATTTTCCATTTATTCAATATTGTTAATGTGTACCTATATTCATAATTTATTCGATTTTTCTCTTTTGGTAAATATTTTCTTGTACTCAGAATTAGATATTCATTAATACGGTTGAAAAATATTAGTAATGAAATATTTATATATTTTTTTATTTTTAAATAAATATATTTATAAATGTATATTCACTATATTTAAAAAATTATAAATTTATAATTATAAATTATTAAATATTTTTTAAAATGTATTTATTTAATTATAAATAAATTGTTATGTATATTTAAATAATTATTAAATTTATTATTAATTTAAATAAATAATGAATGTATTTATATATTTAGATACTCATTTATTTATTTATTATATATAAATATTTATAATTATATAAACAAATATAATGATATAAAAAATATTTTTTTAAAATATATCTATAATTGTAATAAATATTTATAAAATTATAATAAATATAGATAAAATTGAATATATTTACTATATAAATATATTTTTATATATTTATTAAGTATTTATAAATATTTAATTTTTTTATTTATAATTATATTTCTAAATCATATAAAAAAGCATCAGTAATAAGTGCAGGTAAAATAATATTTATCAACCATTTTTCATGTATCCATTCTAAAAATGCACAGATAAAGATTAGTTATATCAGTTTTTTTAACACTATTAATGACCTATATTTTTTCAGCACATATTGTTAAGTGTTGATAAAAGTGTCCTAATCTATTTTATAGACCCTAAACATTTGGGAACCCATCGCAATATAGAAGACTTCGACGGAAACCACTTGTTGCTGGTGCTCCTCTTCACGGAATCGATGGTTGAATCACACCACTAGACTTCCTCAGAATATCTCATTTGACATCAAAATAGTTTATTATATTTTTTTCAACCTATCGAGGTAGGTCTTCTGATTTTATTTCAATATTATTGGTTTCAATTTTTATTTATACTTCTATTTTTCAAGATCTATTGTTTACAATTTGTGTGGAATCCATTGTTTAGGGAATGATTTTTGGTCCATTGTTTCTATTTACGATTTATGTTCAATTTTTTGTTTATATCTCACACTAAACCTTGTTTTTATTCATTATTTTTTACTCTAATATTTTATATCATATAACAAAATATTTATTTTATATATGTATATCAACGTATAAAAATATTCATGTGTATTCTGGTTTATTGACTACTGATTTTAGGCACATTGGTGGTTAAAAATAATTATATATATAATGAAAACATTTCTGGAATCATTGGTTTACATGTATATATAAATACTATTTCATTATGGTGCCTTTAGTTCATGTTTTCTTCGGATATCATGTTTTTATCTATATCAAATTTCTTATATACAATAACTAGTTGAGTTTTTATACTAGTGTGACATATATTTTGTGTCTATATAGATATTGCATCGTTTATTTCGATAGTTGTTTGTCAAACAGGTATTCCTATTTTGTGTAATGATGCTTTTGGGTATTCATGTCAATTAACCTCAAGTTCCATGTTAGAATTTGGTTCGACCTATGCTACTAATTATTCCTATTGGTGTGGGGGGCACCTAACATTTATGTATTTTACAACGATAGTTTAACCAATCATTTATTAAAATTTATGTTCATTAAAGGTCATAATATGACCTGACATGGTGTTGTTTAGGTAATTCAGTGTAGATTCATTACAATATCGATCTCTTGGTTTATACATATAATGATTAGTGATAATATCATTTATTACCTGCCTTTACCTCCCCATATTTTTTTAAAATTCCAACATCCCTTATTATTGGATTTGCAATATCTAGGCACTCATATTTTCTAGTAGAAATGATCCATATTTCATTTATTATAGTTATATATAACTTTCAATTTTAATAATGAATATCTTATGTTTATTTATTTATATATTTTATAAAATTACTCTTTTAAGAACCTAATAGGATGGATATAAACTGAAAATTGATCCATGCTAATTTTTTGACAAATGAATATAAATATAGGGTTATAGAGTTAATCAATGTTTTCAAGAGATAAGGTAGATGACCCTAATAAAATTCGTTTCCCATGTTTAAATTTTTATTATTCTAGACAAATTAGTCCATAATAGTATAATGAATATTTTATTTGATACAAATTACAAAAAAACTGTTGATGCAGGACTAAATATGAAGAAAACTGATTCTAGATATTGATTGGGATTATACAACGATTTATGAATCATTTGATATGAATACCTTTGTTAAATAAGATGGATTTCTCATTGAAAAAGGGACAATGGTAATTCAAACTGACTTTTGTGATTTTCGAACATTGCATCAAAAGGTAAATATTTGTTCCATGAAACAATTGTATACTCGTTGAATTAAATACTAATCATTTTCTATTGTATTTAAGTAATATAAATTGATTGCTGGAAATGGATGGACTCACACGTGCATTACATAACTACATGGTCATCTGAATTATATTTTAATAGATGATAAAGAACAAACATTTCAAACATATGATGCTAATAAAATTTTACATTCAATGAGAGTGATTTACAAAAAAACATATTCTTGTCGAAATGATTGCATATTATTTATCAAGGTCCATGAACCACTCGTTAATGTTCATAAGTGTGTTTCAGGTCGATACAAGAAAAATAAATCAAGTGACTCAAAAATTGTATAGTACTTTATTATCATTCCCCATGCTATAAAGAAATAAGGATATTTGGAAACCGGAAGACAATTATCATGGCATGCATATACAAGAATAAATAATATTAAACTACACTATCATCAAGAATATCCTTAGGGGAGGAAAATTGATTACAATATTCTGGAATTTAGAGATGATCTAAGAAAAAAATTACGTGCCTTATCTAAAATTGAATAAATAGTTTTGGTTTATAAAGTAGTACACATAGTATGTGGCCGATAATGTTGAAATATTATAACTTTCTATAATGTTTTTTCATGTAGTGAAAACAAATTATGTTTTCCCAAGTTATAATTGGACCAAAGAAACCTAGTAATGATATTGATGTATATTTGGATCCATTAATCAAATATATGAACATGATGAGGGATACAAGTGTTACAATATGTAATACTCCCAGAATTAACGAATTCACATTGAGAGTCATGGTTTACACAATGATAATGACTTCCACTCTTATATAAATTTATAAAGCTATATTATACAAGGCATGTAGGGATTTCCCACTTGTGAAATATGAAGATAAATAGTTCAGTTAGAACATTCTTTAAAGACGGTGTTTTTATAACATAAATTTTTTTGGTGAAATAAATAGATGTCCAGAAAAACTACATTCAATGGGAATATAAAATGAAATATCACACAATATCTAGAAATAGATGATCAACTGTAAAAAAAAGATAAAAATATTTACACAACTTTTGGTAAAACAATTTTTACAAAACCATTATAGAGATATTCGAAGTAGATAATAAGTTTCTTTAAATTACTATCTTTGGAATTATTCAAATGTCAGAAATATTTGTTAATGTCATGAATATAGAGAAAGTTTGATTTTATAATGATATTCACACATTACTAAATGTTAATTGGAAAACAATAGATGGAATCAAGGATAGGTTGGACTTGATTTAAATGGGGATAATGGAAGATTTTGCATCGTTGAAATGTCTAATGTGGAATTTTCTTCCACCAGCAGCATTCAGTCTATATAGAGAAGAAAAATAACTATTTTTTTTACTTATGAGTGTTAAATTTCTATAGGGGTATTCATAAAATAACAAAAATGTCATTTAAATGAATAATTTTAAGTTACAAGAACTACAAACACAGAAATGTCATGTTTTTATGTAATATTTAATTCTTGTTGACTTATTCTTCAATCTACCGCAAAATTTACAACATACATTAACCAGAGTCTTCTTCTATTTTAAATCCATATGATGCATAATTATAGGTCTAGTAATGTTTCCCCTTGTTAATAAAGATATTTCAACCATATTATGTGAATTAGAAGTGTCCTTCCAACCATCATTATTTGATATAATGGTCCACTTGATGGTTCACTTGGTCATAGAGGGTCAACTAAGTGGTCCTATACATTTTAGATAGATGTACCCCATTGAATAGTATATAATTACATGGAATGGTTATTTCCTGAATCAAAGTTAAATAGAATGTTTAATTTCAGAAATATTTATTGTTGAAGAAGCTATTGAATTTTTAACCAATTACCTATCATATGTTGAATGAATTTGTCTCCAAAATTCCAATCACAGCGAACTCCTTATAAGAAAAGGGATTTCCAAAGGAAATGTTGTTACAATTACCATTACAAAGAGAGAGCAAGCACATCATTACATATTGCATAGTAGTGAAGATGTTGATCCTTAAAATGAATTCCTAAATGAAATTTTTATAGATTTGAATCCATCAAGGGATAAAATATGGATATTAGATACACAGAAAAAACTATTTATAGGATTTTTCAGGGATGAAATTCATATTGATTTATCTGAAATTCTAAATCCAATTGTCAAACGACTGTAATATATTCCCAAAGGAATAAATTAAAAGGATATATCTTATGATGGTTTTGAAATAAATTGTTATACATTCTATGAAAAATAACATGATGACATCATCTTATTGAATTTTTTTTATTCTTATGGATGAAGCGATGCACATATCTTCTTCTAAGAATAAAAATACAATTTATGCAAATATAACCTTTTTCGGAATTATCGAATTGATATAAGAGTAGGATTATATAATAATTAAAGTGCTACTTTTCCATTGCAAATGTGTTAAAAATAACTATGCACATAAATTTGATAAAATGGGGGTTGGGTGTTGAATATTATTTTAGAAGAAGAAAAATTCGAGTTTTTCATGAAAGAATCACTAGTAGAGAAAGTATTTTTTTTCATTGATCCGACAAAAAAATCGACTGAGCTACTAGCAATTAAAAAATTGTTTACTTATATGAAATTTTAATTAAGGGAGACCCTTTTATTGAGACATCACTATCAGTTCATGCATGTCCTAATGTAGATTATTTCATGCATGCTAGATGGGACCACAAATAAGACATTTGGATTCCCAAAAGAGGAATGAAATCCATTAAACCATTAAAAAAATAGTAATATAGTACAATGATAAGGTAAAAGTGTTTTTTAATATATTATGTTCTCCAAAAAAATACTCCATGTTCTCAAAATCATTAATATAATCTTAATTTATAGTTTGACTACTAATGCATAAAATTTATAATGAACATGATGATGTTTCCTATCCCTCGAAGTAACAAACTATAATGAAGGAAACCCATTGGTTGGATGAAAAGGTAGTTATACGATATTATTTCACTATTTTAATAAAACATTATATATTAGAACATTGTTTTTATTTTAATTATTCCGTCGAAGTTCATTTATTTTTGATGATTTATGTATGTGTGTCATTCCTCTGGATGAATAAAGGGACATTGGCTCTATTCAATCATAGAAGTAATTTTGATGTTTTCACAATAAAATAATTTTTGATATAATTAATGTATTGCTTCATATTTATGATTAATTTATTTCTTTTTATTGTTACTCAAATATTAATTATTTTCTTATATAAGTGATTTATTTTTTTCGATATGGAATTCTCTGTCCAACATTAATGCTCATTCTCCCTTAATCCATTTTCACCCATATAGTGGTGCATTGATCACATTCATCCATGTTACCTACACTACCTCTAAAGGAAGTAAAATGAAATTTTCCCTATTCAATCACATGGGTAATCACGATGTTTTCAAAGAAAAACAAATTTCTATATAATTAATATATTTTTTCATATATATATTTAATTTATTTCATTTTAATTTTACTTACATAATAATTTTTTCATATATAGTTTTATTCTTTTTTTTGATTAGGGGTGATCATTGTAACATTAATACTCTATCTACTTTAAAAACAATTCACACATATAGTGGTCAATTTATCACATTCTTTAATTTCACCTCCTCTTCCTTTGTATAAAGTTCAATTATGCTAACTTTTCTCAATTACAGTGGTAATCATGTTGTATTCAAAGTAAAATTATTCTCTACAGAATTGATTTATTTTTTCATATTTATTTTTAATATATTTCTTTTTCGAATTCCTCAAATAATCATTGTTTTCATATATACATGGACTCTTTTGTTTTATTTTGGGTTCTTTGTCTATGATTCATCTATTTTTGCACCAAAACATCAACATACATATATAGTCATAAAACCATTCACTCATATAGTGTTGATATTTACTAGTTTCGTTTATGGTCCCTCCAAAACATAGCCAATATAACAGTCATGATAGTTTCACATTAAAATAATTTTTTATAAAATTAATGAATTATTTATGTAACGCCCCAACCCTAGTTGTCCAGAGTCGGTGCATTATTACATTACATTGGCACGATCACAAGAAAGATCAAATCTCGAAAGACCGATTGGTTTAGTAGCCTTGGAAACACTAGATATATTCATAATGTTTTTTATTACATCACAAAGTGAAAAACTACTACAACAACATAGTCTCCATATTCCACACTCATATCCCCACATGTTATCCCTACAGGTCATTCATAACTTACTTCTTCACATCCTGGGAAAAATAAAACATAGAAAAGGGGTGAGCTCAAATGCCCAATAAGGATAACAATATAGCGGAAACTTTCAAAAATAAGCATAAACATTTAAGGCAATGTATAACTAAAACAAAATCCTTTTAAACTTGAACTTAAACATAGTATGGAAAAAGAAAAAAGAAATAATTCAATTTACTTATTCACATGGATATTTTACTAATCTAATAATCACATGCAATATCAATAACCAATTTCATAATGATGGAATGCATAATGCCAGACTATCATAACCACATAGAAAAGGCCTCATGCCAAGACTACAAATAATATTTTTTCAAGGCCTTGTGCCAAGACACTAGTTTGTCTCATTAGACCTACTGATGCATCGAGGAACTATAACGGGCTCCACCCGTCACATATTAAGTCCAATGTATTCCCATATTAAAAGATTTAAACATAACATAAACATTCGTATTAAAACTAGCATACGAAATGTCAATAATTTAATCATAAACAATGAAAGGTATAAAAATAGCACATCCACAGTCAAAAATATCACAAAACCATGAATACAATATAGAAGTTTTGTATCTTAATATATCAACTACAAATAAGCATAAAATCCATCAAAGGATGTTGACATAGATGAAATCAAAACTCTTTTTAGAGAAACATATCTTTCTATTTTTGAAATCATTTAAGAGTCATATATTTATAAAATAAAACATTTTCTTTGAAAATATTCTTATAATCTTGTAAGGCAAGCTTTGACGATTTTATAACGGCGGCAAAAAGTCGCACCCGCCATATAAGATAAAAAACATTCTTACCTTAATTTTTTCGAAAAGGTTAAAAAGCACCTTGTTTGGAAAACAATGGAATGATTCCTTTATAAACCTCTTATAAAAAGTCAAACAAGGGTATAAATGACTTTAACCCATATTCTTGTAAATAGTAAAAATGTTTTGAAATACATTTTTAAGAAACATGGATGTGGATGATAAAGAGATCCCAGTAGATTATTACGTATAAACAACCTCGGATAATGAATAGATTATGAAATAACCTTTACCTTGTACTTTTCCTTGGTTGGGGTAGGTTAACCTCCTGTATAATGGTGAAATAATTGTTATTAAATTATAAAAAATCATATATATTAATATGATATCATATATGATCTTTTAACATTGATTTGTTAATAATATCTTTGAATTATCCTCGTTTTGGGTGTTAACTTACTCATTTTGTTTTATTTGTTTTGTTACATAAGCCATGTTTTTCGTGGATAGGTTGTATATTTTTCATATACAGAATGATATCAAGTCCGTAAACATCATTTTTAAATCATCAAATGATAATTATACTTTAATGGATACGATGGAGAATAAATCTCATCGCGTTCGTGGAGACGGTAGTCCGTACGTACGCACGAGCGACAATATCATTCTTTTGATATTAAAATAATATATAAATGTATGTTATATCATATATACAGAATCATTAAAATGTTATATTTATTATTTACATTAGTTACACATCATTATTATACCCATCAAAATAATAATATCTTGAATAACAATTACACCACGACGTGGAGACGGTAAGCCGTACGTACGCACGTATGGTGACATGTTATTCAAAGGGTGGATAGAATACTGAATATGGTTGTACCTTATTTATAATAACATAAAATTATATATAAGATACTGGAGTTATTATTTTATAATGTTAATAACAAAGAATGAAGAAGTGGAAGAGGAAAGGAACTTGAAAAGGGGTGGTGAAAACATTTTCTCTTCTTCGGGTTCTTCCTTTTGATTTGATCAAAAGGGCTCCTTAGGTTGGCTTTCTGATCACACTAAAGCCTCTAGGTTGTAGTGAGGGAAGTTGGGAGAGTATTTTGGAAGAGTTTGGCTGAACCAAAAGGCTTTGAAGGTGTGAGGAAATGAGAAGGAGGAGTACCCTTTTATAAGAGGGGTGAGGGGCACCTTTGGAAAAGCTAGATATATTAATTTATAATAAATTAAAATTCGGTTTCTAATTTCTCAAAAGTTTATTATTAAAATTTTAAGGAGGGGATAGGTCGAAAAACATTCAAAAAATATAATTTAGATAGGTTTGGGTTACTATATTAACCTTATCTTTTAGTTTTAACTCTTAGTTAATTAGTTTGACATTTACCATGTCACTTTTTATATTTATAATATATAGATAATAAACATACTATATACATCCAAGCAACACCCAAGTCGTCCATTAATGATGATCCAATCATGATATATGTCTCTTGGCCGAACCTTATATTTTTAGGAATTTAATATCAATTAATAATATAATATTTTTTTTAAAAACTCTTTTATGTCAATTTTGACACTATTCAATAATTGATTTTTGTAAAACTCATAACAGAATGATTAATTCGAAAAAAGTTAATTGAATCAATCCTAACATGTCATATTAACCTAGAAAATTAGTTTAATTCCTAAAAAGTCTCAAATTATATTTATTTGGGAATTTATAATATCAATTAGTTTAATTTTTCTCAATTATGGTAATTACTGCATCATCATTGTGTTATAAATAGATTAAATTATTTAAAGTCTAAAAATTATAAATAAAATATAATTATGTATGAAATCTTTTTATATTTCTAATGACTATTTACAATAGAATTTATCTTATGTATAACCCTATATTAAAAATGTTTGAGTAAATAAAATTTGATTTTAACTATTTTTTTAATTAAATAATAATAAATGACTTAATCTAATCCAAGTGGACCTAAATGATAATATTTTATTCCTAAGGCTGTTTTGGTCGAGATACAATTGTCCAATAGAATTAGGACATGTGTTAGGGTAATATTAATATCATTTTTACCCTTAATTACCCTATTTACTTTTAACCGTGGTAAATAAAAGTAAAAAGTTATTATTCACCAAAAAATTATTTTCATATCATTGAACCACATTTAACTTCTTGATATTTACCGTGTTTCTCAGATTTTCGAAATTCCATTCACAGAAGCGGTAAAAATAGGTTTTATGAAAAATTCAGTTTTTTAACTACCACTTAGTAGTTTCACTATTAATCAAAAATTGAAGTTTTTCAGAATAATGCCAAAATTTCACAGTAAGAAATAATTGATATTCCGAATTAAAAAATGATGTCTATAATACAAAATTCCAAACATATAAGTTGAGTTAATTAATTTTATAATTAATTTCCATGGTCACAACAAATAGAGTGTTTTTAAGAAACAATATATATCAAAAGATTGATAATTGTTTATGTCTAATTTCAAAGTAAAATTAATTATAATGAACACCATTGGATAAAATTGTAAAAATAAATTCTTATTATACTTTAAAACCACTCAATAATATAATTTATCACTATAAATTATTTTGATTAAAAAAATTTGTTTTTATGTATTTTTCACTATTCATAAAAATTGGAAGTTCTCAGAAAAATACCAAAAAATCAACTTAGGATAATTTGGATATTCCGAATCCAAAAATGAAGTCCATTTTGAAATATAAAATATATATAATTTTAAAAAGTAGGTATTACTATTCATAACGGCTAGTTTGATTGGTTGTGGTGTGTTAGAACTCGACGTTAAGTACAACACACGCTATCGCATTATTCAAAGAGAAGCGTACCGTATAATCTTGGGGTGTTACATTATCCCCTCCTTCAAATAATTTCTTCCTCGAAATTTCTATAATAGTTATGACATGAAAAGACATGGGTGGTTCTTCATCATAAGTTCCTCGGGTTCCCACGTTGCCTCTTCCCTCTTATGGTTTCTCCACAAAATTTTTACTAGACGCGTCGTCCGGTTTCTCAGTACTTGTTCTCTCGTATCAAGAATCCTGACAGGCTCTTCACAATAGGATAGATCAGGTTCCAGTTCTAATTCCTCATAGGTGAGTACCTGCATTGGGTCAGGCATGTATTTCCTAAACAGAGATACATGGAACACATCGTGAACTTTGGAGAGACTTGGCGGCATTGCCAATCGGTAAGCAACAGCCCCAATTCATTCTAGAATTTTGAAGGGTCTGATGTACCTGGGACTCAATTTACCTTTCTTACCAAAACGTATGACTCCCTTCTATGGAGATACCTTCAGGAAAACATGATCACTGACTTGAAATTCCAAATCCATCCTTCGATTATCGGCATAGCTCTTCTGCCCATTTTGAGCTACTTTGATGTGATTTTGGATTAACTTCACCTTTTCCAACGTTTCCTCCACCAGTTCTGGGCCTACAAGTTTTCTTTCACCAACGTCATCCCAAAAGGTTGGTGTACGACATATCATCCCGTATAACGCTTCATATGGTGCCATTTTAATACTCGAATGGAAGATATTGTTATAGGAAAATTCTACCAGAGGTAAATATTGATCCCACATACCCTGAAATTCAAGTGAGCAAGATCTAAACATGTCTTCTAAAGTTTGAATAGTTTGTTCTGATTGTCCGTCTGTCTGAGGGTGGTAAGTAGTGCCTAAATGTAGTTCAGTATCCAGGAATTTCTGAATACTTTTCTAGAATCTTGAAGTAAAACGGGGATCACGATCAGAAAAAATCGACAGGGGTACTCCATGTAGTCTCACAACTTCATTAATATATAGTATTTCTAGACGTTCCAGGGGTAGATCTTCTCTTATAGCAAGAAAATGTGCTGACTTGGTAAGACGATCAACAATAACCCATATTTCATTGTTCCTTCTAGGAGTCTTTGGTAGCCCCATGAAAAATTCCATTGTAATATTGTCCCATTTCCACTCTGGTATGGGAAGAGGTTGCATGACTCCTCCAGTCTGTTGCCTTCCAACTTTCACTTGTTTACAAACCATACATCTTTTCAAAAAATCAGCAATCTCCCTCTTCATGTTGTCCTACCAAAAATGTTCCTTCAAATATCTATACATTTTGGTGCTCCCAGGGTGTATAGAGATATTGTAACTATGAGAATCATCCAGCAATTCCCTTTTTAGATCAGGTATATCTGGAACACAAAGTCTCTTCCCAAATTTCAAAATTCCATCTTCATACACAAAGTCTCTCAGTTTCCCATCATTCACAGATTTAATCTTCTTTTGAAATTCTTCATCATCAGTCTGAGAACTCTTAATCCTTTCTAGTAAAGATGGTTTGGAAACAATTTGAAAAAGCATTGATGTTTCACCTTCCCTGGTCATTCCCATGTCCATCTTCACAAGATCCATCAAAATTGGATCCCTTTCATTCCTCATCACGTTCAAAACTCCATGGTCTTTTCTGCTCAAAGCATCTGCCACCTTGTTTGCTTTCCCCAGGTGGTAGTGTATCGTACAATCAAAATCCTTGAGTAATTCAAGCCGTCTCCTTTGCCTCATGTTGAGTTCATTTTGTGAGAAAATATACTTCAAACTCTTGTGATTAGTATAAATATCACATTTTTCACCATAGAGGTAGTGCCTCTATATCTTCAAAGAAAATATCACATATGCTAACTCGATATCATGAGTAGGATAGTTTTGTTCATAAATTTTCAACTGTCGTGATGCATAGGCAATAACCCTATCATTCTGCATAAGGACACAACCAAGTCCTTTCTTCGATGCATCACTATATATAACGAACCCATAATTCCCCGATGGTAGAGTCAATATAGGATAATTGACTAATATTCTCTTCAGTTCTTCGAAAAATTCTTCAAACTCTTTTGTCCAAACAAATTTAACCCCTTTACATGCGAGCTTCGTTAATGGGTTAGCCAATCGTGAAAAATTCTAGACGAATCGTCGATAATAACCTGCAAAACCAATAAAACTACGTACCTCAGTTATACTCGTAGGTTCTGGCCATTCATGGATCGCCTTGGTCTTAGAAGTATCAAAATAGATTCCATCTTTAGAGACAATATGGCCAAGAAAAGAAATCTCATGAAGCCAGAATTCACACTTGCTAAACTTCCCATATAATTCATGTCTTCTCAGAGTCTTTAAGATAATGCACAAGTGATTTTCATGATCTTCGTAGATTTTAGAGTATACAAAGATATCATCAATAAATACCACCAAAAATACATCGATATACTCCTTGAAAACTCTATTCATCAGATCCATGAATACATAGGGTGAATTTGTCAATCCAAAAGGCATTACAGTAAACTCGTAATGCCTGTACCTGGTTCGAAATGCTGTCTTCAGAATGTCTTCCTTCCTCACACACAACTGATGGTATCCAGATCGAAGGTCAATCTTTTAAAAGTATTGAGCTCCATGCAGTTGGTCAAATAAATCATCAATGCATGGTAGGGGATACTTGTTATTTATTGTTATAGCATTGATCTCCCTGTAATCGATACATAACCTCATAGATCCGTCTTTCTTTTTAACAAAATGAACAGGGGCACCCCATGGAGAAACACTAGTGAGAATAAATACCTTATTACTCAATTCCTCTAGTTGTTTCTTTAGTTCATATAATTCTACAGTGGCCATTCTATAATGGGTCTTTGATATAGGCCTTGATCCAGGAATTAAATCAATGGAAAACTCAACTTCTCGTTCTGGAGGATGTCCATGTAAATCTTCCAGAAATACATCTAAAAATTCTTTCACAACAGTTACATTCTCTATTTGAACATTCTTTTCCTCACCCACAGTCATTTCATTCTCTTCCTTCCCAATAATTGAATTTAGTTGAGCTACTGGGGGTGGATCTAAATAAGAATTAGGTGGTGATGATTCTGCTCTAATGATAAGGTGTTCCTTATCATTATCATCAAGAATCGTAACCTCTTTCTTCTTATAATAAATCTTCTCATCATTGTCCGAAAGCCAGTCCATACCGAGGATTATATCAAACTCAATCATAGGTATGAGGATGAGATCAGCAGATAAAGAACATTTATGTGCTCTAATGGGGACTGATTCACAAAACATTGTTGCAATGATACTTCCATTAGGAGTTTTAACTGACAACTCCCTTGTTAAATCAAATTGGAAATATCTAATTTTCTTAGAAAACTGGGAAGATATGAAACAATGCGATGATCCAGAATCAAATAATGCATTTTCTAAACTTGAGGAAACCATTAAATTACCTTCCACCACGTCTTTCGGAGCTTCTACCTCAGCAGTAGTGATAGAATAAGCCTGGCCTTGATCTCGTGGCCTTTTCTGAGGTAAGTTATCCTGACGCTTAGGAAATTCATTTACATAGTTCCCCATCTCCCTGCAATTGTAGCACTGAACATTGGTAGCTTCCTTATTCCCTTTGCAATCACGAGCTTGGTTGCCTTTTTCAGCACATTTATAACAGATGCCCATTCCCTTCAAGAAAGTACCGGGGTGTTTCTTCCTACATTTACCACAGGATAGATATTCAAACTTTCCTTTCTTCCCCTTATATCCATTTCCAGATTGATCAGCATGCCTCTTCTTCTCTTCCTTTGCTTTAAAGTCATAAGACTTAGAGAATTCCTTTTCAGTCTTGATAGCACATGAGACAATGTCTTCGTATGACGAGAAGGATTGTGAGTCTAATGCTCGATAGAGAAATGGTTTTAACCAATAAAAGAAATGATCAATCTTACTTCTGGGGTTATGTATATAATCACCAACATACCTTGCTAACCTTGTAATGTTAGCCTCATACTTTGTGACATTCTCATCCTCCTTCTGTCTCAGACCAAGAAATTGCCTTTCCATATCTTCTCGATGGTCGCGAGGAAAGTATTTTTCTAAAAACAGATCTTTGTACTCCCTCCATTCTATATTTGATACTTCATCATCTTCCTTCATATTTTGAATCAATGACCACCATTGATCAGCATCTCCAGTGAGGCGGTAAACTTCAAGGATAATGTTTTCCCTTTCACTACTCCCCAAAGCCTGCAATATTTTCTCTAGGGAAAATATCCATTGCTCAGCTACTAAGGTATTTTTTCTCCCATTGAATGTTGGTGGTTGTTGCCTCATGAATCGATCTAACATTGATCCTCCAAGCTGCGGATCGGGGTGCTCCATACGGGTAAGGTTATTATTCATAACCTGAGTGAGTTGTCCCAGTATGGTGATTAGCTGATCAGCACCAGTTGCATCACCCGCTCCACTATAATTATCTTGATCAGGAGGGAAATCCCAAGATGGAGTGCGTTCATTCATACGGTTTCCATTTCTTCCACTAGGAGCCATTTCTAGACAATGGCATAAACTAGATCAGTTTATGAATCAAAAGACATAATCCCATACTTATAAAACACTTAACATAATTTGAACTATTTATGGATATAATCCATAATCATAAAAATATTTTCTTTGAGGATGTATATACTCATAAACCCTTCATAATGATTTGTAATGAAAATGAGAGTTATCCTAAGCATATCCCCCGGGAGTGTCATAACCAAGAGTGCAGCAAGGCCCGTTGTCGTGCACCAGTTCCCGTTCGAGTCTAGCTCAAAGTGGTGTTTTCGGGGTTTACCTCTAGGTACATCTGTGCCAGAGCCGCCTCAACCTGCTCGTATCCAGACAGGGATGTATTGCTCGGAAAACTCACAAAATCTCTACAATACCAAAATTCTAGGAAGTTCTTGTATATTAATCCTCAAAGTTCATCTTAAGTCTACATGCTCTAATCAGAGTTTATCTAAATCTATCTTCCAAGTTTTGTATTAAACTTCCTTTGATACCAACTGTAACACCCCAACCCTAGTTACCCAGAGTCGGTGCATTATTACATTACATTGGCATGATCACAAGAATGATCAAATCTCAAAAGACCGATTGATTTAGTAGCCTTGGAAACACTAGATATATTCATAATGTTTTACATTACATCCCAAAGTGAAAAAACTACTAAAAAACCATAGTATCCATATTCCACACTCATATCCCCACATACAATCCCTGCAGGTCATTTATAACTTACTTCTTCACATCCTGGGAAAAATAAAACATAGAAAATGGGTGAGCTCAAATGCCCAGTAAGGATAACAATATAGCAGAAACTTTCAAAAATAAGCATAAACATTTAAGGCAATGTATAACTAAAACAATAGCCTTTTAAACTTGAACTTCAACATAGTATGGCAAAAGAAAAATGAAATAATTCCATTTAGTTATTCACATGGATATTCTACTAATTTAATAATCACATGCTATATCAATAACAACTTTCATAATGATGGAATTCATAATGCTAGACTATCATAACCACATAGCCAAGGCCTCGTGCCAAGACTACAAAGAAGATTTTGTCAAGGCCTTGTGCCAAGACACTAGTTTGTCTCAAGAGACATACCGATGCATCGAGGAGCTATAGCGGGCTCCACCCATCACATATTAAGTCCAATTCATACCCATATGAAAAGGTTTAAACATAACAAAAACATTCGTATTAAAACTAGCATACGAAATGTCAATACTTTCATCATAAACTATGAATGGTATAAAAATAGAACATCCACAATCAAACATATCACAAAACCTTCAATACAAAATAGAAGTTTTGTATCTTAATATATCAACTGCATATAAGCATAAAATCCATCAAAGGATGTTGACATAGATGAAATCAAAACTCTTTTTAGAGAAATATATCTTTCTATTTTTGAAATCATTTAAGAGTAATATATTTATAAAATAAAACATTTTCTTTGAAAATATTCATATAAGCTTGTAAGGGATGCTTTAACGATTTTATAATGGCGGAAAATAGCCGCACCCGCCGTATAAGTTAAAAAAACATTCTTACCTTAATTTTGTCAAAAAGGTTAAAAAGCACCTTGTTTGGAAAACGAAGGAAAGATTCCTTTATAAACCTCTTATAAAAAGTCAAACAAGGGTATAAATGACTTTAACCCATATTCTTCTAAATAGTAAAAAAAAATTGACATACATTTTTAAGAAACATGGATGTGGATGATAAATAGATCCAAGTAGATTATTACGTATAAACAATCTCAGATAATGAAGAGATTGTGAAATAACCCTTACCTTGTACTTTTCCATGGTTGGGGTAGGTTAAACTCCTGTATAATGGTTAAATAATTGTTATTAAATTATACAAGAATCATATATATTAATATGATATCATATATGATCTTTTAACATTGATTTGTTAATAATATCTTTGAATTATCGTCGTTTTGGGTGTTATCTTACTCGTTTTCTTTTATATGTTTTGTTACATAATCCATGTTTTTAATTGATAGTTTGTATGTTTTTCATATACAGAATGATATCAGGTCCTTAAACATCATTTTTAAATCATCAAATGATAATTATACTTTAATGGATACGATGGAGAATGAGTCTCATCGCGTTCGTGGAGACGGTAGTCCGTACGTACGCACGAGCGACAATATCATTCTTTTGATATTAAAATAATATATAAATGGATGGTATATAATATATACAGAATCATTAACATGTTATATTTATTATTTACATGATTTACACATCATTATTATACCCATCCAAATAATAATATATTGAATAACAATTACACCACGACGTGGAGACGGTAAGTCGTACGTACGCACGTATGGTGACATGTTATTCAAAGGGTAAATAGAATACTGAATATGGTTGTACCATATTTATAATAACATCACAGTATATATAAGATACTGGAGTTATTATTTTATAATGGTAATAACAATGAATGAAGAAGTGGAAGAAGAAAGGAACTTGAATAGGGGTGGTGAAAACATTACCTCTTCTTCGGGTTCATCCTTTTGATTTGATCTAAAGGGCTCCTTAGGTTGGATTTCTGATCAAACTAAGGCAACTAGGTTGTAGTGAGGGAAGTTGGGAGAGTATTTGGGCAGAGTTTGGCCGAATCAAAAGGCTTTGAAGGTGTGAGTAAATGAGAATGAGGAGTGCCCTTTTATAAGAGGGGTGAGGGGCACCTTTTGAATAGCTAGAAATATTAATTTATAATAAATTAAAATTCGATTTCTAATGGCTAAAAAGTTGATAATTCAAAGGTTAAGGTGGGGATAGGTCGAAAACCATTCATCCAATATAATTTAGACAGGTTTGGGTTAATATATTAACCTTATCTTTTAGTTTTAACTCTTAGTTAATTAGTTTGACATTTACCATGTCACTTTGTATTTTTATAATATATAGATAATAAATATACAATATACATCCAAGAGACCCCCAAGTCATCCATTAATGTCTAGCCTATCATGATATAAGTCTCTTGGACGATCCTTAGATTTTTAGGAATTTAATATCAATTAATAATATAATATTTGTTTTAAACACTCTTTTATGTCAATTTTGACACTATTCAATAATTGATTTTTGTAAAAATCATAACAGAATGATTAATTCGAAAAAAGTTAATTGAATCTATCCTAAAATGTCATATTAACCTAGAAAATTAGTTTAATTCCTAAAAAGTCTGAAATTATATTTATTTGGGAATTTATAATATCATTTATTTTAATTTTTCACAATTATGGTAATTACTGCATCATCATTGTGTCATAAATAAATTAAATTATTTAAAGTATAAAAATTACAAATAAAATAGTATTATGTAGGAAATTCATTTATCTTTCTAATGAATATTTACAATCTAATTTATCTTCTGTATTACCCTATATTAAAAATGTTTCAATATATAAACTTTGATTTTAACTCTTTTTTGAATTAAATAATAATAAATGTCCTAATCTAATCCAAGTGGACCTAAATGAAAATATTTTATTCCTAAGGCTGTTTTTGTCGAGATACACTTGGACAATAGAATTAGTACATGTGTTAAGGTAATATTAATATCATTTTTACCATTAATTATCCTATTTACTTTTAACCGAGGTAAATAAAAGTAAAAAGTTACTATTCACCAAAAATTATTTTCATCTCATTGAACCACATTTTATTTCTTGATATTAACCGTGTCTCTCGGATTTTCGAAATTCCATTCACAGAAGCGGTAAAATTAGGTTTTATGAAAAATTCAGTTTTTTAACTACCACTTAGTAGTTTCACTATTCAGCAAAAATTGAAGTTTTTCAGAATACTGCCAAAATTTCACTCTAAGCTATAATTGATATTCCGAATTCAAAAATGATGTCTATTTTACAAAATTACAAGCATATAAGTTGAATTAATTAATATTATAATTAATTCCCTCTGTCAAAACAAATAGTGTGTTTTTAAAAAACAATATATATCAAAAGATTGATAATTGTTTATGTCTAATTTCAAAGTAAAATTAATTCTAATTAACACCATTGGATAAAATGGTAAAAATATATTCTAATAATACTTTAAAACCACTCTATAATATAATTTATCACTATAAATTATTTTGATTAAAAAAGTTGTTTTTAATTCTTTTTCACTATTCATAAAAATTGGATGTTCTCAGAAAAATACCAAAAATTCAACTTAGGATAATTTCGATATTCCGAATCCAAAAATGAAGTCCATTTTGAAATATAAAATATATATAATTTCAAAAAGTAGGTATTACTATTCATAACGGCTAGTTTGATTGGTTGTGGTGTGTTAGAACTCGATGTTGCGTACAACACACGCTATCACATTATTCAAAGAGAAGCGTACCGTATACGCTTGGGGTATTACAATTTAATAATTTCATTTAGTATTACACATAATAATTGTTTTCTTATACATGTTTATTCTTTATTCATGTCAATGAAGATGGTTCAAAACTACTCATGCAATGTTGGAAGTAGAACAAATAATGTCAATGGAAGTGATGGTAACCATGAATGTTAATATTTTTGTTTAAAAGTAATGATTTATATTTATATTGTTGTATAAATCAATTTTTTATATGTCTATAATATAGTTATTTTCTGGTTTTTTTTATATAAATTTAATTTCATTGAAATTTGGAATTGAGACATGTTTTGTTAAGATATAAAGGGTTTATGGGTTGTTTATTTTTTTGTAGTGTGATGAAATAGAAAACTATTTTATGAGAATTTATCAGTGATTTAAAAACCCCAGAAAATGGGTTCCTTTGGTAGCACTAAATTAATGTTATGAAAAATGACCCCTTTATCAGCTCTCTTTTCATCCCTGATAAATGATATATGCTTTCAACATCAGTCACATTGTCATCTCTTTTAATGAATAGATAAAGGCCATTTCATTCACTATTAAAGACCATTTTCTATTGTAGAGTGTTTTAGATATTGGTTTTCTAATATGGGTTTCAATAAAAAAACATTTAATGTACTATTCCTTTTATAAACTAGATCAATTTTGATAATGAAATTAATTTTATGGGGGTAGAATTTGATAACATAATATAATTATAAGATGTATTTTTTTATTATTATTTATTATTTTATGTTATTTTTTAATTTAATTGGTGTCTACTATAGTATTACATACCTTGATAATCTTGTACTATACGCAACACAGACACAGTTTTTTGTAAATGAATTACTATAATTAGCTTCTATTACACACATTTTTAAGTTAGTTTGATATAATTCATTTCACACAATCCCTAGTTGAACATAACAACTAAATATTATCTTGATACTTTATTACATTGTAATTATAAGGTTGGGTCTTAAGAGTATTAATTTTTTAAAAGACTATTCAAATTACAATAAGAGTGTTTATAAAATAATATAATCAATCTTGATGGATTTTATTAATGTAACATATGTTTAATATATTAAATCTAATTTTTGAAATTCATAATATATGTTTAGTAAAAATGAAATAACAACAAAATCCATTTGGTGTAAAAAAGAACTATTTTTCAAAAAATATTGTTTTTCAACTTTTAATGGACCACCCTATTTAAATTTATTTCTTCATAATATTAATCTTTTTATATTAAAAAATAGTGTTCTTGTTTACAATAAAGATTAAATTATTTTCATTGGATGGTTTATTGAAATTTTTCTTATAAGTGTTAAGTTATAATTAATAATAAAATATATTATATTTTTATTGAAAACAACTTCTTCATCGTAATAATTCATGTGGATAAATTATATTATTTATTGGTTTTAATGTTACAATATAAATTATCTTTACCAATAAATATAATTTTGATCATTTTCATTAATTTTACTTTTATTTCTGATGTAAACGCACTTCAATGATTTGCAATGTTTAAACTTTTAAAACATCATTTTTTTAATTCCAACCATGGGATTAATTTTAAATTAATTAATAAAAAAATTGGGTTTTCTGTTTTTGAAAATTTATTCCAAATTGGGAAATATTTGGTCATTATTATTTAAATATCATTCTTTTATTTTTAGGTATTATGAATAGAATCTTCATTAATTTTTTTAATATCATAAGAAGGTAAATTGGGAAATTAAGTATAAATATAATATTATAATATTAAATTAACACATGTACTAATGTGATTGTCTGACTGAATTTATAAATAAACCATAATTGGATTTAAATGATACCCTTTAGAAGAAACATGGATGAGAATAAGATAATTAATGTATTTTATTTAATGTAAATGAAATATGTCTTACTGAAATTTTAAAAAACTATTCATTTTTAAAATAAGGAAACACATATTCTAAATTATACTATTAATAATCATATAGAAGTTAATTTTTCTATTTATGATGATAATTTATTTTTAATTTTTATTAAATGAATACTTAATTTATATGATTATTCATTGATGATGCAGAAATTATTTAGTTAATAGAAAATAAAGAAAATAATTATTATTAATATGATAATAACCATTACAGTACCACAATACATACATACAATTCATTTTTTGACTATATCTTCTCCGTAATAATTAAATGGTCGAGTTATTGACCATTTAGAGCTATATGGAAATGAATATGACACATGTAAAAGTATATTTAATGTAATATTAATGGTTTCACATTTATGTTTAATTAAATATGAAATTTTAAATGTACGGTTTTACATAATATTTATTAAACTATAAATATTTCTTGAAAATCTAGAATATTTATATTTTTTATAGAGATTTTTTTAATTTTCTATTCAACAAATAAATATATCAAATAATTAAACAAAACTGATGTAATAATTATTATATAAAAAGAAACATAATAATAATGTTGTTAAACATATTTTAATAAATATGAATTTGGATAATTTATATATCCCATGTATTTTCAATATTCTTATGACCTCGTATAGATATAATAAAACACCTTTTTCAATTATATCATCTTATCATGATATTTTTAAAAATCCCTGAAATAAAAAGTGTCAAAATTGAAACAATTGATATTTTGTTTGAATAATGATTAATTAAAATAGATAAAAATCATAATATATATATAAAAATATAAAATATTTAAGGTATGGTCTAAAATCATATAAATAGATAATTAATGGTCTAATTGTAACCAAATATGTAAATATTGAAACAATAACATATTGAAGTATTTCATATCATAATTAAAATTATATAGAATAACTAAGTGTTAATTAAAATGATACTATTTAATTGAACTGAAATCAAGTATAAAATTTATTATTTGATTATTTTACAACCTTATATCACATTATAATAGAAATGAGGTCATTTATGTGGTCACTGGATGTGACAATATTTAATTATAAATTTATATTTTTAGAGAACTCAAAAGTTCCACTCACCTCAATTATAAAAGAGAACCTCCTCCATCATCACATAAAATAAATTTGATCCTAAAATAACGGCCATCCCTTATCCATTTTCCTTATTGACTTACCTAGTTATATTTTAGTGGTTCTGGTCTTCTCAATTGATCAAATCTAGTGCCATTAAGAGAAGATCAAGAGGGAGTACATCAAAAAATAGGTAATATCTTCAAATGATTCTTTCAAAAAATATTCTTCTACTACATCATCTTCATGATATTTTCCATTATAATGTAATAAATCCAGTATCAATTATATACTATATGTTATTATATATATAAAAACCATTTTACACATTCTATTCATCCAACGAAAAACAAAATCATCACAAGAGTGTACGTATGTCATTCCGTCTCTACATCATTTTGTAATTTAACAACCACTTTACATGGGTAGATATAATTATGGAAATAATCACTATATATGTATATTATAACATCATATGGATTCTATAACAATATATATGCCATCCAAGTTCATTCTATTTCACACTTATAAGAATAATATCGTCGCTCATCTGTACATTTGTCCTACCATGTCCATGATATGATGCAATTAGTTTTCAAGATATCCATTAAATCATGATTATATAAATATAAATAATGAATAAATATGTTATACATTATCTTAACATCATTTTTATTATTTTATAACTATTTCCTAAGAGTGACAATAAGAAATTATTCGACAAAACATGCAGAAGAACATAATGGAGTTAACACCCACAAAACGAGTAACAATAAAATGTTACTAATAAATAAAAGATAATATGATCATATATGATATCTCTAAATGATTATTATTCTAAAATAAATCAATGATATTATTTAAATAAATATATATGGGGTGATAGTTATAAATAAAATATAGAACTATGATCAATGATTAATTTGTTTCACTTTTATTTCGGTTGGACATTTGCATTATATGCAACCTATTTGTTTTTAGTGGTGTTTATGTTGGCCATGGATATTTTTATGATTCTTTTTATGATTTTTTTGATATTTTTTATGAATATAATTGTATGTAATTTCTATGTAATACTATTATAGTGAATATAAATATGTAACATATAATTTTGCAATCTCATTTTTTCTATCCATGATAGAATATATTTCTGTATTGATTGGGGTATATATTATTATCCACACTCATTTTTTATACATATATATTGTAAAATATTTTTCTTATTATCAAATATTATTAAAATTCAGTTTTCCCATCATTTAATTTTTATGAAGTGGTATGAAAGGAATCTTTTGATTCTTTTGATATGAGGTACATTTTGACATTCCTACAGAAGTAGGAGAAGAATGTTTTTTATCATATATGGCAGGAACATAGTTTTTAATTATCATAACTCCATATTCCCATGAAGAATCCAATAAAATAATTCATATTTATTTTAAATAAAATTCAATTATTCTTAAAAATATGTTGAATTTTTAGGAAAGGAAAATGTTCTTGACAAAAAAAGTTATTTTCCCCAAGATATTATTTCAAGTAAATTATCAAAAAAATTATGTCCAAGATGAAATTATTTATATAGGGTTATTAAGAATATATATGTGATTTTACTTTCCTTATAGTTGAATTATATTTATGAAATCCATTTTGTTAAGGATTATAATGGATTGATGTTAATGAAGCCCATTTTATTTTTTGGGTTATGTTATGTTCACTGATTTCTATTTTAGTGGAACACATAATAATTATATCAATATAATAAGGGTGGTAACTGTATCATTATCTCATGAAATGGGTAAATATATTTATATATATCATGAGATAGACTTGACTGGAAAGAGATATAAATATTCTTATGTAATAAAGGGGTGGAACAAAAATGAAATCTTTTCCAATAATATAGGGCTAGAATGAAGAGTAAACTATATTTGGTAAGGGTCTTTGTCCACTGTTATGGCCATGTAAATAAGCCTTGGATAATATGGAAATGATTTTCTATGTTTATTTTAGTTTTCTATAAAAAACCATGTTTTATGCCAATGATATTTGTTCATGGCTCGTGATCCATTATGAATTCTTCCTTGTGAACTACAAATATTAATTCCATAACTCCAAAAATTGATATATGTTACACAAGGAAATGTTTAAATGGTTATGTTCACATTTTTACATTCTTGTGTTCATTTTTTATTTGATAATGTTTTCACACACTTACATAGAGTCTGATCTCACACTTTTAATATAGTTTCTTTTCCTTGGTATATAAATGTTATTTTTTATGTAGGAATAAAAATGGAGAATTTATTAATGGATATTGTCAAAGAAATTTCATAGGTTTGAGAAATTTATTCCAATTTTCCAAAGTCACATAAATATTATGGTCATTGGCCATGCGTTTGTGAAATGTAGAGTGTATTCATCAGAAAAAATATAATACTCGTGTACTTAAAGCTTGGGTCATTGAGTGATGTTTCACCATAAAAATTTACCTTGATGTGGGTTCAAATTAGATGAATACACCCAATAGTATCAATCTAAAAATTATTTATATCCATCCCATAATTCAACTAATATATAAAGTATTTAATTTAGATATTTCATTCCTCATAAACCTATTTTGATTTTGTATCTTTTTTGTAATTTTAGGTGCATTATATTGACACAAGTATGAAATAGGTTGTTCAGTGGTAAAAAAACATTCCTTGTATCCGAATGGTGTCTTTGATTAATATTGATGATGTGAATAAGATATTAGAAATAAATTTTCAAGAGAATAATTTATTGAAATAAATAATATTCTTAACAAAATCATTACTTGTTCATAATTTATCATTTAATAACTCTTTTATATAGTATCAAAACAGTATTCCAAATTATTTGTTAAAAAATAGTTTGGTGGGTATTTAGACTTCTTTAAAAGAAATAGCGAGGATGAGATGTTTTATAGAATGAAATTTTATGCTTATCATCAAGAGGAATCTTATTTCATAATATCATCTGTTTCAGAAGAATCTTGCATGGTGTACTAAATGTAATTTTAAAATTATTTTTCCATACGGTCATAAAATGTCGGGATCACATTTGGGCCTACGAAATTCCCTGGTGATTATTATTTTTTATATGTGTGTTTCTGTGTTCGTGTCGGTTCATATGTCTCTATATAACCAATTATATCATAATGATTAAAATATTTACATTTTATTAATTAAATCTACGTACGATATAATATTGATACATATAATTTGATATAATATATTTATATTATTTAAAATTTTAAATTATATAATAATATAGAAAAGAATAATAATATATTTTATAGGAAATAATTGAGATATTAAAAATACACACAGACACATGTGCATCCACCTTGGGTGTCTCAAAATAGTGACATCCCCAATCCTTTATAGGGAAACAAATACTCGAATATGAACTGTGAATTATATATTATTAATAATAACTACAGTTATTATTATAATTATTATTAATTAAATAATAAAAATATATCTTATGTTTGATAATATTATAAAATACAAGCATACACACACTAAAGATATACTAGTGGTTCAATATTAATCCCATGTCACTGGGATTGAAAGATATCAATAATGGATAAAATATTATAAGGTTAAAATTCCATATGGAATGAATCCTTGACAACCACCCATTTGACATAAATAGGTGATTTTCCAAATATCACAATAACATAAAAGACATAAATTGTATTTTCCCTCTAGATCTGTTTTTATTATTATAATCACCTTCTTTCCCAAAGTTATATATTACGACTCAAATGATAGTTCATTTGACATGGAAATCGTGGTAAGATATTAATATATTGTCATATGATTATAACAACACAAAAATATATAAACCATTCCACAAGACTGCAATATTCTCTATCCACCTAACTCGTCTATAGAAACTAGAGTGAATCAAAAATACCCATCAAGTATGGCTAAATGTAAGTTGTACATGGGATTTGGACACATAAATTTTTATGTAGGATCCCCATATGAAACCAACCAGAAAAATTTGAAATCTAATAATAATATAAAATTGTCTAGGAATTAAAAACATCGAAATATAAAATAAAAAATTAATAAAAATATGTAAATGCTATGAATTTTCTATGTTAAATAATTATGAATTTCAAAAAATTTATAAAAATGATTTGAAAATAATTCAGCATCGAAGACCCACTAAAACTAGTTGAATAACATGTATTCTAATAATAATAATATTAGAATAATCATGTGATGGTAATAATTAAATGTGAAGAGGAGTTTATAGTATCATAAAATGGTTTAAAATAAATAGAGCCAACTTAATTTTTTATTTTTTTGTTATATAAGTACTTCCATATGGTAGAAAACTTGAATCTATGGATAAAATGATACTATAATAACAAATGATTCATAATATTGTTTTAATAATAATTTTTTGACCATTAAATTCATTTTAGGAATATATGATTAATGGAAAACTCATATAGAAAATATATTTCTTGGTTTTTATTATTGTTGATACAATACCTTGATTTGTATAAAAATATTTCTACTCATGGAATGTAATAAAAATTAATATTAGGACCTTTATTTTTAAAGGGAAATATAGTACAATTTTTAATCGAAAATAATAAATATATAACGAAAATACAAAAAAATGATATAAAATAAATCTTAATTAGATATCCACCAAATGTATTCGTATTATATAACTATTAACGATGAGAAGTAATTAACAATTATTTTTTAGTAAATAAAGATAAGAAAAATTTATATTGGTAGGAAAATTTAGTAGGAGAAATAGATAATCATGGGTTTCTTATTTTTTATATTGGTCATGGCCCCAATAGATATGAAACTTTACTCTATGTGTAAATATTTAAATTAGTATGTAATTTTCCACTATATTTGTTATTGATGAATATTTGACAATAGTTTCACATGTCAAGGACCTGATTAATGAATAATCGAAGTGGAAAATATATTAATTTCTTGTTGATGATTTTTTATATTATAACATAAGTGTATATCAATTTTTTTAATAATGAAATTGCATATTAATTACTATAAAGACAATTTTTATCAATGGTTATCGTTGTTAAAATGTGATTCAAGGGGAATGTGAAATTTGAATCTCAATATTTTTAATAAACACAAATACATGTTGTTTCTCATTATGGGGAAAAAAATTCATTATAGAATAAATATTTTATAAAATTAAACAAAATCATTAGAATATTTAGTGAAATGTCATATTTCATGGTGTGTCCATATTATTAATTGAGAAAACGATGGTGGAAAAAGACAGTAATATTAAGTATTTTATCCATGAAATATTACCACCATTAAGAATAGGAAAATATTAATCAATAATAAATTTAGGTGTGTAAATAATGGATTGAAAACTTAATATTTCTTAAATTATATCAAAATGACCAAAACTATCAGCTTTTGTATTTCATAGTGAATGTTTAAAGGGCACAAACATATTAATGATTAGTAGTTTCAATACATGTCAATCGAATTTTTTTATATTATTATTGAATAAGAATGATGTATATACAATGTATTTATCCCACATCTATTAATAAGTAATAAAATACATTACAATGCCTACAAAATTATCATGTGGTATTATTAACGTTTTTGAAATTTATTATTATGTTAACAATTATCATAAAATTGGTAATTTCAATGCATAAACTAAAATAATTCATTCAATATTTAGTTTTTCAAATAGGTTATGTTCGACAATATTTTTCAACAATTACCACCAAGTAATGAATTATTGATTACTCATAATTTTTCTTCTAATATCTAATCCCTGAATTTTCTATACATTGCCTTGTAAATTATTACTATGTATGATTTTTTTTAGTGTTATATAAATTTTCATTGATATAATTTTAATTAATAATAACATGTAATTAATATATATCATATGAATTCATGAATAAAATTATCAAAATAATATCAAGTATCAAATATAGTATCGTTAAAAAATTCAATAAATCTAAATTATATTTATTTCTACCTACATGGTTTTTTAAAATGATAAATGTGTCTCAAATATAATTAATAACAATAACTGTCAAATATTTTCATGTAAATTGATTCTTCTAAAACATCATAAATGTAATAAGTTGTCCTATAATTTTTCTAAACAAATATCATTATATATAGTGATAAATGTAATTTAATAGATGAATGATTTTAAAAAATATAACAAATCACATTGTAATGATCATCTTCTCATGATAAGTAACAAATTGAAATGATTAGTGATATGAATACTAATTAAAAATATTTTTTCATGGTTTTATTCACATTATTACAGGGTTGTGAAAATGTATTAATAATAATAAAACAAAATAAATTTTATTTCAATAAAAACAATATTTTTACCATAAACCAAAATCCGTAAAAATGTTAAATTTTAATGAGATATTTTATATTGTGTTTTAATGGTTATATTTTATTTTATTTATGTGTTATAAATTTAATTTAAATATAATATATAATAGTATCTATTTATATATTTTTAATATATGGAAAATAAAATAATATATATAATTTTCCATGAAAATTACTTCATTCATGAAATAAAATTAGACACCATGGGTCTGGAAAGACCAGAGACATCACAAAATGTAAGGGGTAATGATTTGATGTCACGTATTCTATGGATGGATCCCTTATGTAAAGTGGACGACATTAGATGATCATCTCACTAAAAGTGACATTAGAATATAATGTTCAAATGATAAATCCAAGGAACTATATTCTAAGTATTCTAATTCCTACAAAAGGGAATTTTGATATCGAAAATGAAAAAAGATTCAATATCATAAGGAAATAAGTTTGGAAGAATCTTCTCTACATAATGTTGCTAATTAATAAAACTCGGTCATCCTTCTTGTTTAATTAACAACATCCACCTCATTTAAACTTAGGTATTTTGATGATACCCATACCTATCAACAGACATTACAACAGCTGAAACATCCATAATGAAAAAATCAATCCACTATGTGTGCGACATTAATGTTTTTGTGTTTTAATGATAAATGAAGTAGAATAAATCAACTAAAATTAATTTAATCATCACCAAAGAAATTTTTTAAATAACAGGGTTATTAAATTGTTTCTGAGAAGAGAGATGTGGATCTAAGGGAGGTAATTTACACACTCTTTGGATATCATTTCAATCTTCACTTAGGGATTTCAATTAATATTTATTTGGTTGAAAACCCCTAATATGTATAAGAAACTCTCATATAGTCATATATATAGTGATTTTGTAACTCTATAGTTAATAGATAGTCTTAAAATTGAATATACTTATTGGGAATTTTTTTTACGGAATATATCATAAAATCAACATTAGGCTAAAAGGATTTGGGGAATACATAGTACTAGAACATGTATATTAAAAATTTTATATGTTTTCAATTCATTTTTTCAGTTAAGTCATTTTATTATGTTATTTAATCAATAATTATATTTTTAGTATTAAACATATATTGTAAATTTTGATACTATTCCTTACAAAAACATTTTAATCCATTATCAGTTCTGAAGTCCAATAATTTCTTATATTCGTTTGATACAACTATATTTAATTAATTTTTAGATGCACGATTTATGAACCATTTGTTTAATAAATTATGGATTGAAACCCTTAGTTAATAATAACCAATAAATAGTTAAAATAAAATCTAACACCCCAAGAAAAGTGATAAAAATGGAAAAACTATTTCAACCCATGTTAAATAGGTTAATCATTATTTTAAATATACTTTCTAATTTTAAATATATTTTAAATTATTTATCACCAGTATTAGTGATAGGATGTATTCACTCCTGGGTAATTTCTATTGGTTTGTAAGATTGAGTATAGTTCACACTAAAACAATATGTGATGACCGTTGGTGATTCTGGTTATTAAGATATGTAGACCCTATAGGTAATATAATGTAAATTGTTTTATGGAAATCATGATTATAAAAACCAATGGGATATATTGAAAATTCTCATCGAACAAAGAGATCTGGTCATTACAAATTTTATGTGATATATTACGCAATAATAAGTGAAATGGAACTACTAGGGTTTGAGTTATCAAGTCCAAAGGATTTTTTTTAAATGAGGGAGACTACAAAACTAATCTTACTATGATAAATAAATAAATATAAATTTTACTACAAATTTTAATAAAGTGAAAATTTTTATTCAGTTCCATTACTAATTAAAACACCAGAGTAAAATGTGCTTGGAATGGATTAGTTTTTATATGGGTTACCTAAAAGGATATTTCATAGGATTTGTATGAGTGAGAGAATGTAATAATAAAAGAATATGATTCATAAAATTTGGATATATGTTATTATAAAAACTATACCCAATGGTTATTACCATGTGGATTTCTATATGGATGTGAAGGTATTATATGAGACAATATTGATTATATGAAAATGTTCATGGATCAAGGTATTTGTGTAATGATGAAAATAACCTCCAATAAGAGTTTATTTTAATAGATTGTTATAAAAATTAATTGTGAAGATATTAGACTATCTTATTATTTTCAAATTTAAATCTATTAATAGACGAATGTTTTTATTTAAAAATATAAATGATTCAAAAATGGTTACATTAATTAGTGAATTTTTTTATTATAAATCAAAATTTGTTAATATTTTGATTTTTTATATGAATTACTCAGAATGTACCAATTACCATGAAATAGATCCATCATTTATTATGACATATATGAGCCCAAAATATTATGATTACGTTTTACCATTTCATACATAATTTTAATTCAAAAAATATTTTCTCATAATAATTTTTTATCTTGTGACTTTTTTCATCCAAAAAACAATTAGTATAACGGAAAACCGATTTTTATAGGCAAATCTTCATGAATATTTAATTCCGATAAACATGGATACCCACATCATGTAATTTAGTGTTAAAATAATATTATATCATAAAATGAAAAATATATTTATTACACATGACTCTATAAATATTTTTTTTAATATTTACATCAATAACATAATTTTAATTGAATTAATAAAAACTATCTAATACCTTACATATTAATTGAAAAACCATATTTCATAAATACATACGAACCTATGATTTTTTTCATACATATTAAGGAAAAAATATATATTATAGCTATTTTTAATAAGAAAGAGTGATACAACTAGTCATTACTATGTCATTATTTTTTTTATAGTAAATTTAATGTCATTACATTATTTTAGTTGATAAAATGTTGTGTCCCTTTTATATTATTTAGATGGACACATCCTATTTTGAGTACAATCATTTTTTTCTATTTTTTTCTATCATAGAACCCATACTATGAATATTTTAATTAAAAATACCAAATTTATTAATTCAATTTCATTAGATAATAGGAATTCTACAAATCATTATATTAATAAATATTTCTCATTCATTATAATATCTTAAAATTGAATAGTCTAGATATTATCAATACAATAATAATAAGTTATGAATCATGTATATTTTTATTCAATTAAACTTAATAAATTTTGATAGAAAATTCAGTTCATATTTAAATGTTTTAAATTTTATCACTTTTATAATTTTTATAAAGTAATTATTTGGAAAATTAATATTGATAGAGATTTATAGAAAAAATATATTTCATAATTACAGAATAAGAAAACTCATAAAAAATTACCATCATATGATTTAAATAGTATGATATGTTCTTTTTTAGTGAAATCATGTTGGAAATCATTTTAAAAAATAAAAAAGTGTACATTAGAAGAGAGGAAGATAAAAAATATATAATTCCACTGAGATAATCAATAGAAATTACGTGATTTTTCATCATGAAAAATTATATTTTAATTTCCATATATGACACCAAAAAATTCCCAATTTATATATTATAAATTTTTGGTCATGTTAACATTTTTTATAATAAAACATCCACATGAACAAGTCATGGATCCAAAATGAATTTTTCACATTGGATAATCCAAGAATAATAATTTTGTGTTAAATTAATAATTAAAGTCATTTTATTCATTTTTAAAAAGATTTATAATCAAAATTGGAAGAATTTTTAGGACCCGCCGCATTGGGGATCGCCTGGCCAGTGCTAATCCATGGGTAATACTGAATCCTCATCTAGACTATGTTAGGGGATAGTCGCCAACAATGATTTGATATACTGTAGACATGAGAAGGCTTACATGAATGTTCTAGTATGCTCAAATTACATAATACCCATGAAATTATAAAAGGTAATGTGTGAATAATACAATGTTCTTTAATACACCTATATCCCACAATATGAGTACGAATCTTGTATTGAATAGCATAATAAATACAAGCATTCTAAAAACATTAAAAGTGGATGTCCGTATAAGGAGTGGACTGTTTTCTAATCCCAAATCCCATAAATATCACGTTCTATCTAGATCCAATATTACCCTCCTTCTCATCGTCCAACCAAAAATAAATCAAAATTACTATCTTTTACAAATATAGAACAATTTAGGTTAGATACCATGCATGGATAGTATACCAATACTGAATATGACATGGTGAAATAACAAAAGCAAATTTATTAATAGATTAGTTAGTTTATTGTCATGAAAATATGTCAAAAATATATATGTAAAAAATAAATAAGAATACATAGATATACTCATGATGAACTCAATGTATCAAGGAGGTCACAACTATGCTGTAATCCAAGAGATTATACTTGAGAATTCAACGTAATATTTTTTCTAGAGAATTCACTCCATAATCCATATTTTCACCCACATCTCTCATCCATGATGATATTCTCATTGATATTTTAAAAAATAGTACTCACTGGATCGTAAAATATTTCAAAACATTGACAGGCGATATCACTAGATCCACTACTGTATACTAGACCATAGCTGTAATGACCCACTATGTAATGGATCATAGAGTTCCATATGTTTATCATGATATTTCCTAAAACCTCATGTTGGGAAGACTATTATTAAACTCTATCCGATTTTAATATCATAGAGGGTATCATAAAATTAGTATTAGGATGAAATTATTCATTACATCCTTATATGTATGGGATATTGAATTATAAACATATGATACATGTCTATACTGAAGATAAATTGGCCGTCATCCTACCCCATATAAACTACATGAGGTATACAATAGTGAAACATGTGTCCTTATCCATGTCTTGATAATATATATATTTATGTGTACCATCCCATGATCATATTCTATAGTTTTTCATATATCCCTAGACACATTTGTGTGCTCAGGAAATGTCTGAGAACTGGGTCATTCACATATATTCCAGTTGTTCCTATATAAGTTTCCAAATCTCTTCCCATGGATGACAAGGGTACTCAAAGAGTGTCTGGGAACAAGACACATGGTTCTTAATGGGTTCCACACAATATGTGATATATAATTTTCCTAAATCCCAATCCACTTCATGTATGCTACTACACGTTTTTTGTTCATCATACTACAGGTCAAAAATTTGTAAATTTCAATGATCTTAATTTCTCTTTATTGATCTTCTACTCACACTTTTATTGTAGATTAATATTTCATATATCGCACTAATGAACATAGATCTGGGGTTTCCCATAATGAATTTGTTTCTTGTGGATGTATTATTTCCATATTTCTCTTTGGAATCTCCCCCTAAATGTATTCTTTTTGGAATTACCTACCTCACATATGGGGCCTGCAATTTTTTTTTAAAATACATCCCCAATAATTAATGGTTTCCATAAACCCCAATTATTCCTGTAATATGGAACTCAAAAACATGGAAATTATCATATGTGACAAATTATGATTACACAATAATTGTTTTCTGAGTATTAGTTGAAGCACATGATAGATAAGATATTGATGGGGATCACTGGATAAAAGGTGGAAGAAAATATGAAATAATAATTGATGAATGTACAAAAACTGTTGGTATAGTTGGACAATATTTGTAATCATTTGAATAGTGAATGATGTAGTAAGAAATAATAAAATTACATCAATTCCAATTTCTTTGTAAGACAAACCAACACAACTATATAATGATAGACCCATTAATCAAATAGTTGGTAGGATACATTCACATTAATCAAGGAATAAGGAAAACATGATTAACAAATGATAAGAATATTCTCTAACATGAGTTTGAATGGGTTAAAGATTAATAACATCTTAATATCACTATATTTGGAAAGATCATAATCCACTATTTGAACATTGATATCCAATCCAATATCTATCATTGTTTATAAAATAATTCTTCTTCCAATGGCCCACCATAAATCTCTAGAGTTTTGTTGCTATCCCTAGTTATTTCCACAAGGGTTATTATATATTATTGTATTTTGTTTATGAATTTAATATAAAATTAAAATTAATATAGTGAATTATTCAATTATTATTCCTCCCCTAATGGAACCCTAGAAAAAATAGATTTGAAAAAAGTTTATATCTCCACAAAGGTAAAAATTTAATCTAATTTTATTACAAGTCTCATATTTTCTATCTGATACACCATTTTGATGTTAATCAATTTATTCTAGAATACAACACAAACATGATATTATATTTTTAATTTATATTATATATATATATATATATCCACTTTGGTCCCCGAAATCAAACAGTAACTTAGGTCATGGAATTAAAAAATGCTTAAGATACACTAATATTTTATAAGGAAAAAATAATGCAATTCTATCCGACATGGGGATTTTATTTTTGAAATGAACAAAACATTTATAAAAAATGATGAAAAAATATGGATCGAATATAGGTATCCGAATATTAGGTGATCTCATTAATATTAATGTCTTACCACCAAACATTCAACAACAAAATCTCCCAAAAATGAAGGAAATTTACAAGCTAATCTTTGATCACCATGGATTACTCTATACATGTAGCTACATCCTCAATACGTAGCTCTCCCAAATTGGTATCATCTGATGGGTCATACACAGAACACTTTAGTTACAACAAATGAAATACATAACCCACCACACATTACTATGATGGAAGGTCTATTTAATTTTACTCAATGATGACCCTATGTAGTATTTGTAATGGTTTAATGAATATTTGAGATCACATTACACCCTTATAAAACATTTAAAATCCATGACAATGAAAGACTATCAATAAAATATGGTATCCATAATATATCCCTAAATTCATCTATCTACAGTCCTCAATGTACATGTTATGGCTTTTTGTATTCCACATCTACTCCTATATTATCATCTACATCTTCATAATCACTAATAGTAACTCTATGTTGGTTAGTGCAGTCTCCCCTTGCTCAAACCATTATAGTGGGGACCAACAAGATCTCATATAAATGGACTCTAATGGTTCCAAATAGGTGAAAATTGGTATATATTTTGTATATAATCTACAAAAATGTTAGGTTATCCTCCCAAATATGTCAAAATTCCAACATGAAAACCCACACCATGTCCAACGGAAGCATAATGATTTTCTCTTCCTAGATGTTAGATTCATCACAAAACATAATTCTCAAAAGCATCTATATACCAAAAAACTCATTTATTCCACTCTCTAATTATTACATAGCGTGATCATAATGGACGAAATTATATTTTAGCAAACTCCCTAAATATTTGAAATCTTGTACATGTAAATGCATCCCATGATCTCTACTAATCTCTACAATTATATTGTTAAGAAGTGTATTGACATGTTGAGTCGACTTATGATAACCAGTATGGAATAATAATATTATTAATTTCATGGTATTTTAATATATAATTACTGAGATATAACATTCAACAATAACTTTATAACCACTAGGGGTTCTTCTATACCGACTGGAACTGGGTGTTAAACCTTAACCTGATGAAATACAAGGTATTGATAAGAAAAATCCACTACACTAAACATTATTTTCAATAACAATATTTTTCATATATTTTCATAGAACATCATCACCATTTATGTATGTTACAAAAGGGGGGATGTGTGAAAATACATCAAAACCTCCTCACACAACATTAATGGTACCATAATACCCTCTCTTAAAATAATGTATTCATCCCTACATTCATAGAGTAAATCAGGAACACAACAAATGTAAACAAAAATACTCATCGTTTTGTTGATTGTATCTCTAATATAAGACGACATATTATTTCATTGTATGCTAGGGAAAAAATCGGTGAAAAGAGGTTTATTTCACCATCTTCGTGCACTAAGGATAAATCCAATGAGGCAGCCTTCTCCATCACTATAGTCACTAACTACATATAAGATCACTAGATGAGATAATGTGAGACCACATTCCACATCATAGGGGCATATACTCTCTCGAATTATTTATTTAGAGGGAACATGTGGCATCATATTTGAATCACATTAATTTAATTATGTGATATGATATTTTTTATACTATTTTTTCATAATTTATGATGAACTTCACACCCATATGGTTGGGTCACCACATCCTTAGAGAAAATACAACCACTTCCATCTCAAAATCATGGGTAACATAGTTCTACTAATGTGGGAAAAATTTTGATTAAACATGGGAAATAACTATAAGCTCGTACATAAAAAACAAAAATATATTATCCATGAGAAATTATAGATCATTGTATATTTTACACCATTATCTATATATATCAATATGAATGCATTGGTTAGACACATATTCAACACTAGAAACGAATATAGTTACCTCTCCATCCAAAAATATATATACCCCTTATGGGTCAAAACATACAAAGTAAATAATATCATAGATAACTCGAGAACTGATCAACAATAGTTTCCTACCAACCCGAGAAAGCTTTTCACCATCAAAACATTCATGTGAAATCCCCAAGATAGCACCACCTAATACATTTTTTACTACAACTCACAATTATGAATTCCATATCCTATAAAGTCAACCTCTAGAATATAGAAATGAAAATAAGTGATTCTAACATAATTATGGTTACTTTATAAAATTAATAAGACCATCATCAAGTTCATTTTTCTCTCTTACATTTACATAAGGATTTTTCCAATTAATTCCACTTAAAACTGGTCTAAAAATTATTAATGATCTCGTACATGAGTCCCATGAACACTTTTGGGGAGTTAGTTACATTGAAAGAAATTATCATGTCTTCCTAGAGAATAATGAGTCATTTAAATGTTATCTTATATGTGTCTTCAACTCAATATTTGATCCAGGGACAACACGACATGCGGTCAATATTCAAGAACCATTGTTTCCCTCTCACCTAGTTGTAATGATCCTCAATCCATGGTAGTGGATACTTATTCATTATAATAATACCATTTAAGCTTATGGTAATCAACCACCAATTCCAATATCAAATCCACTATCTTGGAAAATAACATTAGGCATTCCTTTGGTGGAACGCCATGACTAATAATATATTATTCTATGAATACAAAAACTAAAAAATCTCCTCATGAATCTATGTAAGAGCATTTCGATATGATTGAATAAATATTGATATTTTACATTAGTTAATGTCTATGAAAATGTATATCGAACTATGATAGGTAATCCCAAAATTTCATAAAGGAATACATCCTCATACTCTATAATTACAATAAGAAAATGATAGACCAAAACATCTACTACTCTAAGGGGAATACTGTCAAACTAGAAAGTACTATTTTATACCCTTTTATATGAGATACTATCCTCCTCTTCCAATGATTCAATATTATTAATTAAATAAAAAATTATTATTATAGTAAATAAACAATATATCCCTTTCATGAAACAATCAATATAGTTCTGGAACTGTATATTGGTAGTCTATACCAAACATTTTTTCATATGGGCTCATTAATGCTACAAAAAGATCCCAAAAGAAAATCTAACTTCCATGATTAATATCATATTGTGGGTAGATATTAGATATCATTGAACCCCCTCAAGTATGAGTCTCTAATTGAAATGTTGAGATAGGGTCCCAACAAAAGTCTTTATGTCTATCACAAGATAAGTGGAAATAAGTTAGTGGATCATACATATATGTATTAATGATATAGGTAATGTGGAGAATACACAGATCACCCCTCTCATTATCCCTAGATCATATGGGTCATATACCTCTATGAAATCTAGTTGTGATCATCCATGACCATTAGATTCATGAGAGTATAACAGAACACCTAAGTGTGCTGGTTGAAATAGGTCAAACATTTATCCACCTCAAACGCATCTTTACACTCCTCTTTTACATCTTCTACCATACACACCTCCAAATTCTACTAATTTTCTATTCTTATGAATTCCATTGGCAATATCACTTTTAGTAGTATAGTGGATCAGAATGTCATGTGTGAGGTGTATCTAACTTTTCCATTAAAAATACCACCTCTCTCTCACTTCATTAAAGAGTAAATACAACCATAAACTATATATCCTCAATAATGAGACTATATTCTAAAGTATATGACAATATTGGATCTCTATACCTCTTTTTGGATACTATATATTGAGGTCTTTGCTTCTAGGTACTCCTATCCAGGACCAACAGTTGGTGCCTTCTAACCTAGAAATATATCTACTAGAAAAGCGTACTCAGGCACTCTATGAAAGACGTAAATGAAAAGAGACATCACTATATACCTGAAATCACATCCTACTCCCCACACGATGGTTTGTTATTGGATGAATTGATCTCTAATTATATATAGAGTTTATTATGAAAAGATGTTGATCCTCAAAAAATACTCTACCACAAACATGATTTCGTACTAAAACTAGAAAATATTATTGAAGTAATTCACATGAAATGTGTCAAGATAGAAATAATCCCTCAATATATTCTAAAACAATTTGAAATTGAGAGCTACCTTATCAGGAATCTAGTTAAACAGACTCCACCACCACCATCGAAATCCCTAAAGATAACTCTCCCCGTGGACCACCTTATGATTTGGATATTTCCCCACAATATAAAAAAGGTGGGTATCTTCTTGTATCTGGTCCTCAGCTACATGGGGATCATTATTTTACAATAATGTTGGAGATATCTTTATATGAAGCTCATGATGCATGGTCATCCTACAGAATTCCTTAAACAAAATTCCTAGCACAATCATCCCCTCAATGTGTTCTAGAAGGAATGTGAAACCACTATGAGGTACCACCTCCTATATAAGACCATATACTAAAGACTATGTAATATAATATCATTTTCATAGTGTCACTATAGAAACATTGATGGAAATAATCATGGGTGAATCATGAAATAAAATCAGGATGCACCATATTCTAGGGGAATATTTATAGAGTTGACTCAACAAAGAATTAGAAACCACCACCCATTCATATATGATTCATTTTTTCATGTTTTCCCAGTAACTACTATCATCATGTACTGAGTCGATTTGATGGTCAACATAGTATTTTTTAAAGGATACATCTATCGTTCTACTAACATTGGTGTCCCTATATGGGGAGCCAACCATGAAACACATTCGTAACATTTCCCTACTTCCAACCTAAATATCATATTTATAAAAATTATAAACAATTTCCCTAAAATTTAATACTCATATATTTCAACTCTATCATGACCCACCACACAATGTCCCACTAGTATGGTAGTATGTTGTGTGTTGAATCCCTATAAAAACTCTAATATGTTAGGGAGTAACAACCAACACTGAGTAGAAGTATCAAACATATTCTAGGATATATACTATGGTAAATCTATGTAGATATATCAAAATAAGTATACAATTATTAAAGGTTAAGTAAGAATATTTTGAAGTTCAGGAATACATCTATATCTCATAATCTGATTATATAAAAAAGTACATAAAATCCATAGGGAAAATAAACAATAAAAAATTCAAAATAGAACAAACTATAAAAATTGACGAAACTGACAAATAATGAAACATATGTAATGGTCCATTGTATACCTATCATAACCATGCTCCATTAAGTCATCCTTAATAGTGGGTTTTTCTAAATAGATTTTCATCTTCATAAGATATGACATGTGTGAGTAGATACCATGTATAGGAGAGTATAACATTACTAATTATGACATGATGAAATAATAAAAATATTGAATCAAGAGGGTGTTCATGTAATCATCATAAAGATATATCAAATATAAAATGATACATTGTACTAAAAACACATATATATAGTTAGCATATTATTCATGTCACGGTGAGGTCACAACCATGTTTCCAGCCACATGATTCTACTCATGGTTCCAATGTTACATTCATCCAGGAGAACTCAGTCCATAAGCCATTCTATCACAGATGGTTCTCATCTGAGATATTGTTCTCATAAATCCAATCCAATATATTGCTATATGAAACTCCAAATAGCTAAATATAAAGATAATTGATATCACCAATAACCTATAGGGTATACCAAACCCTACATGGAATAGTACACTATGTAGGGATTCATATTCATACGTATGTTCATCACAATGATTTCTCAAAACACATATAGGGGAGGTGAAAAAAATGATAGATTATCACACCCTAGGACACACAATGGTATAAGAGAACACTATTATAGACTAATATCATAGAGTGTATCATTATAATATAGGCAATATGTAATGCCCCACCGTATACACATATAGATGAACTAATAGAACACAACCAAGTGGTACTATTATTTACTGATTAGATGGAGGGCCACAACTAACCCTGGGGAAATTACACATTCTGTGTTAGTGGTATATAACATATATTATCTACACCGGTTATTCAAATTCACTTTACCTGGTGCTTATATACTTCGATCATGAACGTGCACTATGTTTATGGAAGTGTACCTTGACATTCATAGGTACTATGACTTTTTTATGTATCTAGTCATTCCCTTTCACATTAGTCGTGGCTAACTACCTAGCCATGTTGGCATACATTATCCATGTTCAATTACATGTTTTTCCCCTAAAAACTAGTCATTCCCTTAAACCAAGTTGTGTTGATGCAACTGTAATTAGAGGTTATAAACTCAGTCACGAAACTCATGAAAAATATAATATGGTGGATACTATGAAATTATTGACACTTTATTTTTATAAGAAAGAATATTTCCTATGTAGGGTACTACATGATGTGTGTGATCAATGGACAACATATTTTGTAGTCTATATTTTACCATAAGTAACTAGTTTATTATGTGTCTTCTATGAAAAATAACACCACCACTAATGCATCCACAAATCCCACTGTGGAACTCAAATTTTAGGGTCAGTGCACTTTATATGTCCTTAGTGGTTGGATTCCAGACAATCGTGGCCTCATCAAAAAAATATAGACATGCCATCTCAATAAGAAAAACAATCACACATATTTTGTCTCAAAAATATTATTTAAAAAATATCTTCGATCAATTATGTTTTCCCTCATCTTAAAATCTTTTTTTAATCAGAATTATTAACCCATTGAAGTGATTTGTTATTCCAAAGATCAAATGTCCAATGATCGATCTCTTGTCATTTTTTAAAACATCACCCCAAAATTATATATATTGTGATCTCACGGTGAGTGGTGAGAGAATATAAAAAATAAAATTAATGGAATGAACATTGATAATTATTCTTCTTGTTCTAAATTAGTTTATATTTCAACCACGAATAAATAACTAAGAAATGATCAAATAATTTTTCCACAACTCTAGAGAAGATAAACCCACCCTCAGAAAGCATGATCTACCCACGAATCAGACTATTGATGAAATTCAGTCACATTTATCATGGAATAAAAAATTTGGATTAAACCACGAAATCATAAATCCTTAACTCAGGTTTGATAAATAACATTCATTGAAAAATAAAAAAAATCATTGGTGAGATATACAAATATTTTTAATACAATTATTTCCAATCCAAAATCCACCATTGGTTGCTGAATAATCCTCCCACAACAGCCCTCTCTAAGTCCATTTGGTTATTCAATTTAGACTAGGTATTTTTAATAAGGGATATTATAGTGTAGAGGTATAGTTTTAGAATTAAGTTATTACAATTAAATATATATATATATATATATATAGTTATTTATTATTATGCATACGATGTCTATTAAGCCGAAGAACCAGTACACAAAATGATTATGTTGATCTAAAGGTATAGACCTCATTCAAGATATATTTACTGTATCATATTTCTAATCTTGCACTCTATTCAAGATTTATTTAATTAATTTTGGTAAACTATGATTATATGACAAAATAATATTATCATTTGTTTTGTATCAATATTGAGAAAATTTTGGCCAATGAATTTCACTCTAAATGAGAAGCATGAATCAAATAAATAATTAAAATATTATAATGATATAAAATGAAATAACTATGTATTGAAATATTTTTTTCATCAATAAATGATAAATTAATGATAAAAATAGTAAATGATAGATAAATTTATAGCCTTTTCCAACATGGGACTGTAATACACGACTAAATTAGAATAAATTTATCTTATATAAATAAATTTGTTTTATATATTTTAAATATGGATACCTTGAAATGGTGAATATAAATATTATACATTATTAAATGAACACATTATATAATATTATAATGACATAAGAATTATTATTGACAATTTATACTTCTAGTAAATAATATTTTCAAAAAAGAACAATTTTGATTTATTTTGTGTATGATTATTATTTTTGTGAAATATAATTTATTTAAAAATATATTCATTTTTTAAAAATTTTGAAATATAATTTTTTCACAAGAATACAATTATTTCATTGAATATCAACAGTTCAGGAATGAAAATATATGTATTTGAAAGTGAATGTATAGATTTTTTTTCTCAAAAAATTCTTTTATTATTATAATATTTTTTATCTTAATAAATTATGTTAATAAATATTTATGGATAATTTTAAGGATACCTACTAAAAATATATTTAAAAAATATGTATTTCATCAAATAATATTTATTATTCTAAATTTTTTTTTTAAATTTTTTTTGAATATTAATGTGTGGATGTCATAATAATTTTAATGATAATAATTTATTAGTTCCAAATACAACCTGTCACATGAATGAACCTTACATATTATATGCAATTTTTAATTCCAATTTTTTGATTATAAAAGGTAAGTATTAATATTAAAAATTTGATCATATCACATGTGGATTATATAGACATACGACTATTTGTTATAGAAATTGGTGAACATTATCGGGCATAACATTTTTTTCCCACAACATAAATTTTATATATTTTCTTCTTATTTTATTTTATTATTATTATCATAATATAAATAATAGCTCCATGATTCATCAATTATACACATATCTTACGATCAATCAATTATTCCATATTTTTAAATTCCATGAAGTTTCATTCATCATTAAATAAATTTTATAATATATTATTAACCTTATTGTCTTACCCACATTGATCAATTTGATGATCATATCATCATTTTATGTTTATTGTAACCTGAAAAATTTATAACTCTAATTCGTGTATAAATCATTCTTTTTCTATGATCTTTCATATTAATAGGGAATCCACTTATTTTAATGGATACATCTAAAGGTGAATCATATTTTCTTTGATAGATATTTTTATAGTTATTATATTGATCTGGATAAAAATTAAAATAATATATATAATAATAAAATTATTTATCTATGAAGAAAATAAATAGCATCTAATAAGATGTAATGTCTCATGACTACCTAACTTTCATTTTATTCTGTAATGTGATCTTAATTGTTTAATAACCATTGTATTTGATGGTCAGTAAAATATATTTCATCAACTAAAAGAATGAAACAATTCTATATGATGTGCCATAATAATGAACATAATTTACATGTCATACATAGAGTTGATGTTGTAGATTTTACCAATCATGCATGAAAATGATGGCGACATAATAAAATTTAATATATTCCACATATTTATAAAAAAAGAAGATGTAAAACCAGATTGGAATTGTTAAATAATCATGATTATGATCATATTTCTTTTATTTATAGATATACCTCAATGTATGGTAAAAATTTGATTTAAATACTCATGATATTGTATTTAATAGACACTTATACCTGAAAAATAATTTCTTCCATTCCATTAATTGAATGAGAACAATTAAATCAAAATATTTATTTCATTACCCAAAGTGAGTTAGAAAATATGTGGTTTTATATTAAATCATGTTTTTGGTGAATCTGATGTTTTTTGAATGAACATTTTGGTTTTTTGTACAAAAAATAATAGTAATATAAGTACTGGAAGTGGTTTGTAGAAAATAAATATTTAAATTAATTAACGAAATTTAATAATAAATATTAAATAATGTATTCCCGAAGGATGATATGAAAATATTTTAATATTAAATTATATTCAAAAAAACATTATTTATTCATTGCTACTATTTTTGAAGAAATATTGAATCGGGGAATTATCATTTATCATGTTATTTTGGATTATTATTATCTTCTCAAGTAAATCACTCGATATTATCCCCTAAAGATGATATTCTCCCTCTTATAGTTCATTGATGATATAATATAATTAAATAACAATTATAGTCGAATATATATTATGAAATTCATTTTATGACTCTATTTATTTAATTATAGCTCAATGTGATAAATAAAATAGTAGTTTAGTGATAACATAATGTTATTATATTTTAAATTACACTATAAAATTCCTTAAGGAAAATAAAAAAATTTATGTAAAAATTGAAATGATTTTTTCTACACATATAAAATAATTTATTAAAAATATTTTAGAGGTAATAAAATTTATCATTTGATATCTTCATTATTTAGTAATGTTAATGTTATCTATAAATTGTAATTTATTATGGTGATAAAGTGTTTCTTGTGAATCCAGAACATTCATCGACACTGGTTCTCTCTACCATATCAAATTATTTAAAAACACTTGGGGCTTCTCTCACATGTAGATATATTGTAAAATAATTTTTCATATTGAAGATAATAAAATATGAATTACTTATATTCATATAATTCCTAACCTATTAAAATAATATTATGAATTCATCAACATCCAAAGTGGGAATTATAATGATAAATGTGAGTATTCTCAAGGGATGATCATGAAAATAAAACATTTTTTTATGTTCAAAATTGATTATAAATATCATTTTGTATAAATGCATCAAAAAAATACATATATGAGTAATTATTTTGTATTTTATGTTAATTTACAATTAGATAGTATCAATTAACTTTTTAAGAAGATCTAATATTTCCTACCAAGTAAAATAATGTCTTAATACATTGTTATATTTTCAATCATATTGAGGTATATCAATAAATTTTTTTAATTTAAAGATAATATAATATAGAGACATTGAATTTAAGGAATACCTAGATATGTAACAAAAATTTATTTTTTTTAAAAATAGTTATGTTATGTATAATAAAATAATAAATTATGATATCAAAGGTTACTGATCCAATAAAATTAAATATGTAACCTAACTGTTTATTCCATCAGGGATAATTATAATTAATGATATTGATTCAAGTAATCAAGAGTATAAAATATTAATCAGATTACTATCAGTGTTATTATAAAAAATTAAAATAATAAATAAATTAATAAAAAATAATTTTAAATGCTATTTATAATCTTACTATATTTGTATTTAATAATACTAAACAACAATATATTTTAAAATGTTATTAATTATATGTAATAATTATGTTTAAATGATTATATGTTAATAATTGTTAATTAATAATAATAATATAATTATTATTATGATAACATGATTGAAATTTATTTGGCTACAAGAAGAAAATAATAATAATAATATTAAATTAATAAAATTATATTTAATGATAATATTATTATTATATTATTTTTTGTATTTTTTATTTTGAATAATAATAAAAATAAAATATATACAAACAAAAAAATTATTTTTTATAAAAATAATATATGGGAGGGATATGTATAAAAAACAGCCTTATTAAATGCCTTATGAAGAGGCCACCTTTTAATAAAACATATTCTTCAATGGTATTTTAAAAAAGGATCCATTTAGTATATCACTTTTATTAGAATTCATTTGAATAAGGAAAATTCTTAATAGTTTCCTTCTTCCAAATTTCAATGAAGAAAATAATTTTATAGTTAGACACCCACCCTCCTTAAAAATACCTCCCTAAAATTAAATTAGATTAATAATTTATTTACATAAATATATTTGTAGAAATTTTTTTTGGTTAATATTTTACACTGGTTTTTTTAGGCTTAGAACATTATTACTGAAATCATTGAAGAAGGAAATGAGTTATGTTTCAAATACAGGATGTTAGATCTTCAATGTACTTGTTTTACAGTAGCACCTACTATCATTTTAGTTGGGAAACCTCCCACAGTTTTTTGGGGTTGATTCAACAATATTTTTTGCGCATTTGTGAATAGAGGATGATAATTCTTTACGGGTCTAGAAATGCATGATCCGAAGAAGTTCATGTCCTTAAAAGGACAATTATATATGCGATTTCTCAATAGTAAATCCACATACTATAATAATCAAAAGGAAAACAGGTGGATCTTAATTATGATTTCCAAGAACCTCTCTATACTTCATTGGAATGATATGTATGTGTGGGACCTGGTCACACATCAATCAATATCACTTTTCAATCACTCATATTTATTTATGTATCATAAATGGGGATACATTGTGAAATGGTTTTTTATAGTCTACAATTTGGATATGAATGGATGTATTTTTGAAGTTGGGTTTGGAGAATTGGGAGCTTTCAAATAGAGGCACTACATTGGAGGTACTTATGTAGTGCCTACAAATAATCAGAAGATATATGAAACACTATGTTTTTAATAGATCTGATTAAGTGTATAGATTGAACATGATTAAAAATGAGATCAAAACGATGTAGGGAATTCCCTAGGATAGATTGAATGATGATGTGTTTTTTCTACTTTGGTTAAACATGGTCATTTTTTATAAAATATTATAATTGAAAATTGTGTGGAGTAATAAATCAATATTTATTTGTCGTGTGGAAGGAAACTATAGTATATCTAATTTTTAGGCATGCGTGTATGTGAATATTGTTTTTGTAAGAATCTACATATGGATGGAGGATGGAATGGTCATAGTAAATATTGATGTTGTAAGGAAATTTTTTAGGAATTCAATGATGGCATACCTGCTAGGATAAATCACTACCATATTGAATGGGAAAGACATATCAGCATTAGAGATATTTTCATGTTCTTCATTCCTAGGATAGTATCGGATAGATACAATCATCTAATTTTTTCTATTATGTTGGAAGATGAGATGAGAAAACTATTTTAATTATGAAGAATAAATTTTCACCCCATCAATATTGTTTCACTAGGGATTTCACTATGGAATCATTCTAGACAATCAATGCTCCAGTTGTTGAATTAGTGTGAGATATTTTTTGAGGAGGATCTATAACAAAAGAATCTTATGCATCCATATTGAAAATTATTTCTATGACAAAAGATCATATATTGTAGAATATTTTTAGGATGATATTTTTATTCTATATTATTTATAAAACACTCACAAATCTATTAAATTGAACACTAAATGACGTTATTAAAATTGTAATTTCTATGGATGAATATTAATTCATTCTTAGGATATGTATCCTAGGGATGGTATGTATTTTAATAGAAATGGTGGATGATTGGATCAAATCATATGATGAAGGTGGAATCGAAACAGGTGTATGACATCTTAGAATGATGTTTATTTATTATAAAACAATATAATTATTTCTTTACTATATCCATTTGTGACTTATAAATTAGATTTTATTGATTCTCATGGCATACTATCACATTATTAGGATGGATTTTTTCTTTCAAAAAATAAAAATATCTAGTATCTGATACTTTTCATTCTAGACCATGAGGTTTAAACTTGTAACATAAAGCAAGGAATTTTAAAGTGTAAAATTAAAGAATTTTGAAATATGTATGAGAATGGGATTGTATCTCATTTGATGTTTTTCATTACATGTTTTTTCTCATCAATATAAGAATAATATGAAACAATTTATTAATGAAAATTATAAAATCTTATGGAATGTTGATTGGTCAATGTATCAATAGAAGAAAGATATCTATTTTCATTTCCAACAAACGTTCAATGAACTATATCATCACTATTCATAATGTTCTTTGAATGTATATAATAAATATTTGAATGGAATTTTTAGGAGACCCTCTTTCAAATGGAATAAATATGAAATCATTTTTATGGAAAAATAATATTTTTCATGATGGTAGTTTTCAAGTAAAAAAATAAATTTTTTCCTTTATAGGGCTACTAACATTGATTAACCGTGTTTTCACTATGATTATAATGAAAGTTTTTTCGATCATCAATACCCAAAATAGGATAATTGAGAAATATTATAACGTGATGAATTCATTCCTATGGGATGACAATCAGGATAGTCAGTTAAACTATGATACTTGGAAGAATCTTGTTAAATAATGTATTTAAGGTGACATTGTTATACATAGTGTATGGGAGACCATGGACACCATTTATGTGATACTGACATGGGATTCATGGATGGAGAATCTTTATGAGTGAATATAATGAAAAATATATGGGGATTTCTTGTATGAATGGATTTTGTTTTCTAAAACATAACAAAAAATACTCAATTCTTAATTTAATTCATAGAAGAAATGATGTAAAAATTATGGATGATGGCCCCTTGGAACATCAACCATTAGAAGGAGAACACTGCTAGTGAGTCATTGTTCTTTCCATAATTTATAGTGCAAAAACTATAGTTCAATGAGGCCATTAAATTATTATATTCACTAAAATATATTTTTAATCATGGAAAAAGGAATTATTTATGAATTTCAATGCATGGTTGATAAATCATGTTGGAAATTTGTTTCTGGTTCTTCATCTAGGGTCTTCAATGTTTGGTATTTTTGGAGAAAGTTAGATACAAGGGAGAAATGGTTTAACAATAACCCTATCATTTGTGTGGAGAGATAAAAATAAGTTGATATTTTTTGTTTCAATACTGAGGAATCATGATATTCTAACTAATGATAATTTAGAAAATCGTGTCTTCATTGCTTCATGAATTCACTGATTCAGATGGAAAAAACACGAATTAACATGAAAAGAATTTTTTTTGGTGACTTGGGATGAGCGATTATTAATAATATTTTAAATGTTATTAGAATAAATGGTGTTGTTGAATCTATATAGGAGGTCACAGAGGCTCGGTTTGAGGGGGTAGGGGAACAAAGACTATAGGTTATGGTTCATGAAATCATCTCTATTTTTTTGTTGGTTTATATTGGATGAAAGGAACAAAAAAGTAACTAAAAGAGGAATTATCCTCCTATATTTCATTTATGGGTGATGACCATTGTTTTGGATCATGATAAACTTATTAATGAACATTATTATTATTCATCTCCTCAAAATATTTTACCATGTATTTTCATAGACATAGAATTTGATAGAGAAAAGAATGGTAAGTAGATAATGTAAATTCTACCCATTACAAGGAAAAGTTAAATTATTATTCTCTAATAATGTCTAGGTAGATGATAGGGGGATATTGGTGAAAGATAATAAGGGGCTTGTGAAACTGGATTTCATTTATTTCCAAGGACTATATAATAACATCAAAGTTGAAGAATGATTACTGGTGACTACATTTCTATTGTATATGCTTTAGAATGTTTGGATTTCTGAAGTGAAATGTGATTATTATATGTTTATATAATTAATCAGAGGTAAATATTGTCCACTTTTTAATTTTTCATGTATTTTCAGGATCTATAAAACTATTTTACATCATGGCGTTCAGGTAGGTCATACATAAATGGAACAAAAACTATGTGTTGGATTTCATTGATAATAAAATAAATTAAAGAGAAGAAAATTAAATTTTACACTGATTTGAGGAAATTTTATAGATACCATATCTTTTTTGGAATATTATTTCATGATTTTATGCAAAATTATCCAAAAAATAAAATCCAATGATCATAAAGTCTAGTGGATTTCAATGATAAGGTACATATTTAGAAAGAAAGAAATAAAAATAGAAACATCTATTATTTAATCCTTGTAATGTGTTCCTACATCAATTTATAACCTAATTGTGAAATGGATAACATAGGGAATATATGAACAATGGGAAGTGGTAAAAAGCATCATAAGTAAATAAACAAAGGAATAAATCATAGAACATAGAATAAGAAGAAAAACATGATGAACAAGAAAACATTGAATGTGAATAAATATATAGAGTCATAATATATAAGAAATTGGATCATATAATCATGGAAACATAGAAATGTGGTAGTAACATAAAACACTCTGTTATCATGACTGAAGAAAAATTACTGACACTATGTCACATGGTGGACAATGTCCCATAAAGGAATCAGTTTTACTCTCTGTCAAAACACGACATCTCACATGACTAAACCATTATGCAATGATTTGAAGTGATATCTAGGTAAACCAATCATAACATTTTCATGCATCTGTTTCCCACCTGATGAATCAGACATATGGAATTAACATAAGTTTTACACATAAAATAAATGTGTGTCAAAATAATTTCCTAAAGAATAAAAAATTGGTGTATCATAAATGTGTTCATAAAAGAAAACATTTAAACCATATTTAGATTTTATTCAAGGAAAATAGACCTAGAAAAAAATAAATAATTCCTAAATAATGTTAAAATAGATAAAAAAATGTTTGATAATTTTTAGAAATGAGGCATTGTAGTGCTTTTTAATAGAAAATATTAATATGACATAAAGGCCAAAATTCATAATTTTTTAATACAACCCAATATAAACTAATATTATTTCCATGATAAAATCTATAATTTTATAAAAATAATTGTAGATTAAAATAAATAGTAGATAGTATATGAAAATGGATGAGAAATTAATAATTTTCTCATTAACTAGTCTTTCTTGTTAGGTGGAATTGAAACAGAACCATTATAAATTATGAATTTCCCAATAAAATAAAGAAAAATTAAGATAGGTAAATATGTTTGCAAGAAAAAAAACAATGTAGAAGTTATAAAATAGAATAATGATGAATTACATTTTGGTAAGGATAGGGAATGTAAAAAATGAATGAAAAATGGTGGTTTGGATTGAATCTCTTACCATATGTCTGTAAGTGTTATTAATTTTTACTTAATTTTCTATTGAGTGTCATCTCCATAAAATCCTCTATAAAGAACATGAAATTTTTATTTCTGTGACACCAGTGATATCTAAAAGTGGGTATGTGGTTTGGTAGATAATTTGGGAAAAAAATTATCAATATAAAAAGCTTAAAACGTGGGACGAGAAGGTGTGGTGAGGTGTTGTATTTATAGCCATAGGAGAGGTCTATTTTTTATTATTGTGATTATTTATATATTATTTGGGGAAAACTATCAAAAATGATGAGTTTTTGAAAAAAAATACTAAAAAAATTGAAGCTAAGTTCAATCTGTTGGGTATTAATCACTTCCATACATCATACCTGAAAAAAAATTCATCTATTTTCTGAATACCATAATTTATATTATTCCATTATTCACCAATAATTCGATAATTTTAGAATTTCACCAACAATTCAACTGAACCATTTTTCAACTTGAATTTTTTAAATATACAAACCATTTTTTAAATATAATTTTATAAATATGTTAAAATTGTTTTTAAAATAAATTCACATTTATTCAAAAAATTCTGATTTTAAAATTATAACCAAATTTAGGAAATCCTATTATTATTAATTAAGGTATCATAAAATCATATTATAATAAATGACTAAAAAGTATTAAATTATGAATATGTATTATTATAATTATTTTTTTATACCATTATATTAATTTTAAAAATAAAAATATTAAATTATTTTTTAAAAAAAATAATTAATTTATTGTTTTCAAAAAAATTATTCTCTTATTTCATGATATAAAAATATAATATATTTTCATATTAGATAATCAAACTGAATTTATAATTTTATAGGTTAGGATGAAAATATATTGTAAAGATTATAATTCTTATTTCTCACATTAATATTCTAACGGAAAACTTATTATTCGATTAGTATATGTTTCTTAAATTTCACATAATACATATTATTTAATTCATTATTTAGTTATAATTTTTTTAATATTTTATGTATGTGTATTTTTAAATTAATACTAAATTAATTAATTATAATAATTAAATTTCTATTGATAAAATTTTTGGATGTTACATTCTTACCCCTTGAGAAATTTTTTTCTCCAAAATTAATTTTACATTTTAAGTTGAAATCATGTGTGGGAACTTCTCCTTCATTTCTTCCTCCTATTCCCATGATGAAAATTCGTACTCATGGTTCCACCATAGTAATTTCCCTAGGTGAGTATCCTTGTTCCATATAATACTAACTCTACAGTCCATGATCTTCTACTGGATTCTCTTCATAAGTGTGTTCTTTATCCAGTTGCACCACCTCCAATTACAATACATCTAAGGAGTCAGGTATATACTTCCATTGGATAGATACAAGGATCATGTCATCATCTTGAGACAAATTTTTGGGAAGTTAATGATGATATTCCACTTCTCTTATATGATCATGGATATCAATGGATTCAATGCACATTATTTTATGTATCCCATTATTTCAAAACTGCATGACTCTCATCCATTGTAATTTTTAGAGGAAGATGTTTTCTACAAAAAGAACTCTTAATCCATTGGATAGTTGTCATCATATGTCCTTTTAAAATTATATCCAACATTGATTTGTTACTCGGTGTTATGAAACTTCTCTTTTATCTATTTCAGAATATTATGTGCAATTAACATTAGTTCACCACCTTCATCCCAACAGATTGGTTTTCTAAATCATTTCCCATATAAGGATTCATATAGAGCCATATAAATACTCATGTGGATGTTTTTTTTATGATAACTCAACCAATGGGAGATGTTTAACACATCAACCATTGAGTTCCATTGAGTATTCTCTCATCAAGTACTCATGTGTTTGAATTGTCTATTAAAATTGGCGATCAATTTTTGGATGATAATTCATTGTAAAGTTTAACTCATTATTATAGCATGAGGGATACATATCCAAAACTATTTAGGTATATATTGGATATCAACCATATATAATTAATTGTCGTACAACTAGAAACCTAGCCACTTCCATAATTTATATTTATGAAAGTGTATAAAAAGAGAATTTCTTCTCTAATTGTGATATGGTGATCTATCTTTTTAGGAAAATCCAAAAAAATCCAAATAGAATTATTTGTAATGGATTTAATTGTATGTATAATGAAAATTTCAATGGAGAGGTTTTCACATTATTATGTTTGTGTGGTTAATTATTTCATCATTACCATTTAATTTTTTCTATTATCATTTTCATGATGATATACCAAACACTTTTATAGATATTCAGTTTCTCCTTCATCAAATTGTCCCACCAATAGTGCCCTCTATGATCTCAATACATCATTGTTTTTCTTGGGTGACTACAGAATGTTGAGAAATATGTGTCATTAGAAAACTCAATCCTTATCTCTATATTAGATGATACACATATTTATGACCCTTATATTATAAATCATTACTTATCAATTTTGTACATTAAATATTTCTCATTTCTAATATCTTATACATTATCATCAATTTACACATCATTTCATTAATAATCATTAATTATTTTTCATAATGTATGGTTGAGAAATATTTTGATAATGTTCTTTCCTTAATTATTCCCATATTCATTCATTTATTGTCTAATAATATTTGAAACTTTTAAATTACCATCACATATAATGTTGTAGGATCCTTCCAATTTATGGAATATTTAACTTTATTTTATTTAACCTAATATTAGTGGATTGAGATGTTGAAATACTGGATGAGCTCTAGACATCGTCACTATTAAATATTGTGAGCCTTCAATGTGAATATATATTATAGTATCTTATGATATGTATATATCTCACACTACTCTACACATAGAAAATGCTACTAGATTTTCAATGTGAAGATTACAGAACCCAACACCACATATTTTGTGGTATAGTTTTTCCACTGAATTTTCATCATCCATGAGAAGTGGTATTTTCACATTATCAATTTTCATCAGAACCCATCCCAATTACAACTTGGAAGCATCATTGTATACCATAAATATATCCCACATGCTAGGAATAAAAGTACTAGTATAGTGATAAGCATATTTTCAACTCATTAAAGCATTCCTCACATTCACTGGTCCAGATAAGCATTGGTTGCTTCAATGTCATTGTGTAAGTCGTTTTTAAACTCATGATATATGATTACAAAATCATAGATAATACCCATATAAGCTAATTAAACTATGTATTTTCATTACATAATTTTTCCTCTTCTACTCTTTAATTGCCTTTGACTTTGGAGAGTCCATAAATATTCCTTTGATTCTAATAAATTTACCCATGAATGACACATTATCCATTATTTACTCAGATTTACTAACCGTTTCATATAGTTTATCCTTCCACAATGTCTTTATGACAATATATAAATTATCCTTTGTTTTTTTCTTTTTCATTTTGTATATAAGTATATCTTCATGGAATATTACCGAAATTATTTCATGTTAATATCTAAAGATTGTGTTCCCTATGTCCATAAACATTTTGGGAGCAATAGTGAGTCTCAATAGAATCACTATGAAAACATTATGTCCATACCTTATTTGAACGGTTTCCTTAAGAATATCTTCCTTCTTCACCATTAATTGGTGATATCCTGACTAAAGGATTACCATATAAAAATATTTTCCCCATGTACTAGATCAAACAAGTCATCTATTTATGAATGTAAATATTGATTATTTATTTTTCTTTTGATAATGTCACAATAAACGACGAACAAGACATCGATACATCTTTATTCAAGATTAATATGAATTTATCACCCCATGGTAAAGCACTCATGCATATAAAACTCATTTTCAATCATTAACTAAACCTATAGGCAAGGATTAAGAATAATAAATTCATTAGGGAACACAAAATTATAGTACTTGAAAACATGTTTGTCTTCAAGAAGGATTATATTCTTCTTTTCAATAATTAGAGATAGATATGCTTTCTCAAAATGAAATAATTTCCATAGATAAGATTTTGATTTTTAAGGAGATTAATCCCCACAATATTTCTTAATTAGAATTGGATTATGTATTGGGATGTGAAGAATGATCTCCCTTTCCTGATATTTGCTGACAAGTTCAAAAAAAGATATAAAATCCAAGCCCAATATAGAAAAAAACTATACCAGATTAGGTATAACCAAATTTTCTAGGTGGTTTAATTCAAAAATGATAACTAGGGAAGATTTATATACTTTGGAATAACTAGTTTAATGACTATATATTCAAAAATATAAATCAACCACAATATTTGAAATTAGTTTTTTAGATTGATATCATAATATTTCACAATATGCGTGGATGTATAGAACTATAATAAAGTTGTAATTTTTTAATTATTGAATGATTAACCAGCATACCTACCACCAAATAATTTTTGTTCTCCACCATAGTATTATTTATTGTATATTCATTTACATACTACTTTGGATGTTTTTCTATGACTGAGTCTAAAGAAAAATTTACTTAAAGAATTTTCCTACATAATACTGATGTTCCTTGAATAAAAAACAATCCACTATAGGATGATTGTTATTTTGAACCATATTTTTCTTACCCTATATGTTGATTTCTGTATATAACTTTGTAAAATATGGGATTCATTTTTATTTCTTCAACATTTGTAGCATTTACTAATTCCATTTAGAAAGCTTCTAGGTTTCTTCATTCCACACATTTCACATGTCAGATGTTGGAATTTATTTCCCTCATTGGATTCATACATTGATCCTACCATATGAAAATCTATATTCAATTTTTTATCTATTTTCCCATGATAGCACTATGAGTCCATTATCTTAATATCATCCATAAATTCAAAATGAACAATATCCTCATAACATCCAATGTCTAGATTCTCCTTGTCTATTCATATTCATAGCTTTAGTATATCAAAAGAGAAATTTGTTATGCTTTATATGTTTATGAAAAATCCAAAGCCATATCGTGCAATCCATGTATGGTCTGCTTCAAATTCGTGGATAGACTCATCTTATTTTTTCTTTCATCAAAACATTCTATTATTTGGAGCACTATAGGATAGAAAATTACTTCTCAATTATGTTATTTCACTGTTTTTCTATAAGAGAATCATAAGATCCACTAAAAATATGTTGACATTGTAACATAAAAGATTCAACCACAACATTGTATTTCATACTAGAAGGTGGGGTTTCATTGTAGTTCATATTATTATTTAGAACATGGTCCATTTGTTCTAGTATTATCATGATGTTTTCAGTTCCCCTTCCCATCACATTTTGAATTTCATTAGAGAAATAATCAAATTGCCTATCACAATTATAGTTGACATTAGTTATCATATTTTTCTTTTTTAAATAAGAAAAAAAGTAATAATAGGGTGGCTTGAAAATTTAGAAAATAAAAATATAAAATGGAATCCTTGAACATATAAGAAAAACATGTAAAGCGAAATTCTATTATCTCTTTTAGTTTGATATGTTTCAATCTATGTTATACATGGTATCATAATTATCTATAGGGTTCTTACTAATGTTATTATTCAAAATTTAAATAAATAAATAGAATGTTCTCTGATATCAACTATATATAACCTATCATTTAACGCATTTTATTTCATTATTTTAATCATAATTCACATCCAAATACAAACCAAGGATCATAGTGTCTAGTGTATTTGGATGATTTAGAACATAATTAGAAATCATGAAATTAATAAACATATTTTATTAAATATCTATATTGATATCCTAAAATAATATAAGATCTTACACCTTCATAGGATACCCTTCGGATTACCTGAACAAAGGTGTCAGCAAAAAGTAAAAATAAGGGAATAAAACGTGAAATAAACCATATAATTTTTTTATAAGTTAGAAATAATGACATAAAAATACCGATAACAGGAATGAAAATATATAGAAGAATATCTTATATAACATGGGATCATGTAATAATGGAAACATTGCACTATTCTAGAAACATACAATAAGGAAAAAATATGATTCAATCCTAACCACCAACAAAATATCACATGACTGACAGTGTAACATAAATGAAATCGAGTTGATTCTATGAACCAACATGATGTCTCATGAGACGAAAACATTATCCAGTTCATTGGAGAGCAATATAGGTGAACCCATTATAATGTGTTCATGAATATCAGTTCCATATTAATAATCAAACCTAAGAAAAACATATATGTATAAATATTTTTTTGTAAAGGGTATCTTAATCTTTTCATATGGCATTACTAGTAATTGTATCATAAATATGTCAATGAAAGAATATATTTCAATCATAAATATATATTCATATTAGAAAATAATCATATATTATGGTAAATTATTTACAAATTAAGTGAAAAAAATTAATTAATGTGATTAAGAAATATTAGAAATAATCCACATTAGTGAGGATTAAGGGATAATATTAATGGTACATGTATGGTAAAAGGAACTACTGTAAGAATATTATAGGAATTAATTATGAATGTTTTTATAGATAATATCAGTGAGTTAATATAACAAATGTTTTATTGTAATAGATTATGTAATGTAGTTGAAAATGTGTAAGAAATTATGATGTTCCTATTAATTGGGTTAACTTATCAATTGGAATTGAAATGGAAACATTATAAAACATGTATATACCTATTAAAAAAATAAGAATTTATCTAGGAACATATGTTTATAATGAAAAAAATGAATGTATGTAGAGTTTATAATAATAAATTAGTGTTAAATATGGGTAATGTGAGAAAAACATAACTCGAATAAAAAAAGGGATGTTTGCACTGAATATATTATCTTATATCAAAAGGTGGTTTTCACTTTTACCTGTTGTCTTATTCGTTGTTGTGTCCTTAAGAACATATTTTCAAAAATTATAAATTGTATTTTTCATAGATAAATTATACTAGAATAGGGGGATTAGGTCACGAGATGAATTGAGCATAATGGAAGCAAACTATAAGGTGTATATGTTTTAAAGAAAAGAGTTTGAGAGTGGTGGTACTTATAGAGGAAAAAAATAGGTATTTTATTTTATTTTATTAATTTGATTGTTATTTTGTCTCAAGACTGTCAATAATATGGATTATTGAAACTAAATATACTAACAAGTGCATGTGCGTTTAAACTAATGGGTTCTTACATCATCCATATATAAACCATTTCTACAAAATTCATGTATTTGTTTAATACTTTTAATTACAATATTTCACCATTCACTAACAATTAAACTAGTTTATACATATAATATAAATTCACCCCAACTATTTTTGGATGTCGAATTTTCCAAAATGTTATATATTTTATGAAAATAACTTTCTAAATATAATATTTTTTTAAATTAAATCAACAATTACTCCATAAATTTAAATTTTAATATTATAACTCATTTTATGACACATTAGAAAACTAGTTATGGTAACATAAAATTGTATTATAATAAAAATAAACTTGTTATAAATTTGGAAATCTAGTTTATGGAACCAGTTTTTATTTTATATCAATTTATTAATTATAAAATTTAAAATAACCACTTACCATTGATAATATTAAAAATACATTATTTATCCTTTTAAAAAAGTTATTTACCTATTCAATGATATAAATATATCACATTTCAGCTTATAATATGCCTAGAATTTATTTGTACTTTAATAAGTGAGGTTATTATTATGTATGCCGAATTACTGTTACTTATAGTCATATTACAATTTCAATGATCAAGAAACAATTTCATCAGTATATGTTCTTTATTTTTAAGAAATAGAACTTATTTAATTACTTATTTATTTACAATGTACGTATTGTTTAATATATTTAATTTTATGTATTTTATACCATATAAAATAATTATAAGAAGTGAATTTTCATTGATAAAATTATGGTTCATCACACATTACCAAATGACTACTGATTTTCAGTGGGTAATGCTCTTTGTCTACATCATTTTCATCACCCTTGAAATGGGGATGTGTCATTTTTTACTGTTATTTTTATATAATGTAAACATTCAGTCATTAAAATTGATCATATCATCAAATTATTAAATAAATCTATTTTAGATAACATCAATAGTTTTGAGGAATTTAAAAAATCATTACGATGTTGGATGAAAAAAATTAAAGGAATAACCATATCTCATTAATAATTCATCAATAAGATTAAATATTAAATTTTGAAATAATACTACTTATAAATTAGATTAACAGTAGAAATTAAATATCATGCTTAAAATATAGATAAGTATCATAAATTAGTGGATAATTAAAAATAAATTTACCTGAAAATGTTGAAATATAAATTAACATTGGATTCATACTCGAAGGATATAAATTTCAATGTTCCTATGTTTCTTTATGGTAACATGACATCATATTTCGTTGTAAGGAAAAATTATTCCCAATTCATTGAAATAAATAGGGAAAAAATTATTCCAAAGTTCAAAACTGAATGTTTTGGTTTTGAATTGATCAATGTAATTTGATGAGTTTATTGAGGTATATTTGATAATTATGAGACTGAGATGTTACTATTGTACTCTTTCTCAATTCATCATGGTTTCCTATTTATGATTTCTTGACATGGTTTTGAATAATGCAATAAGGTTATTAAATAAATTTATTATTATCTTTTCCCAATATGTATATATATATATAGGTTTTCCCATGATCATTTTATCCTAAATTTAATTTACAATTATGATATCATAATTCATAATTGATTTCAAGGGAAGTAGTTAATTATTATTGATATATATAAATAATGGATGTTATTTCCTTCGACATTAGTCATAATATTCAAATATACCATTCATTATTATATATGGTCTTCATATTATGTCTCAAAGACATGATTATATCATCATATTAATTTATTTCCTGAAAAATAAAATAAATTATATAATTTGGGATAGTTAGTAATCGTACAATATATCCCCTTAAAATAGGTTTCTCCCACAACGTTTTCCAGGTATGGTTTTCAATGTGGTAGTATAACATAATAATTAATTAATTTGGATTTAATTATCCTTCACAAATGGGGTTTTTTAAATATTATTTTTTAATATTCCATTATATAAGGATATCCATGGAAATTATTTTTGTAATATTATGGTGTGGCTGTCATAATGAAGATAATGATGATGACCCATCAATTCCCAATAAAACCCTTCACATGGAACAGACTTTTATACTCATTTTATTAGACGTCAAATAGATTGACTATATATGGTTAGAATTAATTATAAATGTTATGTTATATCTTATTTCATATATTTATATGGATATTTTCAATTAAATTCATGAACTTCATGGGATCAACATTATTTGCAATCTTTTTATTTTTTTTATCTTATATTTTTATTTTCAGTCGCCATCATCATCCGTGTATAATTATTAGTAAAATTTTTCTCCCATGATATAAATATAATATGATTGATAATTTATTCCATGTTATGATATTCCTAGTCATTTGAATTATTTTGTTATCAATTTCATATCAATATTCTGTTTTGTGCTTAAAAGTCAATTTCTAAAAAAATATTTTATTTCATTTTATGTTCTTTTATTAAACCTCTTTTATAGCACATATGAAAATTTAATGTTATAAAATAGTATGCACATTTTTAATATGAATGTAAAAATTTGTAAACTATGGATCATTATTTTTTTTCAAAACCAAGAGTAACTATTTTGAATATTTTTTACCTTGATTATGGAAAAAATGGTTTTATGGGAAGAGTGATTAATTAAAAAAATATTTTTAAAAAAAATATAAGAAAAATGAAATATAAAAATAATATATCTCAATTATATATAAACCATAAATTATCTTGTCTTTGATCCTTTATCCACATTATGAATGTTTCTCTTGAATATGTTTTTAAAATATTCAAAATATTTAATTATATGAATGATTTCCATCTACATCACTTATCAAAAGAAGTCATATTCCCCTCCCTCATTCAAAATTTTTGAACCATATATCTAGAAAAATCCATACCCAGGAACCTTAGAAACTTCATTTTACAAATCATATATAATTAATTCATGAAAAATACCCACCATTATAAGCTTAATGTGTATTCCAATGTAGGATACCCAAATAGTTGGTGATTCTATTTACCAATAGGTTTTCAGTTTATTTCATTCTTATCTTTTTATAAATCATCATTAGAAATATAAAAATAGTAAAATAAGTGACATTAATATTAAAAAAATTATATTATAAATATATAACAATTTTTTATCTCATTTTATTCCTATGTGAAATGAAAACATCGTTTTTTCATTGCTGTGGACTACCACATCCACAAAGAGTTGGGAACTCTTTTTCATGAATACAATACATTTATGGTAATATTTTTGTATTTAATTAATATTTAAGATATTATTATGAATATTTATTTTATTATTCTTTTATAATTTTTTATTACCATATTTTTAAATGAATAAAATACACTTGCATATATATAGATTATCATGTTACATAACTATATCCCTTAAAGTAACTTGGAAATAATTACATCATTAAGGTATGTAAATAGAATGTCCTTGAACTAAGAATATATCATGGTTATGCCCATCCAATTGTTTAGTATTTCCACTTTATAGTTATCCATTCCATAGTTAAATTATTATCAAATAGACCATTTTGAGGTTATTACCCATCAGTATTACTAATCGAGAGCTTTTATGATCTCAACAATATTAAAAAATTATGTATTTTAAAAGGAAACTTATCGAACTATTTTGTACCATAATATTTAGATTTTATCATATACAAAAAATTTTCCCTTGGGAATTTGTCAATTATCTATTATCTTAATCAAAAAAATATATAATATGGAAGCAAATAACTAAAATAATTATTGATTCCATTGAAATTATAAAAAACCATAACATTGAAAACATTGATGAAATTTTGAGCTATCAAATTATCCATAACCAATAATATTGTAATCTAATATATTTACTAAACCATGTACTAATAGGAACTATGACAACACATACCAAATAATTTAGTAATTACGTGGCTTATTGTAAATATTATAGTACATTAGATTACCAAGACATTTTAGTTTTACAATTTTATACAAATACAAAAAAATATAACTAACAAAACTCAGTTAATCATCTACTAGTGGATATTTTTCCTTTAGTCTATGATGGAAACCACCGAATCTATATAAATTCATCAAAAAATCAATGAAATTGTTCTTATAAGATACCCTTATAGACACATCATAGTTATTATTTTTCTTTATATCTTGGGGAACACATAACAAATGATATGGGTAATCATAGATTTCTAATATGGTTAAGGATTATAATTAAAAATATATAATTCTATGTGATTATAAGATAAGGATATGGTAATTGTCACTCTATATTTGACATGAAAACTAAATCAAGATATATATTTTAAAACATGTGACCATAACCATGAAACGTAGGCTTATAACATATACATATCATACCATTAATATCGAATAAGGAAAAAATGACTCATATATCATGTTAAATGGAACTGAAAAAATAATATGGAATAGAAAAAAACATATAATTTATTATAATTTTTAACTAGTCTACCCATCATGCATCACACAAGTAAAATAAAATGTATAGATAATTACTTCTACACTAGCCTTCGTAAAGCTCTACAGACTCTAATGACGTAATATAGAATTTAAATTTCATGAGATATAATACATTTGTAAATGAATTTAAGAGATTTAATTACTTAACCCATCAAATAATTTACAAATTTTAATACAACATAAAAAATAATAAAATAATAAAAAACCCCCATTGAAATAATATGTGTAAAATATGATTTTCAAATGCAATCACATAAGGAAAAATTTCATAAGTCAATCAATATTTTTCAGAAGATATAACAATAATAAAAACAAGCACCCAAAGATATATATTAAATATATTAGTAAATACTACTTAGTAAATATAATAAAGAATATATTATTGAAACCGTATAGATAATTTGTACACAATTAAGACAAAAATAATTCACCAATAAATCATAATATAAAATTTATGTGAACAAACATATATTTATGGAGTCATGAGTAGGGAATTCATAGATTAATGAAATTAGATAAAAATTACATTTGGACACCGAAAAAGAATAGGCATGACAAAGGCACTAATAGTCCATTTTTAAAAAAGTGAAGGGAATTAAATAATATATACTGGAAATGATGTTGGATGGTTATATTTGAATTGTGTAGTTGAAAAATAATAAAAAAATTCAACATATAATTATTATTGAAAATTAATTTCTATGTCATTTATAAAAAACACATCAGCAATAAGAAATATACTTAGCCTTTTGATACCATATTAAAATATAAATTTTTTAATTCTAATAAAATATTAATTTCATTAAAACACATTAATACATTGAGATAAGGATTTAAAAATATTTAAATAGGAAATATAATTTCAAATTTAGACATAAATATTAAGAATATAATAATTTCACACATGGATGATAATGACCCACAATAAAAAAATTATTTAAATTATTTAGAAGAAGGAAAATTTGTATCATATAGAAATTATAAAAGAAAACATAATGTCACATCATGCTTAAATGAATAACCCATTATAGTTACATAACATTTATATCCTAACTATGAAACATAATATTTCAACTTCTAAGAAAAGAATTTTGAAAAATGAACATAAATGTTTGAGATCAGTAAGATATTTACATTCTAATAAGATCAAATTAATTAGTCATAAATAGTATCTTTTCCCCTTTGAATAGTAATGTTTCCCTTATGAATACTAATATGACCCTTATGAATAGTAAACCATACAAATTAATATTTAATTAACCAATGAAATATTATTAATATTTATCAATCATATAAGTTATAAAATGATATAATTATATCATAGTATGAGTAAATAAATATATTTAAAAAATTTTATTTGTATTTTTATACGTAAAAAATATTTAATTACTATTTCATGAGTAAATTTAAATTATAATATTAAATTTATTAACATAAAATATATCCATAATTAATTATTTTATCTAATGATTATATGAAACATTTATAATACCGTAAATAAATTTTCAATGTTTTATAAAATGAGTTACATTTTTAAAACTAGTATTCTTAAAATAAATTATGATTTTTATTAAAAAAATAAATTTCTCATATTTATAAAATTATTTTTAAAAAATTGAGATCATATTTGAATATTACACGTCGAAAAATGTCCAATTGTTAATTTTTTTCTTCTTTATAAAATACTTGAATATTTAGTAAATAGTAAAATTTTATAATTTAAGATAATTTATAAATGCATAAATTATGGAGTAATGGGTGATGTTATGATGAAGAAAACACCCTTGGTTGAAACTCACATGCAATAATTAATGTATTGGATCACAATATCCAATACAATTTATTGTCATAAAAAATAAAAAAATGAATAAAATAATTTAACCTCCCCTCTTCTCCACTATAAATACCACCCCTCACCCCATGTTATCCTCGCAACACTCATGCTTTGATAAATGTCCAATTTCTTACCAATCCTCTTCCAAAGACTCTTTCCCACATCATAGTCCATTTTTTCTCACTGAATGTCTAGAACAAAAGGCCCAATGGTTGTTCTCCAAAATGATAATTCAACAGGTTAAAATCCTCTTTCATTTTCAATTATTTTTTTCAATAATTATTTTATTCATATACTCACATTACCTCCCCTTATCAAAGAGGAATGGAAAAAATTTATCTTATATATACTATAATTTAATCATGTTTATGAAAAATTAATCAACATACTTCTTCTCCTCTCCCTCTTATTTGGAAAATAAAAACATTTTCTGGGATGTGTCAATTCACAAACATTATAGATGGTGTCTTTTAAATTTTTATTATCTCCATAATGTCTGTTAATTAAATAACATCAACAGTTTAAAAAATAATTTTTATTAAATAACTTCATTTATTTCTGGTATTTCACTTATATACCTAATATTTTATTATATAAAAAACTAGTTTGTTAATATCAACGAACCTAAAAAATGATCTATAAATTAAAATAATGTTTAATATAATGATTTATTATCATATCTGGAAAAATTAATTATAGTTTCATTTAATATTATGGAGACATATTAACACCATTACATTCAAATTATAGTGTTTCTCTTCAATTTTATATAAAAAACCATCACGAACTAACAATGGAAATCATGTATAGAATGCACCTGGAATAATGGATATAAAATAACATTAGTAATGAATGTGTGGAATGAGTTTATAAAATAATAATTCCATGTTTTATATAATGAAATTTGTTTCTTTATAATATCAATAAACAAATTTACAATTATATATTACATATAATTACATTTAATGTAATAATAAACTAATGTAAGGGAATTCATAAACCAATTTACATTATGTGGGTTATCCTTTAAATTTATTGGTTATGTGGTACTTATTTTATTTTATTAATGAACTTATATTTTCTATAATATTAATTAACATTGTATTGATGTATTATATTATTTTATTCAATTATCTCTTTAAATATATGATATTTGTAAGGGACATTTCTTAAAAAATCATCATTTAAATTTATAGTTGTAAAAAATTCAAAATGAATGATTCATAGAAGTATTTATGTTTTATTATTATTTTATCGTTCATGGAAATTGTATATAATTAATTTTGGGACATAAATATCTATCCAATTTATTTGATATGTTTATGTGGGAGGTCAGTCGTATTGTTACTCCAAGTATAACTGTGATGGTTAAACAATAATGTATCTTTGAGGGAAACATCATATTGTAGAAATTAGGGTTACATTATAATGTATCCATGATGCTTACTTTATAAGGTATCCATGTGGTTAGGAAATAATATGGTAGCTGGTATTGTTACAATATTTTTTAATTAAATTCCCAATGAACCCTATATAGTTTTTTTATTTTTCTATATGTTCTATGGAATCTCTTTTTCTTCAAAAGTATGCGTAAGATTGTTTATCAGTTAGAATTATGCTTTTTTGGAAATGATTTCATACAAATATATGTATTTATGGAATAACATATTAATTCCTTTCTTTTTATATCCCTTATATATCAGTTCTTCACATTCTAGGTTTTGAAAATAAAAATCATATGATTCTTTAGAGGCTCAAAGGATAGTTATGGGTCCAATGTAGACGAATACAGCTAGTTATTTTGTAATCATTATTGTAAACTCTGATTTAATGTATGTATTTTATAATCCTAAAAATCCAAGAATGGGAAAATTTATTGATTGTATAATGTATAATGTATTTTTCTATTGTCTCTAATAAAAAAATACACAACAAGTTTTTGTAATGAATCCAGATGTGAGGGTTTTGGTATTTATTGTTGGTATTATAGGAATGGAATTTAAAACATTGTAGATTAGAAGTTGTATTTTTTATTAAAAAATTATAGATAATAATTAATTTTGAACTTCTCATTAATTATTTACACATAAGAAAATAATATTTCTTAATTGTCAATATGTATATTCATAATTGTAACTACAAAAAAACTAATTGTGAGGGTGCAATTCATTTATAGGGGGAGAATAGAACATCTTGATATTATAAAATTAAACACAATTCCAAAAAATGTATAAATGAACACTTAAATACAATTATGTGACCTTTATGGCCTCTCCATTATCTATAATTTTTCCAACTTTTGGGAATTGAAGTTTAAAAAAAGGAAATACATGTTTGACATTAGTATGATATTTAGAGTATTGTATGATCATCATAATTTTTGTGCAATAGTTATGTTAACATTTTGAATAGTAATGTATCTCTTATTAATTGTAATGTGACCCATTAAATAATAAACTAGTCAAATGAAAATTATCATCACCAATGATAGTATAAATGAAATTTATTTATCATATAAATGAAAATATGACATAATTATATCATAGTATATGTAAATAAATGTATAAAAAATTATTAATTGTTATTTTTATAATTCATAAGTATTTAATTAAAAAATTATGATTAATTTAATAATTTATATTTTTTCATAAAATATATTCATAAATTCAAATTATATTGTCATATGATTTTAAATAATTTTAAGAGACCTTAATTAATTTTTCAATGTGTTATAAAATCTGTTAATGTTTTGAAACTGGTATTTTTCAAATAAATTATGATTATTTCATAAAAAAACATGTAATATTTTAAAATTATGTTAAATAAATAATGTTCATTATTTATGTTTACACATTGTAAATTGGTCAAGTATATTTTTTTGGGATTTTTTTAAATTACATGAATTTTTTATGAATTGTAATATATGATAATGTTTGATAAATTATAAATAAATGAATTATGAAGTCATGGATGGTGTTATTATGAGGTAAGAACACTTAGTATGAACTAAGATTCTCTAATTACAATATTTATTCACATGAACCAACACAATTTCTTATAATGATCACAATAATAAAATATTGATTATGATAATGAAGAAAACCCCCCTTTCCTCCAATATAAATACTACCCCTCACACCATTTTCTCGTCAAACCTCTCATGCATTGATACATTTCTAGTTTCTGCCTAATCCTATTACCAATACTATTTCCCATGTTATAGACCTCCTAGTCTCACCAAAAATAGAAAACTAATGTCCTAAAAGATGTTTTCAAGGCATATATTTAAAGAGGTAAAATACGCTTTCATTTTCCTTTCAATTGTTTTAATTTTGTTATACTCTCTTTGCATCTAGTTATCAAAGATGCATTAACCCTTGAGTATCTAATATGTAATAGAATTTAGTCATTTTTATGGAATAATTGATCATCATACTTCTTATTCTCTTGCCCTTATTATAGAAAAACCATATATGATGTGTTGATTTACTAACATCGTGGACTATATGTTTTCATTTTCTAGTACCTCCTTCATGTCATGTCAGAAGAACATTTTAATGGATGAAAAATTTAATAAATTTTATGATCTAACATAATTTATTTTTTTTGATTAACATATATATATAATATAAAATTATAATGTGAAACATGTTTTTTATTATCGAAGAACCACCCAAATGATCTAAATAAATATTATTGATACTTTATCTAATGATTAATCATAATAACTAAAAAAATAGATATGGAATAATATATAATTATATAAATACATTAATACCATTTAATTATACGTTTTCATTATCTCATCCATTCAAAACGATATTCTATTATGATGTGACCATGGAAACCTTGTAAAGAACGCACCCGAAATAATGGAAATAACTAAATATTATTAATAAATGGGTTGAATGATATTATAAAATTATTATAGGGTTCCCCACCCACTTTCAACTGATTAAATATTCTTTCCTAATAGAAAAAGGACCTCATTTTCTCACCTCTTCCAGAAGTGTGACATAAAAACACTCTTGCACACATCTAGGCCACACAAACAACATCACATCATGCTCGTACAAACCCAGGCCACATACCACACAACATCCTACCCACAGTCACCAGGGAGACATATCACATCACATCTTGCCCATAGACACAAGGGATATATACCATATCACATTCCACCCCATAGAAAACTGAGAAAGAGAAATTCATCTATTCCTGATGATATATGGGAATGCATAAATCATCTCATCTGAAAAAACGATGGAATCACAAAACATCATATTTTGAATACACCTGGGAATCCCAACAAGACCGAACACACATAGGCCTCAAAAACCACCCAATTTGTGATGAATGTTGGGATATCACCACATGGAAGAGAAAGTAGGGATGAAAAGGTGGCCATCTATCCTCCTCCCACCGATATTTATGGGAAAGACCTCCTCCCGAGTGAAAATGTTTGTGTTTAGAACATACTTTTCAATATAGTTGGGTGGATATAAAAATCAAAATGAAAATAAAAGTATATACAAAATGAATCCAAAAAATCATTTCCAATGTATTGGTTCTAAAAATACAACCAACTCATAATACTTTAAATATTATTATTAAACTTAAATTCAAAACACCACACTGCATGCCAGAAAAAGCATTCTTATTCTCAAACTATTTAATTTACCATTTCCATCCTATTATCCAAGAATTCTTATCCAATTAATTTTTTTTAATTAATCATTAATTTATTTAGTAAAAGTCCGAGAAACTATTAAGAACAACACACAATTGACAACAACTACAATCCATCTCAAAAGGTGAAGAACCCTGAGATGAATATGAATAATCATTCAAATTTCTTCTCAATTAAACCACATATACCAACCACTACTATAATTCTTCAAAATAATACCTCTCAAGCCAAGAAACAAAAAAACGAAAACCCAACTCATGACTCCATCTAGTAACACATTTTTTCACAACTCGAATGAAACCCTGTTTGACAAAACCAATCATCCAGCCCATAATCAATCAATATCTCAACCTGATATTCCATTAGAGACCCAGGTTGATGTAACATCTATATTTTCACCCATAACACCACCCAATCCAACCCACCACACACAACCATTCTCTAAATCATAAAATAGCACAAACCAATGTAATCAAACACTTAACAAAAAAATAGCATCAGATCACATTTTCCCATGCACGTATCCATAACCATTACACACATCTCACTATAGAAAATGATGTAACAAATTTTTATGAATTATCAGGAGGGACTTATTTTATTCAACATCATTATTTGATGGTGTTAACACAAAATCCATGTACTATGGAATCCATTCACTACATGGATTTACATGATTAACCAATTTTCAAATAGGAGTTTTCTACTAAAACATAACAATATTTACCCCATTTAGTTTAAAAAATACTCCCCCAACAGCCATGATTTTTTATGGGCCATAAAGCACATATAATTCATAATATCAATACTATCAATGTTTGAAAAAGGGCCCCTACTAATTTGAATTTAATTTAACTGATTCATATATTTGATTATCCTAGCACAACCAAGACACATATGTGAAAAAAGTTAATCCATCCCACATGATATAGAGTTTGAAGAGAAACAAAGGAAATCCAACCACAAAGAATATTTTCAACTAATATGTGCATTGTATGGTGGTGAAAAAAATCCATCAATAGATAATCATAATACTAGAAACATATAACAACCTATTTCACACCAGTGGATTATAAAAATGCTTCTCAATAAACAAACTCAAGAAAATCCCCATTATTGAAGTGAATCCCAAGGATAGAACAAGTGAAACAGAAGATAATGAGGAAGAAATTCACCATGAATAGACCCCATATTTCTAATGAACAACTACTAAACTCAAGGGATATGTGAGTGAGGATTAGATCAAAATGGATTAACCCAGGAACCAATGGTTAGTCTAGAATAATAATAAAGAGAGAAAACGGTTTAATGAATTAATGTTTGAGCAAAAATAAATTTAAAAAATAAATTATGCATGGGTATTACCTGATCTGTTATCCCATTTCACATAGAAGAATACCTAGTGATCTGTTTCCACCAAATACATGTATCATATTAATTTTAATTTATTTTTTTTGTAATGAAGAAATATTACACATCGTGATAGCCTTGTTCTTGTAGTTTAAAATTTCTTCCCGATGTGAAAACTCTTAGATGTTCCACAAAATATAAATTCACATCATATAGTCTAGATACACAACTTGCAATACCCCATTTTCCCACCATTAGCAACATGAACTCCTCCAACCCCCCCTGCCCTCTGAGCCTCCTCCGAACAGTCCAACAATAGAAAAGAATTGTCTGTTTGAATGAGGAGGAAATGGTCATTACATTAGTCACCTCACAAAAAATTCATTTCCTCAAGAATTCAAAACCAATACCATAAGAAAGAGAGGTATGTATAACCATCATAAAAAATATATCTCAAGGGTCTTTCTATGCGGGAAACCTCACTAAAAACTGGGAAAATAAATTTTCAATGATAAACCACCCAATTTTGTTCGAAATAAGGTGTGGAAAACTCCACAAATAGGAACACCTCATCTTACATTAGCTACCATATATTATAACATCAACCCAAATTACCACAAAACACCCTACTCAATCATAATATCCCCTCTATTTGAACATATAAATCAGGGGATTTTTTCCTCCATTATAGGGTATAATCCACAATGGGTGGCTCTGACTCTCTCTTATGGGTTTAATCGCATCACAATTCTTGTGTATTGATTAGAATTTAGGTCCTCCTCTTTTTTACATGCCATGAAATTCTCACAAATCACACCGCAAATAAAACTACTATGGGAAAACATCTCATCTTATATAAAATAGGGATACATCATTATAAAAAAATATACAATGAAAATATAAAAACAACTTCAGGTACAAGGAACAGTACTGTCTTTCCCAATCCCAAGTACTATATTATTAGACACCATAACTCCATTACACACAAACAAATAGAATTAGTTTTCAAAGGAACAACTTCTCTTGAATATCACACAACCCCCATGGACGCTCCAAAAACATCATGTAATCCTAAATATCCAACTCACCTCAGTCAATGAAATGTTCTTCATTTTGTAGTTACTGACCAAGCTATGAGACATGGATGCCATATTGGATCCCTTCAATCTATACTGCTTATGTGAACCGGTATTCCACCATACCAACTCAACCTAACAACTAAAATGTCACAAAAAACATTGATGAAAGAAAATCTATATTCCAAACCTCCACATACCACATTGAGAGGATCCATTCATGAACATGTTGTCTCAGACCTCGATCTGAATGTGAATACTTCTGAATTTGGAATATGACTTCTATAAGTCCTCCACTTCTTTTGTCCTTTCACAAAAAAGCTAAACATTCTACTTAATTATTTGTGCCACATGTGAACCTAGAACATTTATCTCCCTAACATTCAAATAGTATAAAGGATAATCACATGGTCTCCCATACAATGTCATAGGTGGAGAATTTAATATTGAATAGTGATTGATAATATTATACGAAAATTATGCCAAGGGTAATGTGTCGTACCATAGTATTGCTAAAGTCCATGAAACCTATTCACAACATATCCTAAAATCTCTAGATTTTTTGTTCTATCTTTCAATTTTATAGTGGTTGGAAAGAAGTTATGAGGTGTAGCTGGGTTCCCAATGCATGTTTTAATCCCCTCCAGAATAATGAGGTAATACGTGTCTCCCAATATGAGAAAACTATAAAGACATGACTGTAGTTTCCTAGAGGCAGTGCCTTTATCATGTTACATTGGAATAAAAACATTGAATATGCAATCCATAGGGATAATTTGTTTAGTATCTTTGGAAATAATATACATATATAAGATCCAAATTACAACATGAAATGAAATACAAAATATATATTTTATTCGGAACATCTGCAATGATATGTTCATCCTTGCATGTCACTCATAAAAAAATACATCAAGTCCTGATAAAGTGAAACATAAGAAAGGGCTATGCTCAAATGCTCAGTAAGGGTAATAAATAAAATGGATGATAACAAAAACATAAACATTATGTATCAAGAATAACTAAAATTTCATTCCTTTAAAGAAAAAATTAAACACATTATGGAAGGAATAAGAGCTAAATAACTAATGCCACAATAAATCATAATATTTGGTATTATTCTAGTTGAATAACCATATGAAATATAAATACTATTTTTATTTTTAAGTAATGTTTAATGTGGGACATCATATCCATACTGTCTACGCCTCATGCAAATATAATAAATATCCATTCTATTAAAAACACCTTCCAATATCACTGTTTGTCTCATGAGACCTACCTATGCACTAATGGGATTTATTTGGAGCCAACCGAAATATACTAAGTCAAATTAAAACCTTATATGAATGTAGATAAACATAAACAAAATATACCTTCATATTGAAACTAAAATATCAAATGTAAATAACATTACCGAAACATTAAGCATAAACACAAAACTTTCGGAGTAAATTATTGAATAATTTTATCATAGCACATCCCCTATCAAACTAATTATAAAAAATTTATTTGACTATGGTATATGATTTCATAAAATATTATTACCAATAATAAATATGAATAAAAATTATTATAGATTAGGATACTATTCTAAAATCATCGAGTAATCATTCAGATAAACAAAATTTTACGTTGAAAAGAGGAGTTAATTTTTGAAAAAATATTTTTATAAAACCATTAGATAATTAAGAAATTATATTCATATAAAATTAGTTATTATATATTTATAATGTTTTCTTAAAAATATTATTTATAGACTATGAATATAGTTTAGAATTTGATAGATTCCCTTGAATCAGGATTGTATTATAGGAATAATTCTTAAAAGATCCTTTTAAAACATATAACTAAATATAAATAAAAGTATGATTCTTGTTGTTGCAAATTTATAGATCATTATAAAAGAATATATGTAGAGTAATTATAAATAAATAATAATTTAATTAAGGTATGAATATAATAAACGTAACTTGAATGAAAATGGTGTTTGGGGTATAAAACCATTACAATTTTGTAAACAATTGGTTTGTATTTCACAAAATTAATAATATTCAAATGATAATTGATTATATTGAAAAAAGGAGATTCATGATATTAAAAACCAATTTTATGATATCATACACCATACATATTTAGTAGTTGTGTATACAAAATATCTCACAAAAAATGGAAGTAAGATGTAGAAACCATTACATTCTGTCTGATGGTGTTCTTCACTTGATCTTAAAGATATGAATAATAAAATTTATGTTCATTTATTATTGATTATATAAACTCCTATATATTTAATTTATTTAGTATAACCATTTTATGTTCATTCTTGTCCTTTTAATGGGTTATGATATTCTATTTCATTGTTGGGGAATGTTTTCTTCTTTAGTTTTCATGGTCAGTTTACTGGTACTCAAGTATGTATAAACATGTAGAATGAAAATCATTGTTCAGAATATAATTTGTATGTCATTATTTAATAACCAGAAGATTACATGGTCATAAAATTATTTTGGTTATTGGTAGTGAAGATGAGTAATTTCATAAAACATTAATAACAATTGTTTGGGTTAATTGGTGGTTCTTGATCGCAAGAAACTCATTTTGATTTATAAATTAATATCTGGTGTACGAATGGATTAAAGATCCATACATAAGTAATAATAAAAATATTATAGTCATGTTCAACCATGACAATGTTTTCATTACCATAATTGATTACAGTAATATAAATTGGAAGCAAGATGTCCTGGAATATGATTAATTAACACATCTCATATGGTGATTTCATCTCTATTATAAAAGAAGGGGAAAAGAGAGGTGATAATAACATATACCATAATAAAAATACATTATAGTAAATTTATGGTGTTGGAGTTTTCATAAAATTATGATGAGTATTGGTGAGGATAGAAAGGAAATAAAAGAAAATCGAAATGAAACAAATGAGAAACAAAACATACCTCTTGAAGTTATCTCACATGAGAGACTATTTAGGGTAGAGGTTTTGGTATTTTTATGGGGCCATGGGCTGATTGATGTGGGGGAATATCATGTGATTATATTGGGGTGTAATTTATACATTTCACAAGGCCTAATAGTAATGAATATATGAGGGAGTGATAGGGGTTATAGTGGAGGAGAGGGGTGATTTGTGAATATCAAATTAATTATTTTTTTATTTCCTTCATGACAACCAATAGTACTGAATCTAATGAACAATAATTTTCATATGTTCATGTTAGTTTGAACAATGTGTGATTATATCAGCCATGATTTTAGGAATAGTGAATTTAAATGAAAATTTTTATATATGGTAAATTACCGTATTTTTCTATTCGTCAAAAATTTATGTATTTCCAAAAATTCCAAAAAATTCACCTTAACCTCTTCGTGAAATGTAGAATTCAAAAATGAACTTCATTTTTTGATAATTTCTTTCTAAATATAATAAATTTAATTTTTAAATAAAATCATAATTTATAGGTAAAATAATAATTTTAACAATAAAATTCGGTAAATATCACCATGAAAAATTAATCCAGATAACCTTATCTTATAAAATTAAGATAATTAAATAATTATCGATTCACTATCCATAAATTTCATTTTAATATTAATATTACTATTTATAAGGGTATGTTATTATTCAGGAAAAATTATGTTTGACTTATCGGACTCTAAAAATCATACCGAACAGAACTTTGTATGTCAGTTTTTGGAAATTCAAATTGTAGTGGTAGAGAAATGATATTTGCTGACTAGTTTATAATAAAGTGGTGTTTTGTAGACACTATGTGTTTTATGCATTCAATATTCAATTAATTTATAAAATTATTTTCTGTTACAGTAATGGACCTCATAACTCTGTTCAATTGTACAACATCTTCCATGTACCTCTTCGAAAAATCATCAACTACCACTAAATACATAATCACAGAAATGTGGTCTGATTTCATCAATTGATCGACTATCACCCACTAAGAATTATAGTCTACCTGGGAACTAGGAAACCCTGAAATTAAATCCATTGAGCTATCCTCAAAATTCCTCTCAGGGAAATTCAATGGCTACAACAAACAAATAGGATCACAGTGTTCAGCCTTCACTAACTAGAAAAATATGCAACATTCCACACACTACTGTGAACCCTTTCATCCTGAGCCACAAAAAATGCATCCTTAGGACAACATACAACATAGAATATCCAATGTGTACCAAAAATGGTGAAATATGATACAAATTATGAAATCCCTCATGCACCAACACTGAAAAAAACGTCCCAACAAAAACTATATTCTTTTCATAATCCTCTTATCATCCCTCCAGAGCATCACCATGGCCAACAAGATCGTTTAACACCTCTATCTTAGATCATCCCCACTAATACTCTTCCACATTTTGCATCATAAAGGTCTACATTTTTATTTGAAACAATCAACTTCTTCCATCATCCACCATTACATACAAGTGAAATTCTACCAACACCTATTTGTAGGTTCCATAGTTACGATCTTGGGGATGTAACTTCTTGGACAGATAAGAGATCACCTCCAACTTCTACATCGTGAAAAATCCCAAAATGGTGTAAGAAGCATCAAACAACACCTAAAACATTTACCCTTACTTTGGAAACTAAATAATTTATGTACTAACTAGTTTCCCCTTAAGATAACTTAGCACTGCTCAGCACTACTCACTCCACAAAAAAGATTTTTTAATTTTAGTCAATGATTTCAAAGGAGCTTCAACTCAAGGGAAATTAGGTAAAAACCACCAATTTTTTTTTAATACTAAAGAAACTATGAACCACATCTATGTAATTGGGTTCCACCAAAGAAACAACTTCTTTTACTTTCAATGGATCCACTACATCACCAGGATGAGACACCACATGTCAAAATAAATATACCACAAATGTCCATAACATACACATTGAAAAACTTCCATAGAGTTGGTGGAATCAATTTAAAATCAATTAAATTCAACGATTCATAGCGAGATCCTAATCTACATCAATTAGATCAATAATTCATTGATGAATTGACTATGTACTCGATAATCCCATGACACTATCTAAAGGATGTATTTAGGTTATATCCCACTTTCACCCTCAATTGGTTATATCTATAATGGAAATTAGTAATAGAAATACAACTTATCCCTCCCAGATTGTCACAATTATCATGTATTCTTGGAAGAGGATAATTATTATTGACCATCACCTGATTCATCCTCTAGTGGTCTACAGACAACCTCAAACCACCATCCACCTTCTATGTAAAAAAAATGTGGCACACCATGATGAGACATTGTGTCGTAAAAAACCCTTATGAATCTGGTCATTAATATGAATCCATAACACCCGTAACTCAAGAAGGTTCAATCAGATAAAGAGACATTGAAACCAGAGAAGCATCACGATGTGATCTATCACAATATTAATGTAACATCGATGGGTTGTAATTACAACCTCCTTAAAAAAATACAGAAACTCCTAAAAAACTCCAAGATCCTTTACCATATAATTGTTTACTAATTAAACTAACAAATACTCTAGAATGTAAAGAAGGGTCTTGACACGGTGAATACCAACCTGACAACCACACCCTCTAACAAAAATCACAAAATGGAGATCCAAATATGAAAACACAAGTCTCTTTCATAATAAATCGATAAAAAATCCATTGAATACAAATATTTGATGCCAATAAAGACATGGTGTTGCAGAATCTATAGAAAAAATAGATCCCCATGGGTCTGATGTGGTCCCGTCATCAGTCCACACACTTGGAAAACATCAAACAAGTTAGTCCGGACACCGACTATTGTAAATAATACCAGTGGCACTAGAAACTTCAATACATATAGACCATGATCATGGGAAAAAGAGAGTGAATCAATGGAGTGTAAATCCCCCTAATAAAAAAATGAACAAGCAAGGGTACTAAACTATATAATTGTACCTATGATGATCAGAATCCCTGTGGGGAAAACTGGTTTCGTGGCGTGTAACTAAACACTACCAGATCCTTTTCCACTTTCTGGATGACTACCTATATGACCATTCTTGATTAAAGGTACATGAACATGCAGAACATCATGAGGTTGGCCTCAACCTTCTTCATCTCCCCTTGGTGGAGAAACTTCTTATTGTCCCTGGTGCTAAAACTGTCTCACTGGTAAGTACGGATGAGGCTAATGCTAAAAAATTCCACTTCATCATACTGAGCTAAAAGGTTATAGATGCTATTTATCCTAATGATCATGAACTTTACCAAATAAACAATTCATTCATATGTGCATAGGAAAATCATGAGGACCAGTTGGTCAAAAAAGAAGCTTCTAAGGTTGATTTCTTGATGGTTGACACCATAAAGTTCATGGAGCATGAGACATTAATCTGGTATCCCTTCCTCTCAAATAACCATGATGGATTCCCTTTATTGAATACCTCCTCATGAGTGAATAATCCGGATAACCTCATCTTTATTCTGAACCTCATGGTCCATCAGTAATGTAAAAGGAGTAACTGCGTACTTGATCGAATGACATAGTGCCTCCTCGAGATGTCTTGCACAAGTCTCCACATCCTTAGTGTGATCTAGGAACAAATTATGGAGATCCTTGAACATGATCCCTATATCTCATTATGACATACTCCTTTGATTATGTGAGAGTGGCAACTATATATTCTCAGCTTTCGTGTCTGATTAATAGATCTCTACCAGGAATTCCTTACTGAAGTTGACCCAAATTTTTTTTGTTCTTTATATCGCCCATATACATCATCCAACACTAAAACAAAACTCCAAACCTCTAAATAAATATTACAATAAACTAGTACTCAATCAAGTCCAAGATAAAAAATAATATGATTTCAAGCTCCTCGAGCCATTTTTTCTGTCTCTAATTTTGATACACTCTCATAAATTCCCAAATCCTATTACTGGAAAGCACACAACATCCTCTACCCCTTGCCTACCACCTCAACTAAATCAATCCTCCATCGATCTACCAGATAATATTATTATTTGTCTACTTTTAGATCCACATGTCGATAATAACAAATATTTACAAATAAAAAGTAAACAAGCGGTTCTTAATTCCGAGAAGTGTGGAGTTTTTATTTAAAATTCATTTCTACCCATTTATCTATTTTTTTATTTTTTTAAACATCCCCAAAAAACTCTACTCAAACAAGTACAAAAGTAATTATGATTCATTAAAATTTCCAAGGTATCTACCCAACAAACAGTGTTTCATCACTTGGTAGTTCAGTAGGCACATATCCATGCATCAGATCACGGGGGTCCCTAAAACCATATGTACTGGATAGTATTCCTAGACCTATGTCACACACCAAGATTACTTGACATAATATCCATACCAACAAATGAAATAATCACTATTCGTAGCACTAAGTGTCATCCAATATGTAAACCAACATCCTCTAAGACAATTCTATCATGACCCCATCCCTCCAATGATATTATTCCTGAGATGGGAATGAAGAAAATGAGATCATGAACCAACTACTCCCACCTCTTGGTGGCCCATGGATTGAGACTAGAAGTAAGGGTATATAAGATATAGAATATATAAGTCATTAAAATTTTACCAAACTATTAGGTGATATGATAGATCATCAAGAAAAGAAATTCAAGATATAATATAATTTAAGCACAGAATTCATCCAAAATTTATGTGTAATATAGAACTGATACAAAAAATTGACTCTAAAATAATGTACCCAATATCAATCTAATGCATGAACCCAAAGAATTTCCCAAATATAGATCAAGTATTCCCCATCATCGTCCATTTAATCCTACTTGAAATATAAAACAATTCTTATATACATATAGTGATCATACAAGTATACTCAGTAGTAAATTCAATGTCTCTCATGCACATGTGAATGAAACAAACTAATGACCCCATGAGAAAAAAAATAGAAACAAATAGTACCTAATAGGTATATTAACCATCCCAACATTTTTCTATCCATGTTAACCAAATAACACAATTCACATAATGTAATATAAATAAAATATATAATAGGGTACCATACACCACATCCCACTAATTATATTCTCTTTCATAATGGAAAACATACTCACCCTCACAAATATTTCGAATGTACCATGTTGCAACCCGCCTGATGACACCTATGCCTATCAGTACATCACGTCCCGCTTTTAGACACCTTGGGTACATACAACATCAAGTACTTCCCATAGATAGATGGGCCATTTAACACATCACATTATTCTCATAGACACCTAGGATACATACCACATCACATCACATCTAGAGGACACCTGGAAAATCGCAATTCATTATATTCCAAAAAACATGGGAAAGAAAAACTCATCTCTGGCCAAATACACTTATGAAGAACAATACATCTCATCCAAAAGGCAGTTGAAAATCACAAGACACCCACACACACCTAGGCCTCACAAACCCCATCCATCCCAATTACTCTTAGGTTATCACCTTATATAAGAGGGAGATATGAAGAGTGGGTTTCCATCCAGCCATCTTCCCACCATGACTTTTGGAAAAGACACCCCCATGATTATGGGATTGTTCAAAATGTAGTTCCCAACAAGGGTGGGTACTTATTGAAATCGCAATTAAAATACTTGTAAATGCATTTATGACTCCGAAAACTACCACACAACATATGGGTTCTCAATCAAACAACCAGCTCCCTATACTTCATACTTTTCTACTGCCCCTAAATACAGGTCACTAAAAAACTCGCTATAAGACCCAATCAAATTCACATCCAATATAAAAAACAATTTCCATCTTGTTAAAAAAATCTAAACTAAGACACTATATGTTTTATTAATTAATATATCATTTAATACATCATAATCTGGGAAACATCTCAGCACAACACACAATAGGAAACATAACTAAATACAACTCAGGAGGTGAATATCCCTGATATTAATGTCACTAAGGCATTACATTTCCTCTCCATTTAACTTCCATATCGTCCTCCACATTCATTTTTTTAACTCATCCTTCTCATGTCATGTACCAACAAAATCAAACCATAAACTCCAACTCACTTGTCCAATTAGTAACACATGTCCACACAAGTAGCTTATAGCCCTTCTGTATAAAACCTCTCATCCACTCAACAGTCAATCAATCTATCTACCTGATATTCCATTACAAAATTAGTTTCATTTATCATCTACAAGATCTATTGTAACACCATGCAGGACAACCCACATTACATAACCGCGTTCACAAACAGACCACAACACAAACCAATGAACACCTGCTCATCACAACACATCCACTTCAAATATCATTTTCCCACCGATGAAGCCATAACCATTATACACATCTCACCATATACCATGGCGTCATACCGTTTGAAATTAAGAAATGGGGAAACTTATTTAATTCCATTGTATTATTTAAGGGTGTTAACACACAAGCCACCTCCAGGGGAATCAATTTATGATATGATTTTATGTGATTAACCAATTTTCATTAAAAAGTTTTCAGAGTGAACTAAACAACATGGAACCCATTTTGTGCACAAACAAGCCCCTGAATAGACACCAATTTTAGTGGGGAATAAAGCCTATAAAAGTAAAAATATCACTATCATAATATCAAAAAGTCAAAGGAATGAAAAATAGATATCCCTACCCCTATCAATTTTACTTAGTTGATTCTTATCCCAGATTATCCTAGAAAAAACCATGATCCATAGGTGAAAAAAGGCAAATTGCACGCTCATGATTCACAATATTAATATAAAAGAAGGAAATCCTACCTTGAAGAAAATTTTCAACTCATCTATGAACCGTAGGGAGAATACAAATGCCCGTAAGAAACAACTACACCCCTAGAAATTAAGATAAACCGATATCAAAACATAATATTATAAAAAGCATCCCAAAATTCCAAATCAATCCAACCTACATCATGATAGTGAATCCTATGTAATGAACCAGTGAAATAGAAGAAAAGGAGGTGAAACTAACCCACGATTGACTATGAATTTCAAGAAAACAACCACAAAGATAAATGGATTGAATAGATAGGAATATGGAATGAATGATTCCCCAAATAACCTAGGTTTCATCTGGAATGAGAAGAAGGATAAAAAATTGAAAATTGAATGAATATTCAGCCAAATTGGATTTAAAAAAAATAGGGTGATGTATTATTGGATGTATAATTTCCATTAAAGTAGTGTAATACATGGGGTTTTTTCAATGAAAAATAATCGCATTTTCAATTTATTTTATTTTTTAATAACCTTGAAATTTAACACCCCATGAAACCCTTATTCCAAACATGTAAAATTTCGACATGATGTAAAAACTCAATGAAAATCCACAAAACCGACTTTCAAATCATTTAATCTAGTTACATGACGTGTACTCAACATTGTTTCATCTGTTAGCAATACGAACTCCTCCAAACTCACCCTGAGCCACCTCTAAACACTCCAAAACCCAACAAATCAATGAGTAATGGACTGGAAAGTCATGGAACATTATTGGTCATATGATTACTCTTTCTGTAACTATAATGTTTACAACATAACATATTTGTGAGGGTTATATTATAAGGTAGTTGTGAAGGTTACATTTTAAGGTATCCTTGAGCATTACAAATCATATTGTAGTCATGATGGTTCAAATACTATCAAATAAAATTTTAAAGTAACCTATATAGTTTATTTATAATTCTCTATGATTTATTGAAATATTATATTTTTCAAAAGTACATATATGATATTTTATGTGTTAGATATTTTTTTTTGGGAAATTATTTCTTATAATTCTAAGTATTTATGACTAACTATTTTTTCCAACATTGTATATCAATTATTGAGATTTATGCTCTAATCACATCATTTGAAATTGCTTTTGAGAGGATTCCTTATATGTTCAAAGGATATTTATTTTGATAACGTAGGGAAATTCAATTATATATTTTGTAATAATTTTTATAAACTCTGATTCAATGTATGATTTTTCTAATCATCCAACACCTATAGTGAATATGATTCTCGATTGTATAATATTTTGTGTTCTTTTTTGAAATATCTAATAATAAAAAACAGACAACATGTTTTTGTACTAAATATAGAAGTGTAGGTTCAGGACATTATAGTTGATATCATAGGAATGGTCTAGACATCATTGTAGATAAGACACTGTGATTTTTTAATCATAATAAGTGATAATATATACTTTTTAAATTATAGTTTATTTTTCACGCATAATAAATTAGTTTTTTTAATTATTAATATATAAATTCATATATATAAGTACAATGAAAAAATATCATGTTAATAACTAATTTTAGGAGGGGGGTATATAACATCCCAATATTTTAAAAGGAATAACAGTGCCATGATATGATTAATTGAAAAACTATGGACTACTATGTGATAATTATAACCTAGTCATTAAAGATAATTTTTCATCACATGTGAATAGAATTTAAAAGAAATGAAATATATTTTTATATCATTATGATATTTAGTCTTTGATTAGATTAGGCTAATTTTAGGGTAATAGTAACATTACCCATTGAAATAGTAATGTTAAACTTATGAATAGTAATATAACCCTTATGAATAGTAACTTTCCAAATGAATAGTAACATCAACAATGAAAATATGCATAAAATTTATCCATATTATAATTGAAAATATTATATAATTATAACATAGTATAAGTATATAAATGTAAAATATAATTAATAATTTGTATTTTTATATGTCATAAATATTTATTTACAATTTTATGATTAATTTTATAATTTAGATTAAATGTTAATTTCATAAATTATATTCATAAAGAATTATTTTTATCATATGATTTGATGATTATTGAATGATACACTAATTATATTTTCATACTCTTATAAAGTCAGATATAGTTTTCAAACTATTATTTTTAAAATAAATGATAATTTTAATTGAGAAATAAATTTAAAATATTTATAATTTTTTGATAAGATGGAGTTAATTTTTAATTCTACACATCAAATAATGGGAAACGTGAATTTTATTGTTTTCACAAAAATACATATATATTTGTGGACTAATAAAACACTATAATTTATCATAAATTCATAATACAGGAATTATTGAGTCATAGATGATGTTATTATGAGGTAAGAACCCTAGGATCAAACTCACATTCCCTACTTTCAATATTGAGTCACAATAACATAAACAATTGATTTTATTGAACAAAATAATTCTATAATTATTAAAATAATGGAAAATCCCCCTCTCCCCAAATATAAATACTACACCTCACCCAATTTTCCCGTATATCCTCTCAATCATTGATCATTTTACAATTTCTACCAAATAATCTAACCAATTATCTTCCTTACATTCATGATCTTATGGATTCACGAAATTTCCAAAACCATATTCCTTTAGGATGTTGATAAAGAGGATAATTCATTTGGGAAACATCCTCTTTAATTTTCTTTTATTTTATATTCAATTTTTTATTATACTCTATTCACCTCCCCATGTCCAAGAGGTATTAAAACTTCATTTTTATATATAATATAATTATATATTGTATATGGTAAAAACCCATCATACTTCTTATCCTATACATCTTATTATAAAAATGAACACATCATTCATGATGTGTTGATTTACCGACATCACAGATGATGTGAATTCAATTAATATTAATGCTTTCATATATTGTAATAAAACCATTTTAATGGTTTTAAAAGATTCATAATTATATCCTATAATTTATTTTCTGTTCTACAATTAACTTATATAAATAATATTAAATTCTATAAAAAACATGTTTTTTATTATCGATGAACGACTGAAATGTTTCAAAATAATAATCATTTATGTTATATCTAATTTTTTATCATAATATCTAAAAAATTATATATATTATAATTTAATGTTATAGGATCATACTAATACAATTTCATTATACTTTTGGATATTATATTCCATTAAACAAGAAAATCCATTATGATCTTACCATGAAAAGCCTATAAAGAACACACATTAAACAATCAAAATAACATATTATTATTAATTAATTGGTGGAATGAAATTATAAAATGATCAGATAATGTTTTATAAAAATAATATGTTCCTTTAAAATATTAATAACACTCATTAAACCATTATATATAAGGTTTAAACTAATTTCAAGTAAGAAAAACCCAAGGTATGGGATCTCATAACCCAATTCCCATATTTTTATTATCCTAATACATTATTGATTATGTGGTACTGACCTTATTTGTGAGTTGAATTTTTGTGTTGTAGAATGTGGATTTATTTTTTATACACATATTCCAATATTTGTATCAATTCTCACATAAAATATTTTATATTTTTAAGGGAATTTTATTTAAAAATCCAATTTTATAATTCTTGATTTATAAAATGAAAAATTAGTGTTTTTATGAATGTCTTATAATTTTATTATTATTTTATGATTAATGGTAATTTTTTATGAGGTATAGTTTGACCTACATATTTCTACAAAGCATTGGGTCTATTTACGTTGGATTTTGGCCGTATAGTTACTCCAAGTGTAAATGTGATGGTTACATCATAAGGTAGTTGTTGGGGTTACTTTGTATGCTTGATGTGACAGTTATACTCTACGGTATTCATGATGGTTACAAAATATATGGTATACTCTACGATTACAATATTATGTAATTAATTCCCCATGTATACGATATTATTTATTTAATATTTTCTATGTTTTATAGAAATATCATGTACTTCACACGTCATTATATGATAATTTATGGTTAAGAATTATGTCTTTTATGAATTGAATATATAGTCTTATAAGTATTTATTGACTAAAAGATTATTTACTTTTTTAATATACATTACTAAGCTCTTTCATCTCATCTTATGTTCTGAAAAAAATCACAGGATTCCTTAAATGTTCAATTTGGTTGTTAAGGTTCTAATGCAGATGAATCCAATTAGTTATTTTTTAACTATTATTGTATACTCTAACATAATTTATGATTTTTCTAATCCTCGAAAAACAATATTTTCAAGGTTCCTTGATTGTATAATGTAAAATGTAATTTTTATAATATGTTTAATTAAAAACATTACCCAACATGTTTTAGTACTGAATCCGGAAGTGTGGGTTTGGGTCTTTAAATGTTTGGAAGATAATGACCATAATAATTTATTATAGAATATACATGGATAATTTACAAGTTATATAATGTATATGGATATGGGAAAACGATATTTAACTACTGAAAAAAAGATAGGATTAGGTTCAAGATAAAATTTGTGTAAAATATATTCACGAATAACTGAAATATCAAGGGAATATATTAAAACATGTGAAATAGAAAATGAAAATAAAGAGAGGCATTATAAACAGTAAACATTCCCCATATTAATTATCATTCAATAAAATATATAAAAAATAAATTGCAGTGGAATCATTTGAATTTTTGACATTTTGATCAAAACATCAATCATTTTGGGTATCATTTCTGTCAATTTTCTTTTTTAAAAATAAATTATATGATAATTAAAACCCCATGAATATGGAAAATAATATTCATTGGGAAATAATAAAACCATATTTATTTTATCAAGGAGCATAATTATAATTTGTTTTGAATAAATTCAAATATAGACAAATAACCCCATATATTGTTTCCATACAACTAAATGGAAAATAATCCCCTTTAAAGATCACCTTCTTAAAACCAATTTATATTTGATAATCATTTATAACTATAATTAATATTTATTATCAAACATTTTATTAGTCAGTTGTTAGATTTTCTCAATACTGGGTGTGGGAAATCATGATCGTTTTTTACTTGTTTTATAATAGCATTGTTTTTCTCATTATTCACCATAATTTATCAAATAAAATATCATTCTAGTATCTAAAAGATAAGTATTATAATTATTTATGTTATTTATATTTCTTTTCATGACTACTAAGTTATTTATTAAAAAATATTAAATTTATCTTGAATTATCTCCATTGATTTTTAACTTATTAATGGTTGTTTATTAATTAGTAATCAAAATTTTTAATTAGAATTTATAGAATAATAAAATAACTAAATAAATATTTATATCATATTAAACCAGAAATTAGGTTCTCAAAATCATCTATTATATAATTTTATATCATTATTCAGGTATGGGGTCAAACCAACCCTGTAATGGCCCGGACCTCCCTGGTCTATTACTTTGTGAAAATGTGGTGTTGGAGGTGTTCTGAGAGGACAAGGTGACTTATCCCCCAGCTGCTGCCTACCGGTAGCTCGGTCTACCGGTAACTGCTGATTACCGGTAGCTCGGTCTACCGGTAGCTGCTGATTACCAGTAGCTCGGTCTACCGGTAGCTGCTGATTACCGGTAGCTCGATCTACCGGTAGCTGCTGATTACCGGTAACTCGGTCTACCGGTAGCAGCATCCTACCGGTAGCTGGGTTTACCGGTAGCCACGGCATACTGATAGCTCGGTATACTTGTAGCCGCAGTCCAGCAGTAGCTCGGCTAACACTTTTCCAAATTTGTAGTTCTATGAACAGTGTTTCTATCGGTGAGGTCCTATCGGTGGACTTCTATCAGTGAAGATCTATCAGTAGACTTGTGTTTCTATCGGTAAGGTTCTATCGGTGAGCTTTTCTTTCCTTTTCCAAATTTCACGAATGAACAGTGTTTCCAGACTCCATAAGAGCTACTGATTCCATACATTGCCAAATTTCACGAATGAACAGTGTTTCCAGACTCCATAAGAGCTACAGATTCCATACTTTGCCAAATTTTGAGTATGTGAACAGTGTTTCCAGCTTCGCAAATTTGATGTTTTCTTTGACGTAAAATATTTTTAAAACCTTATTTTAAGGACTTTAAGGCCGATTCAAAGGCCATAAATCATATATTAATTATTCCTAAGGCCGGGATGTTTTTACTTGGTCAAACCGTGTGGGTTAATGCGATCCATTTTTAATGGAGAATAAACCAGATCATAAACTGTCGCCTCTCTAATTTTTTTTAAAAGGAACGAGATATCATTCATCGTTGTTCTTCCTCCTGGTTCTCATCTACGAGACGCTAGAACCTTGCAATCATTCTCGTAGGAGTTTCACAATCAAACGTTACTCAGATCAGTTCCGCTCTGTTGATGCAACCAAGTTGTGTCGATCGTTCTTCGATATAAGGTATGTTTTATCATCATTCCTTCGGGGATCACCTTCTCTTGTTCTTCCTTCCATATTATCATGTAATCTCCATGGTTATAATGGGTTTTCTTGGGGTTGGGTGGTACTGTCGTACCGTGGCATCCTCCGGTGGATGCAGCTGTCGTGAGGAGAAGAGGACTGTGACCCGTTGTGTGGATAAAGGGCGTCAAGAACTCTTCGAGGTAGGGGATTCATGGCTCCTCTAATTGTATATGTGCAATCATAGAATTAGCATGATTTATCTCTTTAGATCACAATGAAATTGACCTAATTAAATACTTGAACCGGATTAAAAGAATTGGTTGATCGCATGCTGTTGCTTTATACCGTGATAACGGTTTGCCTCATTTTTTCCTAGATATAGTGATATCTATGTTTTATTTGATTTGTGTTCGTTCATGATAGAAATTGATAATGAACATAAAGCCGGAATTAATTGTTAATTAATTGGCTAAAGATAAAGAGGCATGTAAATTAATCTGGTTATTGCCGTTGTTGTAGTTGTTCTAATTTGAGAATAATCAAATTAGGGAAGTAAGCATGGTTATTTAAATTGTGATAGCTTACTGATTAGGTATCCATGATTGGAACCTATAAATAACAGGTCTATTAATTCAATATGGATTAGAGAACAGATTATGTGGGAATTTCTAAAAGGGCTCTGAGTTACCCTCGTGATTGTTAAAGGGCCGAGAGCCCACTTTGTGATGTTTGTTTTCCTGCTGCTTGTGCTGTGATGTGAGCCTGGATGGCTGATGTGGTATGTGGAGGCATGGAGACTTGTGGTTGTGGTAGCGGATGACGCCTAGTGTGGCGAGATGCATCGGTTTATGCATATGGGTGTCGGGGAGGACACCAAGGATGATGGTATGAGATGAATGTGATGGTTTGATGTTGGTGGTTTGATTGTTTATCTGCTTTACTTTTCCCCACTGCTCAAGGCAGCTGGTTTTGCTTACCCTCTTTCCGAAGGAGGCGAAGACATGCGGGGGATGCCACGTGCTTTCCGTGTTTAGCCTCTTGACGGAGGATGGGTCTATGCTCTTGCTATAGGAGGCAAAGACTCGATGGGTAGTATATCTACTCACCGTGTTGAGCCCTTTGTGTTTAGTAGCATAGGATGCTTTTCTAGAATGACTGGGAATATGGGGAAGGTAATTCCATAATGAATGTTTGATTAAATGGTGAAAATCCACGGGGAAGGAGCTGCTGGAATTTAAAGGTGATGTGAATCTTAAAAAGGAGCAGTTGTTTTTGAAAGTGATTCCATTTCAGTTTAATGTGGAATTCTTCATTCTTAATTAATCTTTAAAGAATTAATTAATGTACAGTGGAACTGATAAATGAGAATGGAGTAATCTAATAAAGCTCTTCTTTGTTTGTGTGCTTATAGGATACCTAGTCTTAGAAGTAGCAGCCTGGAGTCTGAGAGACGTTAGCTGTAGTCGTATCTAAGACTAAGTAATGCCCATAGTGTGGATGTGAGTTACTTATATATTCTGTACTTTTTGTGTTTCTATACGCTACTCCACCCTGTCGGTAAGGGAAACTGACACCCCAGGGATTCTGAGCCCTGGGGGTGTTTTACCCAACATTCTGATGGGAGGTTGAATGGCTGACTACCCCCTTTGGCCCCGCTCTCTTCTCTTGGTAGATCCTTGTGCTGGTAGGCACAGTGGTTAGTTTTACCCATATATGTGTGTAGAGGGCTGTAATGGCTTGTGGTTATTTAACACACATATACTCTGGATATAGTATCCTATGGAATACTACAGGTGTAACGTGTATAGGCTGTGATGGCTTGAGGATCCTTACTCGGCATATGGGCTGTGATGGCTTGAGGAATAATACTCGACGTATGATAGACGTTATACGAGCTATGGTGGCTCCCGGAAACTACCTGGTTACTTTGGTTGTGAGGACGGTGTGGTGCTTCACCCAGGTGTCTGTGGGAAATCCTTTGTGGTGCACGAGGTTCAGATTGTGGAGCTTAGCCCAGGTGTCTGCGGGCAAGCCTTTGGAGAGAGATGCACATGACGTATGTCGTTGGGGAAAACGGAAAACCAGTGGGGATGTAGTAGCGGGGTACCCTTGATATTATTTAATATATGCTATATTCTTGTATGCGTTACTTGGTGAGAGTAGCCATGGTGAGGTTGGGAACATAGTATACCTGTTTAGATAACGAGTTAGTTTCACTTGTTGTTCACTGGGCTTTATCATGCTTTCTTTACTTTTGCACGAGTGTCTTGGGGAGGATTCTACTGAGTATACTGTTATACTCACCCTATGTAGATATAAACTGTTTTTCAGGTCACTTGGAGCAGGTTGGAGATCAAGCTGGTTACTACTAGCTTGCGGTTGGAGGAGGAGCTGTTCGGGCTTGTGGTCGCTGCCGTTTTACTTTCTTTTGGGTACTTTTAGTTTTCCCTTTCAGTTGTAGTACTTTTGAATGAAATTTCATATATGTACTTGGGTTTCCTTTATATTTCAGTTATGAGTTGGAGTTGGTTGGAGTCTATTCTCTCTCTCTCTTCTGCATGTATTCTCTTAGAGGGTAATGCCTCCAATTTGTGTGTGTATTATACCCTCGGTGCTAGTCGCCAACCTGGGGCCTACTGGAGGCGGGACTCGGGGGGTCATTATCTCCCTTCTTACATTGCCGGCCCAGGAGGGGTACACTTTGTGGGGAGGGGGTCGTGACAGAGTGGTATCAGAGGTCTGGTTGAGGGATAGGATGGAGTTTGGAGTTAGGCACAGGTGAGGATGCATGGGATGGTAGGGAAACGGTGTCATTCATGTTTAGCAAGTGGGGTAAACACTGGAGACCGGCAAAGACATAGGCTTTCAGGGCCCCCTATGATCTGTTGCACGGACCTTTAAGTTTACGATTGCTACTAAACAAAGTGATACTGGTTGCAGGGTAGAGACCTAGGAAAGGGTCATGCATCATTATTCTTTGCGCCTGTGTTTGAATGGGTAGACCTTGGGATAGGTAACCTAAAATTAATAAAACAAAATAATTAATTAATTAATGTTGAGTCTTCCATATTCCAGGCTTAGGAGCTCTAACAGTTGTTATTTTACAGGTATGGCTCCAGGTCGACGTCCTCGTCAGGTTTGCGCAGAAGGTGCCCAGCAGGCTGTTCCAGCAGATCGCTGCCGGGTAGAGGTTGATGACGATGACACTTGGAGGAAGACACTCCGAGAGTTTCAGCGCCAGAGTCTACAGAAGTATGAGGGCTCCGTTTCAGATGCATTAAATGAAGACTGGTTGGAGGAGGTCGAGATAGGCTTCAGTTCGATTCGTGCTCGGAAGGAACACTGGGTGTCCTTTGTTGTGACGATGTTGCGTGGAGCAGCGAGACAGTGGTGGTTCTTGTTCCTCGAGGATCGGGAGGAGTCAGCGATCTCATGGGAGGAGTTTCGAGATAGGTTTAGAGTCGAGTTTCTTTCATCGACTGCGAAGGAATCCAGTCGCCAGGAGCTTCTTACCCTTCGACAGGGGAGCTCTAGTGTTCGGGAGTTTGGAATCCGTTTCAGGAACCTTCTACGATATGCTTCAGACCTGTTACCAGATGATGAGGCTAGGGCGAGGCATTTCGAGGAGGCTTTGCGTCCAGAGATCCAGTGCCAGGTCACCCCATTTATGCTGAAGACATATCTTGAGGTGCTGGCGAGGACAGAGGTTTTTGAGAGAACTTTGACCAGGACCGGATTGTCACGAGAGGGGAATCGTCATGATTCATCACGAAGCAGAGTTGTGGTCCGGGGTTCCCGGTTTTCAGGACAGAAGAGTTTCCGTTCACCTGGGGGTAGGTCCCAGCCCTTCCCATCTCGTTTCTCCGGAGGTAGCAACTCTCAGACCTATGCCAAGGGATCAGGCGCTTGTTTTTCTTGTGGTGGACGTGGTCATCAGCAGCGGGAGTGCCCAACTTTTCAGAGCAGTCATCGTGCACCAGGCGCTCCACTCCAGGTTCCTCCGTTGAGGCAGTTCCAGCCGAGGTAGCAGTAGCAGGTTGCACCAGCTTTAGATCACCAGAGGGTAGATGGAGCAGGCAGAGGACAACCCCATGACGCTCCCCGTCCTCAGAGAGCAGAGTGTGGCCGTGGTGGTGGTCGTCATCAGGGTCAGAGAGGCCGTGGAGGTGGTCGTGGTCAGCTTCATGCTCTAGCGTTTCCAGCTCCAGGCGAGCCAGACGTCGTCCGAGGTACCCTTTGCTTGTTTTCTACCTTGGTGTATTCCTTGTTTGATTCAGTAGTGACACACTCCTTTATATCCCCTACCCTTGTCCACGCTTTGGGACTTGAGGTAGAGAGGCTTCCAGTGCCCTTGGCGTTGACTACGCCAGTTGGAGGTCGAGCTAGCTTGTTTGAAGTATGTAGAGACTGTGAGCTAGTGTTGGGGCAGCACCGCTCTTGGGGAGATTTCCTATGTTTACGAATACAACCATATGATGTCATCCTCGGCATGGATTGGTTGTATTCGGTGCAGGCTATTGTGGATTGCTATAGGAAGAAGGTCGTTTTCTTTGATGAAGATGGAGAGGAAGTAGTGTTTGTTGGTGAGAGAGATCCTCGGATGAGTCATAGACGAGTTTCATCCTTATCATCCATGATGGCTGGGATGATGCTGAGTTCTTCAGAGGTTCAACAGTTGGCGTTTCCTAGGGTCGTAGAGGAGTAACCTGATGTCTTTCCAGAAGAGGTTGTATCCTTACCCCCTCGACGAGAGATCGATTTTGGGATCGAGCTACAGCCAGGAGCGTCTCCTATCTCTATGTCTCCGTATAGGATGGCCCCTTCTGAGTTACGAGAGCTACGTATTCAGCTCGATGGTCTGTTGCAGTGTGGTTTTGTTCGGCCAAGTGTCTCACCGTGGGGTGCACCAGTTTTGTTTGTGAAAAAGGCTGATGGCAGTTTGCGGTTGTGCGTCGATTATCGTCGCATAAACAAAGTGACAATAAAGAACCGCTATCCTCTCCCGCGGATTGATGACCTATTCGATAAACTGAAGGGTGCAAGTTGGTTTTCAAAGATCGACTTGCGGTCAGGATATCATCAGATGCGTGTAAAGGATGAGGATATCCCGAAGACTGCTTTCCGCTGTCGTCATGGGCATTATGAGTTTGTTGTAATGCCATTCGCCGTGACAAATTCTCCAGCTGTTTTCATGGGGTTGATGAATGCTGTGTTCCGTGAATTCCTGGACAAGTTTGTTGTGGTTTTCATCGACGACATCCTTGTATACTCCACATCTGAAGAGGAGCATGCAGAGCATCTACGAGCCATTTTGGGAGTTCTTCGCCAACATCGGTTGTTTGGGAAGTTGTCCAAGTGTGTGTTTTGGGCTCAAGAAGTTCGTTTCATGGGACATGTTGTGTCCCAACAGGGAGTAGATGTGGATCCTTCGAAGATAGAAGCAATGGTGTCTTGGCCAGCCCCCAAGACCATGTCAGAGGTGCGAAGTTTCCTTGGTCTCGCAGGATATTACAGGAGGTTTGTGGCTAATTTCTCCCGAGTTGCGACTCTTCTGACATCTTTGACCAGGAAGGATCAAGCGTTCATATAGACTGATCAGTGTCAGACAGCTTTCGAGTATCTAAAAGAGAAGTTTTTAAGTGCTCCAGTCCTTTGTCTTCCAGCGCAGGGAGTCCAGTTTGATGTTTTCTGTGGTGCTTCACATCTGGGGCTAGGCTGTGTTCTCATGCAGCAGAGGTCCGTTGTTTCTTATGGGCCTCGGCAGTTGCGTCCCCTTGAACGCAACTATGCCACCCATGATCTTGAGTTGGCAGTCGTGGTGTTTACTCTAAAGTTGTGGAGACATTACCTCATTGGCAAGCGCTTTGTGGTTTTCACCGATCATAAGAGTTTGAGGTATGTTTTCTCTCAGCGGGACTTGAACTTGAGGCAGCGTCGGTGGATAGAGTTTTTGCAGGAATACGACTTCGAAATATCATATACACCTGGGAAGGGAAATGTTTTTGCTGATGCACTGAGCCGAAAGTCACGTAGTGATGTTGTGCGTGAATCTGTTCATTCTTGGAGAGTGATGGAAGAGCTATCATCTTTACATCTTGATATAGGAGAAGTTGGTGGAAGAGGTTGTCTTTTCCAGATGATGGTGCAGTCATCCCTGATGCAGAAGGTGGAAGAGTCTCAGTTGGGTGATCTAGAGGTGGAAGTTTGGAGAGACAGAGTTGTATGTGGTGAGGCCCCTGATGGTTGGTCGGAGGATGAACAACACCGAGTGTTGTATCATGGCAGGCTTTTTGTTCCCTTGGCGATACGCGAGACCGTTCTCCGAGAGTTCCATAGTTCACCCTTGGAGGTACATCCTGGTGTGACGAAGAAGTACCAATCCTTGAGGAGTCAGTTTTGGTGGCCTGGGCTGAAGCGTTCAGTTGCAGAATATGTGTCTCGGTGTTTAGTCTTCCAGAAGGTGAAGGCCGAACACCGTGTTCCTGGTGGTATTCTCTAGCACTTAGAGATTCCTCAGTGGAAGTGGGAGGACATCTCAATGGACTTTGTTACAGGTTTACCTCGAGCTTCGGGAGGACATGATGCTATATGGGTGGTATTGGATCGTTTAACTAAATCGTCCCACTTCATAGCAATCAAGGAGTCGAGCTCAGTGGAGGTTTTGTCGAGGCAGTATCTGGAGGAGGTGGTGAGGATTCACGGAGTACCTAGGACGATCATTTCTGATCGAGATCCTCATTTTACCTCTAGGGTGTGGAGAGGTCTCCAACATGCTTTTGGATCTCAACTATGCCTTAGCACTGCTTTTCATCCTCAAACGGATGGTCAGACAGAGCGAACCATCCAGACTCTTGAAGACATGTTGCGCTCTTGTGTTCTTGATTTTGGAGGTTCATGGGTGAAGCACTTACCCTTGGTAGAATTCTCTTACAATAATAGTTTTCACTCTACCATCGGTATGGCGCCGTTTGAAGCCTTGTATGGCCGGCCATGCCGTTCTCCGTTGTGCTGGACTGGGGTCGGAGAGTCAGCAATCCTCGGACCAGAACTAGTGCAGAATACAACAGAGATGGTTTAGGTGATTCGTGAGAGGATGAAGACATCATAGGATCGTCAGAAATCATATGCTGATCAAATATGGAGACCGTTAGAGTTTAATGTTGGGGATCATGTGTTTCTAAAGGTGACTCCCCGTCGTGGGCAGCGAAGGTTTGGTTGTGGAAGTAAGCTTTCTCCTCGGTTTGTTGGGCCTTTCGAGGTGTTAGCTCGTGTTGGATCTGTGGTGTATCGAGTAGCACTTCCCCCTCAGATGAGTCAGATACATGATGTTTTCCATGTATCACAGCTCCGTCGTTATCTTCATGATGAATCTCATGTTATCGATTGGGGAGAGATCGATATTGACGATGATGCAACCTTCGAGGAGCGACCTGTGGAGATCCAAGACCACAAGGAGAAGGTGTTGCGTGGGCGTTCTATCCCCTTAGTTCGTGTCCTGTGGCGACACAGTGGCATGGAGGAGAGTACCTGGGAGCGTGAGTCACAGATACGTGCTCAGTACCTAGAGTTGTTTAATGTTTAACTCTTTACATGTAATGACGTTTCCTTTATGGTTAGATCTTTCATGTTTTATTTATGTACCTTTGATGTGATGTTATGTTTGAATTGTTTGGTTATGGATTATTTGTTTCCATACTCTCGGATGTCGTAGTTTTGTTCCAGCTTTTGAACAACTCATGGTGGTTTTCCCCTGAGAGGTATCTTATGGGGTGGTTGTTCAGACCCCTCTTTTCTTCTGGGTTGGTTATTAATTCTCGAGGACGAGAATGTTTTGATAGGTATCTAATGTAATGGCCCGGACCTCCATGGTCCATTACTTTGTGAAAATGTGGTGTTGGAGGTGTTCCGGGAGGACAAGGTGACTTATCCCCCAGCTTCTGCCTACCGGTAGCTCGGTCTACCGGTAGCTGCTGATTACCGGTAGCTCGGTCTACCGGTAGCTGCTTATTACTGGTAGCTCGGTCTACCGGTAGCTGCTGATTACCGGTAGCTCGGTCTACCGGTAGCCACATCCTACTGGTAGCTGGGTTTACTGGTAGCCACGGCATACTGATATCTCGGTATACTTGTAGCCGTAGTCCAGTAGTAGCTCGGCTAACACTTTGCCAAATTTGTAGTTCTGTGAACAGTGTTTCTATCTGTGAGGTCCTATCGGTGGACTTCTATCAGTGAGGATCTATCAGTAGACTTGTGTTTCTATCGGTAAGGTTCTATCGGTGAGCTTTTCTTTCCTTTGCCAAATTTCACGAATGAACAATGTTTCCAGACTCCATAAGAGCTACCAATTCCATACTTTGCCAAATTTCACGAATGAACAGTTTTTCCGGACTCCATAAGAGCTACAGATTCCATACTTTGCCAAATTTTGAGTATGTGAACAGTGTTTCCAGCTTCGCAAATTTGACGTTTTCTTTGACGTAAAATATTTTTAAAACCTTATTTTATGAACTTTAAGGCCGATTCAAAGGCCATAAATCCTATATTAATTATTCCTAAGGCCGGGATGTTTTTACTTGGTCAAACCGCATGGGTTAATGCGATCCGTTTTTAATGGAGAATAAACCAGATCTTAAACTGTCGCCTCTCTAATTTTATTTAAAAGGAACGAGATATCATTCTTCGTTGTTCTTCCTCCTAGTTCTCATCTACGAGATGCTAGAACCTTGCAATCATTCTCGTAGGAGTTTCACAATCAAACGTTACTCAGATCAGTTCCGCTCTGTTGATGCAACCAAGTTGTGTCGATCGTTCTTCGATATAAGGTATGTTTTATCATCGTTCCTTCGGGGATCACCTTCTCTTGTTCTTCCTTCCATATTAGCATGTAATCTCCATGGTTCTAATGGGTTTTCTTGGGGTTGGGTGGTACTGGCGTACCGTGGCATCCTCCGGTGGATGCAACTGTCATGTGGAGAAGAGGACTGTGACCCGTTGTGTGGATAAAGGACGTCAAGAACTCTTCGAGGTAGGGAATTCATGGCTCCTCTAATTGTATATGTGCAATCGTAGAATTAGAATGATTTATCTCTTTGGATCACAATGAAATTGACCTAATTAAATACTTGAACTGGATTAAAAGAATTGGTTGATCGCATGCTGTTGCTTTATACCGTGATAACGGTTTGCCTCATGTTTTCCTAGATATAATGATATCTATGTTTTCTTTGATTTGTGTTCGTTCATGATAGAAATTGATAATGAACGTAAAGCCGGAATTAATTGTTAATTAATTGTCTAAAGATAAAGATGCATGTAAATTAATCTGGTTATTGACGTTGTTGTAGTTGTTCTAATTTGAGGATAATCAAATTAGGGAAGTAAGCATGGTTATTTAAATTGTGATAGCTTACTGATTAGGTATCCATGATTGGAACCTATGAATAACAAGTCTGTTAATTCAATATGGATTAGAGAACAGATTATGTGGGAATTTCTAAAATGGTTCTGAGTTACCCTCTTGTTTGTTAAAGGGCCGAGAGCCCACTTTGTGATGTTTGTTTTCCTGCTGCTTGTGCTGTGATGTGAGCCTGGATGGCTGTTGTGGTATGTGGAGGCATGGAGACTTGTGGTTGTGGCAGCGGATGATGCCTAGTGTGGCGAGATGCATCGGTTTATGCATATGGGTGTCGGGGAGGACACCAAGGATGATGGTATGAGATGAATGTGATGGTTTGATATCGGTGGTTTGATTGTTTATCTGCTTTACTTTTCCCCACTGCTCAAGGCAGCTGGTTTTTCTTACCCTCTTTCCGAAGGAGGCGAAGACACGCGGGGTATGCCACGTGCTTTCCGTGTTTAGCCTCTCGATGGAGGATGGGTCTATGCTCTTGCTATAGGCGGCAAAGACTCGATGGGTAGTATATCTACTCACCGTGTTGAGCCCTTTGTGTTTAGTATCATAGGATGCTTTTCTAGAATTCCTCGGAATATGGAGAAGGTAATTCCATAATGAATGTTTGATTAAATGGTGAAAATCCACGGGGATGGAGTTGTTGGAATTTAAAGGTGATGTGAATCTTAAAAAAAAGCTGTTGTTTTTTAAAGTGATGCCATTTCAGTTTAATGTGGAATTCTTCATTCTTAATTAATGTTTAAAGAATTAATTAATGTACAGTAAAACTGATAAATGAGAATGGAGATATCTAATAAAGCTCTTCTTTGTTTGTGTGCTTATAGGATACCTAGTCTTAGAAGTAGCAGCCTGGAGTCTGAGAGACGTTAGTTGTAGTCGTATCTAGGACTAGGTAATGCCCATAGTGTGGATGTGAGTTACTTATATATTCTGTACTTTTTGTGTTTCTATACGCTACTCCACCCTATCGGTAAGGGAAACTGACACCCCGGGGATTCTGAGCCCTGGGGGGGTGTTTTACCCAACATTCTGATGGGAGGTTGAATGGCTGACTACCCCCTTTGGCCCCGCTCTCTTCTCTTGGTAGATCCTTGTGCTGGTAGGCACAGTGGTTAGTTTTACCCATATTTGTGTGTAGAGGGATGTAATGTCTTGTGGTTATTTCACACACATATACTCTGGATATAGTATCCTATGGAATACTATAGGTGTAACGTGTATAAGCTGTGATGGCTTGAGGATCCTTACTCGGCGTATGGACTGTGATGGCTTGAGGAATAATACTCGACGTATGATACACGTTATACGAGCTATGGTGGCTCCCGGAAACTACATGGTTACTTTGGTTGTGAGGACGGTGTGGTGCTTCACCCAGGTGTTTGCGGGAAATCCTTTGTGGTGCACGAGGTGCAGATTGTGGAGCTTAGCCCAGGTGTCTGTGGGCAAGCCTTTGGAGAGAGATGCACAGGACGAATGTCGTTGGGGCAAAGCGGCAAACCAGTGGAGAAGTAGTAGCGGGGTACCCATGATATTATTTACTATATGCTATATTCTTGTATGCGTTACTTGGTGAGAGTAGCCATGGTGAGGTTGGGAACATAGTATACCTGTTTAGATAACGAGTTAGTTTCACATGTTGTTCAATGGGCTTTAGCATTCTTTCTTTACTTTTTCACGAGAGTCTTGGGGAGGATCCTACTGAGTATACTGTTATACTCACCCTATGTACATATAAACTGTTTTTCAGGTCACTTGGAGCAGGTTGGAGATCAAGCTGGTTACTACTAGCTTGCGGTTGGAGGAGGAGCTGTTCGGGCTTGTGGTCGCTGCTGTTTTACTTTCTTTTGGGTACTTTTAGTTTTCCCTTTCAGTTGTAGTACTTTTTCATGAAATTTCATATATGTACTTGGGTTTCCTTTATATTTCAGTTATGAGTTGGAGTTGGTTGGAGTCTATTCTATCTCTCTCTTCTGCATGTGTTCTCTTAGAGGGTAATGCCTCCCATTTGTGTGTGTATTATACCCTCGGTGCTAGTCGCCAACCCGGGGCCTACTGGAGGCGGGACTCGGGGGAAATTATCTCCCTTCTTACATTGTCGGCCCAGGAGGGGTACACTTTGTGGGGAGGGGGTCGTGCCAAACCCAAACATTAACATATCATGATTAAAATATAGATATGTGAGGTTTTAGATTCAATATCATTATTGTGGAAGAATAATTATAAAATTAAGTATTTATGATTGTGTTATACCAAAATTTTATTTAATTATAAGAATATGAAGTGGATTTTAAAATAATATATAATATTTTCTTCTCAAAATGATTATTTTTATCTATTCAAATAATGATGATTTTTTGTCAATTATATAATAATATTTTAAAGAAATTATCATAAAAAAACATAATGATATCATAAAAATAAAATTAATCTATATTTCATTCAATTAGGTTTATCAATTAATGGTTTCATTTAAATGAGTAATATGTATCCATCATTCGATTTAGATGATAGTTAACATTAATTCATGGTTGAGGATTTCATTTTCCATAGAACAATAGAACATATTAATATGGATTATTGATTTTGGATTATAAAAATAAGATAAATATAATAATTAATTATTAAATTCATTTTATATACAATCACTTTTAGGTGTTCAAGTTAAAACATGTTGCGTGTTGGATGAGGTAATCCACATAATGCACGAATTATGGAATAATTTTTCCTAATATGAACAAAAATTTGACTTTTGATTTTTACACATGTATAATAACTACGAGTATATACAAAATACTTATTTCTTTAAATATTTATTAGAAAATTATAAATTTAAATTATGAAATATAAAAATAGTTGCGTTAAAATATTTAATCACGTTGAGAACTTTGAGATTTCACTATATAATCCCATTGAAATGGATGAAATAAGCTAATATATTGTGACCGAAATATAAATAAATTTAATTATAATTCATGCTAATTGAAAAAAAGGGATGATTTGAAGATTAAAATTAAAATTTTAGGGTTCTGTAAAGGGTTGTTGAGAGGCCCTAATTATATGTGGTGATAATTATATTTTTATAAATACATCCACTTAATATAATGAAAGAACATTTCTAACAATCTATGTGGCCCCAAATTTAAAAATAATTCAGTGGAAAAGTGATAACTCCAAGAATAACATCATCTTAGAAAATATAGAATTCATTTTATCATGTTTCCTGACCTTTACCCAATAAATTTTAACATCTTCCATTTTAGCTTTTAAAGTCGTAACTACATTTTAGCACTATTATAATAAAATTTATGCCAAAAAATAATTGTTTCATTGGTATATAATTTGGAACTAAATATACTAATTTTTATATCCATTTACCTTTCATCAATTCATATAATATAAAAAAAATAATTTTTAATATATTTAGTGTATTTAAATATGTTTTATATAAAATATTATTTATGTTATATAATTTAAAATATTTGAATAATAAATTATAATATATATTTTTGAAATTACTTAATAAAATCCCTATTTTTCATATATTTTTTAGGATTAAAAATTAAAACTAATATTATAACAATTTAATAAATGTCATATAATTTATAAAAACAGTGTTCTACAATATTCACCTATAATCAATATTTATAGAACAAATCCATTAATTCATCTTAATAGAATATTATTATGATACATACAAAAATATAATCTATTTTTTAAAATTAAAAATTTTATTTTAAAAATATACAATTTAAATAAAAAAGGTGGGAAATAATGTATATTTCATTTTATAAGAAAATATCAATTTGAAAAAATAAATTCTTCCCATTCATATTTCTTATAATTTTATAATTAAATTACTATAAAAAAATATTCATCTAAATTTTATTCATTCATTAATAATAACATTATTTATGTTATATAAATGGATATCACATAAACAATAAATATTAATAAAAATACATATATTGGTATAAAAAAATATTAATAGTCATTTTATAAATAATAAATAAATTTCAATCATATTCAATGTATAATTTATTTTATAATATGTAATTATTTCATAAGGATGCTATTCTAGTAAATTATCTCTTATCAAATAGAAAATTATTAATGGTCATACAGAATAATTTTATTTTTATCTAAAAATATCATCATATAATTTAATAACATTGTTTCATGTGAATAAAACTATCAAAAAAATTGAATTATTTAATCGTTTTAATATAATAAAGTCATTAGTTGGTAAAAATATTTTACCAGAAAATAGGTTCAAATATACATCCATTTAATAAATTTATTTCATTATTTATATAGTTGTTAAATCTCAAAAAAATGGGAAAAAACCACAATTACTGATGGTTATGAGAGGATTTAGTCTTTAATTGAGCATACTAAAGGAATATTGACATTATTTAATATTTATTATGTATTTATATAATTATTGGTAGGATTTATAGGAATAAGATAACATGTACTAATTTATTACTTAGTATTAAGATATTACATTTTTTCTTAGAATCATTTTTTTGATGGTTAAATACTAAGTTGTTGTTTATTTCACATATTGTTAATAGGATTTCTTATATTGTAATCTAGAAACTTATTTATTTATTATAAATAATAATTATACACTAAAAACAGTCTCATAACCATCCCTGATGGGTGTGAATTAAAAGAAAAAAAATTATATCCTTCAATGGTGGTGGTAGTCTTCACATACACATGGTTCATAACTTTTTTTATATAAATATAGAAATGTATTATTTTCATTATATATTGATCATCTAAAATATTTAATAAACACAACTCTTATTTTTCCTATAAATTCTTAGTACTAGTAGTATATTTTGGTAATAAGAAAAGAAACATTACATTTTTTTGAAGAATTAGTCCACACACACACACAAGTGTTTTTTATTCATTATGAGAAAAAGAGGAATGGTGGTTAATAGTTATTCCCATAGCCCAATATTCATTAGTATACAAAAATAATTATTTATTAATATATGAATAAGTCAAATATATTTGGGAAAGTAATAATTATAAGTATTTAAATTAGGGAAAATTAGTTCTAATATTAGGGACATAGGATTTCCTATTGTGGACTCTATTAAATGAAACAAATTAATTTAATATCATTTGACTAGAAACATAATATATTGAAATTAAATTACATTGGATTAATGAAAGTAATTTGTTTAAAGAGTAATCCTAATTTTTTTTGTTTATTGAATGGGTGGTAGGGGACGATTTTATAATAGGTTAGAATGACATTTTTTAAAATACTTCAACTCAATATAAATACGATAGAAGTTTCACATATCATGTGGAATCAAAACAAGAAAATATTTTAGTGGGAGATTATATAAGTCAATAATATATAAAAAAATATAAAACATGTTTTACCATGAATCAAGGTATTTAAACTTAGATTTATCACTTTTACCATTTTTTTACCAGGGAATCTATTATTTACCCATGTTAATAATTTTTTTAGGGATAATAATGTCCCATGTTGAATATTTTTTATATTTAATTCAAAAATATAATTCCATATTATCAGTAAAATTGATATATATACAAAAAACTAATTTTAAAATTTTCGCATGCAATACATAAAATCTTTTTTGTAGTTAAAGTCTGTTTTTATGATCAAAATTTATGTGTGGGGTAAGATTATTAAATAATTTTATTATCATGATATAAATTTGGGTTTTATAAAAGATAGGTGGTTTCAAATCATATCCAAAATAAAATTTAATAAAAAAAAATCAATTAAATGATACTACAATATATTTATTAGGAAATATTACATAATTACAAAAATAATTATTCCTTTATTTTTTCAATTCATCATACTATTTTTAAATTGGTATTTTTATATCATATATAAATATATTCTCAATTAATATGATTTATAAAATTCTATACATTTTTTATAATTTCTTAAAATTATTTGTCTTGGTAAGTAATATATTTTTCGTTATTCACATAAAAATAATTACATAAAAAAATATCACAAATCCATAATAATATAATATTGAAATTAAAACTCAAGAAATATTCTTAATTTGATCTAATTAAATTTAAACATTTTCTATAAAATAAATTCATTAATAAATATTCTTTATCAGGTGAATTATGTAATAGTTTTGGGTTCTGTTTTTTAATGTTATAGTACGATCATCGGTATGGTAACATATCTACATAAAGATGTTTTCACACATTCAATACAATGATTCCTGATATGAAATTCCCCTTCACTTCCAATTCATAATTAATGATGTTCCCATTTATATGTATTATAAGAATATATGAGTTATCAAAATCATTAAACACAAATTTTAATAAAAATAATTTTTATAAAACCAAATTCTATTAATATTAATCCATTCTTTGATACAATTTATCATTCCAAAATGACCATTGTTTAAAGATACCCAGAGATGATGGGTAAAACATTGTATGAATTAATCACTAATATTATCACTTCTACATAATCGCTCACTTAATTAATGAATCATTACCTATTAACAAGAAGCGTTGATAATTTTCCCCACTTCCTTTTTTTGAAAAAATTGTTATATTAAATGAAAATACCTTTAAAAAATATCAATTTTTCCTTACCCAAACTCAAAAAATTCTGATATAAATAATGTAAAAAATATAGCATAAAATTTACTATGATTTAATTGGTTTCATACTATGAAATAATTGAAGTATTATCTATGAAAATCATTATACATTAAAACATTAATAGTATTGATGTAGGTCACTCATTCCACTAGCCACTCACCTTATATAGGTTTTTAAATGGCTCCTTGCATCCCAAAGATCTCTCCCTAGATCATTGATCTCTTTTTATCAATACTCTTAATAAAATACACATTCCCGCTTATGTTATTATTAATTTAACCATTTTTATAGGTGATTCAATTTTATATGGGAGTATTTGATATCATCATATTATACTTCTTAGTTAAGAAGTGAACATATCAATGTACAAAATCATTATATTTTCCTGAGATGTTAGGGAATAAAAATATCATTTTTAGATCAATTATTTTGTTAGGGAAAACCTTCTTTCATTTCAATGATTTTTACTAAACAAATTCAATCATCTTCTCTCTTATGATGATTGGGATATGAAATGTACTAATCTTCATGATATCTAAAGTCTGTAGTTTTCTAAATTTAATTTGGATATGTAAATGTGGATCTATTTTTATTTCATACTAAAATTTGCACTATTTTACATAATTTATAGATAAAAAAATAAACTCTATTAAATTTTTTTAAGATATTTTCCTATATTTCAGATCCAAATATTTTTATAATTTTCAAATTATTCCCCTTCTTAAATTAGGTGATTATATTACATAAAATTATTCAACTTTAGAAACATAATGGGTCCTCAAAAAACCTATTAAAATCCCATTCAAAAGACTTTATCATCCTTTTTTATCAACATTAATTGGATATATTTTATATTAATCATAAAAAAATGTCACAGATAATCAAATCAATAAAATTACATGAACTATAGTCTTAGTGGCTATTTTTATTCTCCAACAAAAAGGATGAACTCAAACCAGTATCAAAAATAATAATTAAAACCATAGTGTAGTGTTTATTAAAATTTGATTTCCTTTAATGAAATGATATTCATCAATTGTCATCAACACCCATGGCCAATATTATGGCTTATTTGGGATCATTATTTCCCACGTTCATTATCTCAGTTGAAAAAAAATCCCCTGACATGGTTCGAAACATATATATATTTTTGGTAATATCCCATCATTATGGGGAAACAAATCTCATCTACACTTATCCAACACCTCCACCACCTTTACCACATTGGTTGGTTGTATTAGATAGGGAGTATCCCTAATAACCAAACAATGTGAAATAACATGGTGTAACCCATTTTCAAATCTTCTCAAAAATTAGACTCTCAATACTCTCTTTCGCTATATTCCAATGACTAAATAAATCATGGACACCTAAATATTCAATTCTCCTATTTTTCACAATTTTTCTTAGAAAGAAATATTTTGTGCAATATTAATCACCATGGCATATTGACAATTATATTACCATTTTTAATACACTATTACTAAGATCCATTCGTGAGAGGGTACTTTGGTCTAATGGATATAAGATCCTTAAATTACACTAAAAATCCATTAAATACTTATCATAAATATTTAGGATCTTTTAGAATGAACAAAAATTCCATATTACTTACAGAATTTTTCACATTGGTTCTAACACATCCCAACCCAAAAAATAACACATGTGGAGACAATATCCATCTTTGAAATTGTAATGTTTTTATCTAAAATTCCAAGTCAATCAATTCATCGATATGTAATTAAATTCTATCAAACATCCCAAAGGACTGATGGGGATATTGGATTGTAATTAAATGTTAATATTGATAACATAATTCATCTATAGAATTGAATGTATGATAATGTCATTATTTAACCCCACTCAAAACTCTTCTATTAACTCAATGAATTTATAGTGTCAGAGTCAAATGAATATATTTTGAGAAATTATGGTATTGAACTAAAAAAATCTATAACTTATGATATAGTCATGTAATGGAGGTATTTATGATATCTTGATATGTAAACCACATATGATGATATATGGATAATAAATAATAAATTTAAAACAAATTAGATCTCAAAAAATTATTTAATAAAGCACCACTACTCAAAATCGGGTCATGATTCGTTATTGTTAACTTATTCTGCTACTAGTTCTCTATATCGATCCTCAAACCACTATCTTTCCTCTTAGTAAATAGATTTGGAGCACCCCAACAATAATACAATATTGTTGACAAAACCCTCCTATAAAAAATCAATAATATGGATCCTTAAATATCATATCATTGAAGGATTCATATGACTAGAAGACATTGAGATCATGTAGGATCCATGATGAAACACTATCACGATCTCAATATCATGTAGAGGGTGTATCTTCATAGACACATGTAAGAAAAAAATAAACATAAATTCCTCAATGAACTGTAGAATATCTACAAACTATTATTATATATAGAAAAATTATTGCATTATTTGATAGCACAATTGGAAGATTGTATATCTAAAAACCATATAATAAACCCAATATCCCATAAATAACACATAATAACAGAAAATAACCATCACCCAAAATCAATTGATAATCACACACATGGATTATGTCTAACCAATGAAAATATTGAAATTTTATTATTCTATAAAATAAAAATAACAAATCAAAATGTGACTAATGATTAACCCTCATCTACTCATAACCTCATTTTATATCAAAAAATTATTATATTACGCTCCAAATCTTATTTTAACACATATAACATTGGAAGACACTCCCCCTTGAGACATGATACACAAGCTAAGGTTGGAAAGATAAAATAATAAAATAATCCAAAATTAAATAAATTGAAACGATGTGTGGAGGATAAAACATTACTACATAGAATAATATCTAGGTCTCTGGTGGCTTTCAATTCAATTACGTGTAACTTCCTATGTATATCTCTTATTCCCCCATTAACACTATTATCATTCATGTTCATTTTTTTCCTTATCCCAATATCAATGAGGTATGAGATTTCAATGAGGGTGACCACTAACTACTCCATATCCACATGGTGAAATTTATTCTTACAACTCTTGAAACTGATATAACACCAGAGAAAATTATTTTTGGGGAATATATAGTTGAAAATAACGCCTTCCATGTTTTCACCCATGAACAGCTAATCACGAAAATTTCTAATCGGGGCAAACTTCAAAAACAATTAACACTAGCATAGATATCCTAATGGTTGAAAAAAAATTTACATCCATTGATAAATGAGAATAACATTGATTGTAAATGTTCCCCAATGGTCGTAGCCTCGAAAACCCCAATATATTATATCAATATTTTAAATATAAACCCGTCATAAAATTTAGATGGAATCCATTAGGGTTGATCCTGAATTTTAATTCATCAATTCAATCAACTTTACCATCTTAAAAATCCATATATATGTATGAAACAACCATAGGGTTACTATATATCAAATAACATGATGCAATGTCTCATCATGTTTAATGTATTGGGAATTCATTTCTTGAAAAGATTTACTGAAAATCATAGAATCTTTTTAATGTAAATATAAAGCTCCCACACACTTTATATCCCCTATTTAAGGTAGTGTATCAACTACATATTTAATTTCCTTTTCATCAATTTAATAGAATCTAAAAAACTAAAACTAAATATCCCCCCACAACACCTCTAAATTATTTCACTCTTTAGGATATAAAATTTATAGTTGGTTAAAACAGATACCATACAACTAATATCTAGTGGGACCAAATACTCTTACCCTAACTATGTTTTTACTAATGTGGACCATGAGCTCATATAACCAGTTTTATATGTCAAAATGAGAGTCTCTTCATTCATACTTTTATAAGACCTTACGCATGAACTCACTTATCATTCCCATCCAAAACACATTATCATCAACTAAGTCAACACACCTACGGTCAAAAAAATTATAAATTCAGTTTAAACAAACATGATCAACTAGTGGATGATGAAAACCGTGTAACACATTAATTATAAAAACTTATAATCACAATAGCACGGAATTAAATTAAATATCATTAAATTATATTCATTTTAATTTTCCCTAAAATCATCCATATTTATTGAAATTATCAATCTTATATTTTTTATATACCTCCTTATGTATTTAAACATCAATTAGTATTATCAAAATTATGGTTTTTAATAATAATATGTTCATTTAAAAATATCCTTAGGGATAAATAATCACCTATGACCTAGCTAGTCACTCCTCTTATTTTGAAAACAATTTTTGAATTACAATGCATCATTATGAAATACATTAATTCCATAGTCATTCCAAAAAATAAACATATTATTAACTATCATTCATTGTTATGATAAAATTATTGTCATTAAATTTACCAGAATAGAACCTATCGTTTTCTTATAATGAAAAGTATGATAACCCTAGATGTTCGCCTAAAATTGGACCAAGGGTGATGACTATAAACAAGGATATACAATATGGAAATTGGTTTCATTTCCCTCAAAGTCTCTATGACATAATAAGTTATGAACCAAACCATTTAATTATATATAATAAAATAAATATTCAATAACATGTCATTATTAATGTAAATGAAAAATATACACATTTACCTGTGTTAAATTATCAAAAGAAACATCAAGGGGAAAACACAAACTAATTATCCCTGATCCATGTTAGAAACTCCAAATTGAATATAAAAAATCCTACTATAAACCTACAAATGATATTAATATTTATTTACCTAACAATATTTGTATACTCGGTATGATTCTTCATCAAAAAAATCATATAAATACTAGACTGTTATACTAATTTCCAATTTAGTCAATTAAATAAACATTATTCACCAATCTTCATCTACTGAATTCCAATCTAACCACATAACCCTAAAACATAATTTCATACATGTATATTAATATAATTTAAAAAATATAGTAAAAATTGTGTCCCTCAATAAATTATTAGTGGTTCTTCCCTTTCACTCCTAAATGATAAACATCTATCTTCTATATCCTATAAACAATATCATTACTATATCTATATAATTTCTGATCACATAAATGATTTATAATCACATACCCATTTACCTATAACCATATTCCCCATATTCATATCTATACATTATATCAATTTTCAACCATATTTATGTATCTTAACTATGAGTTTCCTCAACCTCATGGCCTCCTCCTATTATGAATTAACCACACATTATACCACATCGGTTATCAATTATCATTACATTAATAAAAATGTTGACTTCCAAATATCATACCATGTTAATAACATACATTAGAGGAGATTGTAGTAGAGAGGTGGTATTCTAAATTTAGTTACTTGAAAACCTAATTTTTTGTGGAAGAAACTAGAAACCGAAAGCATTTGTGTGTTTTTTGAAGGTCACCCAACGTGGATGTGGTGTGTAGAAAATACATGAATAATATATAATATAATAAAGTATCACACTTTTCTAGAATTTTTTTTCTCACTAAAATAAAGCTTCAAAAACCCATACCTATCGCCATACCTATATAAATAGATGATTTTATATAAAACCTCAACCAATCCATCACATCCATAAAAACAATAACCACAAATATTAAAATAGATTTACATTTGAATAATTTAATCATATAAATACATATTTGTTGTACCACCTCGATGACACCATTATATTTTATTTTATTTTATTATAGTGTATAAGGGGTTTATAATAAATCCATTTGAATAAATTTTTATTGAGTTTCTTGATTTGGTTTAAAAAAATTTATCATGAACTATTTGGAATATTATCAAAAGGTCAAGGATTTATCCACCCTTTCTAATAAAGTATCAAATTCTTGATTATATTTAAAATTTTATGTTATATGATAAGGGGTTTTTTAATGAGATTCTTGGAGTGGAGGTGGGGATTGTTTTTATTTTCCCTTATTGTTCTTGGTGGTTGACTCATGGTTTCTCTATTGTCCAGCCTTTTTATTGAGTGTTGGGGCCTAATAACATTATACATAATTATAGTAAAATCACTACAAGACATGGTATGTCTGCCTATACACGGACTATATTACGAACATAAATATTTGTATGTGTGGTATGACACTTTATACAGAGTCCACATTCTGAAAAAATTAATATTAATCAACCAGTGGATATTGAATAGTTTAATAAAGATTGGTTTAGCCATTGATATAGTTTATGGTATTTGGTCACACTAACATTATTTTCCCTATGTCCACTCCAATGATAACGGTCACTTATATTTTAGTTATCTGTGTGACACTATTACGATTTACATTCATTCATTTATTTTCCCTAAAACTAGTGTATTGGATAAGAGTTACATTTAGTTTCATTCATATTCATGTTTTATCATATAAGAGTATATTCTAGCTCATTAGTTTGCATCAATTTCCATTTTTATTTCAATCATTTTTATATCACAACTCATTCTCCATGATTTCATTTTGGTTCAATTCTTAACAGGTTAAATAACTATGTTATTTCACACTATTTTAAAATGGCGAGTGCTTCGTATATATAATATATTTAAATTGGATCCTTTTTAAAAGTGATAATCCATTTATAAACACACTATAAATGAATATTTTTCATATTTGAAAAAAATTTGTTTTCATATAATACATAATAAATAACATAAATGGTTCTTGGATGAATTTTTTTTTAAAAAGTATTATTTTTATACTATTTATATATCCGAAGTAGAAATATATGGATATACTTTTAAATTTAATGAAAATATTATATGAAGGCTACCAACTAGAATATCAGGTCGTGACTATATATATTTCGGGTTTGGATTATGTTTATCCAATCAATAAGACCATTTATGTTATTTTACATATGATGTAACCTATGTCGTCGAATTGATGATGAAAATGGAGGTAGAACTTGAGTCATAAAAATAATTTCATTCCTTTTTTTAATGAATTTAGTTATATTCATTTTTATAGATGTTTTGGTTAATTTAAAATATAGTTTTCTAATTTATATTCATAATATTTTGAAACAATATTACATTATAAATTTTTGGATTGAATGTTTTTTCATTACACCTTATTTTTTTTTGTCTTATTTTGAAAATTTTTATATGTATAGGATTGATGTATGCTATATAAAATGCACAAGACATAATAATATAATGTTAATGTGGCTTATTTTATAATGACAATTTGGTGAAACAATTCCCATAGATATATATATATATATATATATTAATTCATAATCATGAGTTTCCGATTGACAAGGATTTTGAAATACTTTATGGTATTTGATGGGATAGAAAAGGACCTATATCATGGGTGGAGCAGATTGGTTCGTTAAAAATATTTATCAGTAGACCATTTTTTATTTTAAAATAAATGATAACCAACAAATGAAATTTTTTTGATATTAGGGTAGGTGTGAGGTGATTCTAGTTATCTTTTTCTATTTTTTAGTATCAAGATTCTATGTGTATTCATGTTGGAAATTATTAATATGTATCTTATTATTCATTTAATATAGTATAATTATATATAAATTAATTACTTTTTAACTGTATTTATATCACATGTGTTGTTTATATATTTTAAATGTCATAGGGAAGGTATTATATGTACACCTAGAGAATAATTATCTAGAGCGGTTAAGAAATTAATTTAAATCCCATTAACATTCTTCTATGAAAATATTTTTGTAATTTTCATAGTTTTTTCCATGTTCACCAAATTGTAAACCAAAACCATGCATATCATCCAATCACTTTTTTATAATATTTTTGAAATATTATTCATTTCAATTTGTTTTTAGTCAATCTAATATAATTTTATTTGATAAATTAAATAATATTCTTAATATGTTTTTATGTTACATGGTTTCATGTTGTGGATTTATTTTTATAATGATAAGGTTAAGTTTTAATGTTCATTTTTTAAAATTAATAAATTGATTTTATAATATGGCATGAAATGAATTGTATGTTTTAATTATCATTGTTGTTTAAATAGAGGATTCATGAAATTTTATGTGTGTTTCTAAAATAGCAGTTTTAATATAAATGTTTTTATACTAAAATTAAATGAATTTGATGTGATATTATATATATTTTTTTGTTTTAGTGTTTTAATTTTTTATTTAATAATTATTTTATTGTAAATATAATTGTTTAAGAATATTTAAAAAAAGTAAATATTGAATTATTTTTTTTATTTTTATTCATTGATTTTTGAATAGTTATTCTTTCAATTAAAATTTTCTTCATGGTTTTTTCATCAATTTTTTAAGAGTAAAAAATGAGTTCAATATATAAATAGTGACAAAAATGATAGATTATTGATGATGAAATCATATTGGAAGCTTGAATTTTATAATTTAAAATTAGATGTATATTTTTCAAAACATTCAATCAAAATATTTTAAATTTAATATCATTTTTATTAGCAGTTTTTAGGTGGATGTTTCCTTATAATTAGTTGTACTCTTTGTTATTTAGGTTGTGAATTGTGGTACTTTTTATTGTGTGTCATCATGTAATTTATGAATATTCTGGGGATGTTCCGTGAGTTATTTTCCCATATGTTATGGACTTGGTACTCTCATATTAAAAAATAAATAGAACCAAATTTGGTTTTTATGTTTTTTTCTTCCATAACTAGTTAGCCTTAAACAAATGTTCTTGTTCTATATTTTTTCATCTTTCATAAATCATTTTCCATCTTCTCTAATTAGTGTATTTGTAATGAATGTATTCTTGATTCTAGATAGTGGCCATAGATTAATACATACTTCCTGATTTCCCTCATCCAATCAATATTAATGTTTTTATAGGAACAATGGGTCCATTGTGGTGGAATTATTTATAAGGGTCATTATAAAAGGGGTAGTGGTCGTGCTTCAATTAAATATTTGAATTTCCCTCTTTTATGTGAGTTTCATTACATTATATTGTTTGGTGCAATCATTTTTGGATTTTTTATCCATTTTTTATTATAAATATTAAAGACATTTCATCATTATAGTCATCCACATTATCTTTTTTAAATCTATAAATTGGGGTATTGGATCTAGAATATCATAATTATTATGAAAGATCATTAAATAGGTATCTCCTTCAATTCTTTTTCCCATTTTATCCACATTTTTATATTGTTCTATATATGTAATATACAATTTTGTACTATTATTTTTTGAGATATTCAATATATATTTCTATTTTTATGAATTTACTAATTTATTTCATGTGGCTATGTGTATTCAACTTATTATTGACAGTATCTAAGAATCCTTGGTTGACTGTATCAAATAATATTATGTTGGAAGCATGGATTTAACAATGATAGTGTAAAATTAAAATTGTTGGAAGACCCCATCTATGGGCCTATACTGAATGGTCTATTTATATGAACTATGAGGTGTCTATTGTGGTTTTCAATAGAAGATTTCGTTGATTTTTCTGAAAGTGAAAAATTTTGAGTGAATTTTATTTCCGTATAGATCAACATTATCTATTTAATTTATTTAACATTATATATCACTAAACTCATAGTTAATATTGTTTTTATAATTTGATTTCACATGGATATTTTTCATGATATGATATAAATTTGATGGGGAATTTTGAATGATTACGTAGTTCTGAGTGTTTTATGGAGTTCAAGATTAAGATTTTAATTTTTTTTTAAGAATTTATCAGGCCATAGTGTTTAATAAAATTATATTTAGTACCTATAAATTACCATGAGAATTATGGAACATTTCTCAATTGGGTATTAATTATAAGATAATTGTTTTGGTAAATTGTTTTTAATTAAATACAACTAAACTCTAATGATCATGTTTTACGTCCATTTGTGGAATATGATTTAGAAAACTATGGTACTAACCATTCATTGTCTCTAGGTGGATAATAATTTAAAATTATTTCCCTAACACACCATTAATTATACCCATTGATACCTAAATTTAGTGAAATTTATTTTGTCCTAGTTGATGAGGGCCCTTAGAGATTCCCTATTATCTTTTTCCTTGGATTCGTGGTTTCCTCTATTTATATTTTGATGGATTCTCCAAAATTTTGAAAAATTAATCATCATCCTATACACATTCCATCATTTATTTATCCAAGTTAGGAAAATGTAGTCAATAACTAGTTTATGTAGATTTAATAATCATGTTATTTTTTGTGTCTAGTGATTGAAACACTCAATTTAAATCTAGTTATATATATTTTAATTGAAGGAATCATTTTTTAAAAACATATTTTGTGCTTCCCCAAAAATTGTTCTATAGACAAAAATAATAATTTCATCAGATGTTTAAATAATCCATTTACATAATTTAGGTTATATGGTGTCACTTCTAGATAAATAAATTAATTAATTATTATCTTTTTAAATTTAAAATCAGTTGAATGGGATTATTAGTGGTATATAGATAATCATTAAATGATTTTAATATTTAAGGACTTATATGTGTTTATTAAATTTCCCAATTATTACCTCATGTGAATATTTGTTCTATAACAATGATAAATATATATATTGGATTATAATTTTTCAATGTAAAAAATAAAAGATTATCCATAATTTTCAAATCATATATAGGTGTAGTTATTTTAATCAATGGAGTATTTTTGGATTTAATTAAATAATTGTTTTTTAGTTTGGATCTTATAATTTGTAATGATATGTATTTTTTTGGATTTAAACATCACAATGTTTAATGTTTCTTTTAATAAACTATGATCCTTTTTTGAAGTATTGGATTCAATGTATTTAATTTTATTTTGTTTTGAAAAAGTACATCTATAATTTGGACATAGATTAATGATATATAAACTATTAGGTAAAATGTAAATTAGTTTTATATATTTTCATTATGAAAGATATATTATAAACAAATTTTCTCTTTATGAAATGATAAAGGATATTGCCTTGGTCTAATATTACAATTTTTTTATGTGTATGATAAATGTTTTTTCGTTATTTATAATTTAATTTTTGTAACATGTTTCGTAGAGTTGTAAGTATGAAATTATTATATGTGATTGATAATATGTAGGGTTGATTCATGATTTATTACATCACCATGTTTTCTTTATCATGGGATCACAAGAACATGGATATGGAATGATAGTAAATGTAATGGTAGGAATGGTTCATCATGCCCAGCCAGATGAAATATTATAAAACTAAACAATCATTGATCTAGTATATATAGGGTGACACTTTCATAGGTATTCCCTCTTCACAATATATTATGATTACTACCCTAATTTATTGATCATTGTTGAATATGATATTTTTTAACCAATATAAAAGTACATGGTCATAGTTTATTCTAATTTTTTTATGTTTGACCTATCTCATGATACATTTCCTTTTATTTTATGATCATATAGGTGATACTATTATTATTTTCATTAGTCCATTTTTTATATATTCATGGGTGTATTCTTTATTATGCTATATTTAATTTTATTCATTTTCAACTTTTTTATAATTATATTAAATTTGAGATGATATTTTAGAATTTATTATATTTGGTTTTTCCATTTTTTTAATGAATAATTTTTATTCAACATGGATCATCCGATTCGATTTTAAAAAGGCATTATATGAAAAATATTTCCAATTATATCAAATTGGTAGTATTTTTAGAATACTATTTTTTAAAATTAAAAGTTTCTAAACATTAAATCTCATCCGTTTATAAATTCATTAAGCATGGATATATTTCAATGAATAAATGTGTTGGTCTTAATAAAATTTCAAAAAAATAAAAAAAAAGATGCAAATAATTTTTTTAAAGTTAAATTGGAAATATGAATATTTTAATTTTATGTATAAAAAATCATAAAATAGTTTTCATTTTAATGTGTATGAATTGGGTGTCATGAAGGGTTAAATCAGAATCTTTTCATAGCTACAAAGACACATATATATATTTCATGTTTTTTCCATAGAAAGATCCTTCTTTCTGATTTTTCAAATCTACTATATTGGGGTGGACGATTAGGGATTATGTTGGGTGGTAACCATGGTTCATGAGGATATAATAATTCCACTATATTTATGGGTTTTACCTTTTTTTAATTTTATTATATTTTTTTTATATTTTCGTACTTCTATTTCTAATTTTCTATAAAGTCGTCCATAACACTTTGGTGATAAATTAATATTTCTTGCATGTTTAGTTCTATTATACAATCCAATTTTCCTCTTATTTTGAAATTATATTTCTATGTACATCCATCTTATAGATGAGTCATTTTATATTCTTTGATATATTATTCTCTTTATTTAATTTTTATTTTTGGGAGACACTATTACCACTTGTATGATTTTGATTTCTATGTTATAGTTTCTGGCCAATAGGAATCAAGAATTCCCTTATTCTCTTTCCATTGGTCGGATATATGACCTAAATATGAAATATCCAAGAGTGGTTCATGAAATTTACCATTTACATATCATGTTAGATTTTTTAGGAATTTTTATTGATCATATTTATTAATGAACCATTCATTATACAATTCCCAAATTATTTCCATCATTTACCCCTTTCCATTAATATCATATTAATTCTATAATATTCCACATATTTAATTATTGAACATAAAAAAATATTTATTTATTCCATTAATTTTAGGTTTCATTATATTCCATTGTGATTTTATAAAATCAATCCCACAACACTTACCCACCCATGCCAATAATCATCTTGTGAATATCATGCAAGGATTCTCCATAGTCCCTTTGTAAATAAAAATCTTTCATATTCTACTTACCCTACTATTAGATCATTAATTATTTATTGTTGAATCCCACTTATATAAAATCCCCAAAAATCATAATAAATTCAATAAAACCCATAAAAAATAATACTAACTAATCACTAATATTATCGGTTCCTTTAATACTATTTATATTTAGGATTAAAATCAATGCAATTTCCTTATTAAAAAATCACGTTAATTACATGCCATAAGTGTTATAAATTTTTGAAAGGTGATTCTATATTTCCTTCAAAGTATTATACAATTTTCATTATTATAAAATAACTCCTAACATAATTGAATTTAAAATATATTTTTAAAAAAATTATTGAGGCATTAATCAAGGATTTTCAAAAATATAAGAGAAATAATTAAAAACCCATGTTATAACCTCTTCCCAATAATGTTTTTTATATAGTTATCATATTTATAGGTTAATTTAAAACATTTTTCCAATGGGAACTACATAACGATATTCCCAAATTATTAATGAATATTCTATGTTGATTGGTGCTTCAGTATCTCACATAGCTGGTACCAGAAAAAAAGATGTCAATATTAGATAATATATCCATATAAAGAAACAAATTCACATTTATATTTAATTTCTATTCATACTGAGTATAAATAAAAAAAATTAATCCAAAATTGGTGTGTTAATTAGTATTTTTTAAAATTATAGATATATAAATTTTGTAGATATTCATTAATTTATTTAAATAATTAAAAGTAAGATAACCACTCTACTCATTCCCATTTTATATGTATTGATAAATTTTATCAAAGCATGCAATAATAACATTGTAAAATCATGAAACATTTAATTTATATCTGAAAGAAACAATATTAAATAACAAACAATATTTATTTTAATGATTTTACCATTTACAATTTCATCATTAAATATAAATAAGATCATTTATGAAACTATGAAATATGTAAAATTTCACTACAGGAATGAATCTTGATCATAAATAAATTTACCTTATGAAAAGCTAATTCTTTTCAAATAATCTCTTGGACACTTAAGAAAAGAAAAACAATAATATTTCGAAAATTTGATTAAGAATTATTGAAACAAATGTGGCATATATAAAAATTGTTATGACATGTTCATATAAAATTCCTCTAACATACATTTGAATAGAAAATAGATGATGTATTTTTTAAAAAAACTATTTTTCTATTCCAATATTCATGGGACATTACAATGACTCAATATACACTTTCATGGAATAAAATACTTGTATATAACCCCTTTTTTTTGTAATTTGCACAGATATGTTACTCCAACATGAATTTATATATTTTAGAGTAAAATTATAGAGTTGTGTAAAATTAGTCATTGTGGAACAAAAGCATGAAACCTCATACATGCCACTCAAACATAGGGATTAGATCTATTTAAAAGGATTTTTATATTATATTAGTGCGGATTATTTTCTGTGTTGTTAAGGATCACGGGTGTATTTTTGATATTCTACTAGTTTAAGAAAAGACACTCTATGGATGGATATGATATATCATAATGGTGGTGGATAAAGCATAGTGGATCCCAACTAAATAATAGAGGGCTCGATGTAGGAATTTATTTTTAATATAATTTAGGTATTTTAGTTAGATAGGTAATAGGATATGGCAAAGACCCCATTTAGGAAATTATGTTTTACAGCGTAATGGGTAACCGTATGCAGTGGAATTATTGCTGGGTTTATAGGATATACATTTTATAACGAGTAATGGATATTGAAAATAACATTTTATGATGTATTTTGAAATTTTTTCCTTTCATTTTCTATTGTCCTCTTTTTTTCAACCTGACATAGAGTTTTCTAAAGGTCTATTTCAATGTAATAAAATTTTTTCCAATAAGTATCATTGAGGACCTCGACTAAAGTTTCCTTTATACACTCTAAAATATCAATACAGGACCATTCCTGGATTTCATAGGCATTGAATCTCCCTTTAAATAGGGATCACATATTATATTCAAGCTATTAATCTATGTTGATTTGAGGTTCGCTTTCCATCATTTTATTTAAGTTTATATATTTTCAATCTAGATTTCCTCCCTTCCTTCTTTCCATTCAATGTAGGATTATATACATAATTCTATTTAATTTTCTCTCATTTTATCAGTGTGTTCATTGAAAAAATTCTTTGGCAGAATGTAGTTCCCTGTGGTATTGGTGATCATAGATATGTAAGACAATTCCATTTATGTTTTAATAAATTCATATGTATGAGGTATGAGATTTGTGGATTCCCATTTATTTAATGTAAAACCGTAATTTTTCATGGTTTAACACTTTAGAAGGTAGAAAAAATCAACTAGTAAATAGTTAGTTGTATAAAATAATGGAATTGATTTATGGTTGTGGCTATGTCAAGTTATTTCATTCCACTATCATAATTGTTTTCTTCTTGATGTTCAAGATAGAGTGATATTTAAATGATTAATTGTTTATCATGTTTTTATTATTGATATAGAATACTAAAATTGAAAAAATTGTTAAATAAAATATATCCCATAAAAAATTATTAGCTGTAAAATTAAAGAAAACGTGTTTTAATAATTCTATCATACCATGAAATTTTATGTTAATCTAATTTATTAAAATGTGTTGTTTAATTGGAATTGTACATTCATGAGTAAATATAATATGATATGGAAGCTGAATGTGTAATTATTTTCAATGTTACTAAAAAATTCAAGATTAAATTAGAATTGATATTCATTATGATGGCCACAAATAGAATACATGCTTGGAAACATGTTAAATAAATTATAGGTTTGGAAAGCTGATGCCTTTGTTTATACAAAATTCTAAATGTTGAATAGTTAATCGGTAAATCCGATGTTGATTAAAAAATATTTTTTTATAAATGTAATTGAATGGTGTCCAAAGTCCTCATTTGATTATAAAAGGATGATGCCTTGTGTAGGGGGACGTGAGAGTCTATTTGCATTTGAATGCAAAATATATTATTTTTAGGCCCTATTTATTCCTGTTATTAGTTCTTGTTTGATTTATACATTTTTTGAACTCTATAGATGATTTCATCAAGGAGATGTAATATTGGGATGCATAATGACATATGTTTGGGGAGGAATATGGTTTTGGCGGTAGTGGACACATGTCACTACGTAATGTTTGGGTATTTGCATGATGGTTTTGGAGAAAGAATCAGTGTGGTTCGAATTTTTGGAATATGGGTTTCCATTTTTATTTGATAAAAACTCGATTTGATCTTTAAATTAATCTATTTAATGGTTTGATGCACATTATTATTTATTATCAATTTTCCTTTCCCATTTACTTGAGCCGCTTGGAGATCATGGGTGTCGATTTGGTTGTTAAATGAAAATTGAGAAATCTATACAGTTAGATATTATAAAATGGATTAATTTTTATATAAATGTGTAATTTAAATTTTTTATTCTTAATTATTGTTCTCTTACATGATATCTAGTCCATCACAATGATAATAACGGGTTCATGTGATGATATATTCTATTTATCCTATGACAAGGTTAAAACAATTATTTTTCATGATATATATTATATCCTCTATGTTTTTTATGTCATATTCTACCCCGAAAATGTTGGTATGGAGATAGACACCTAATGGACTAATGGTGGGTGTTTTCACCACATACAAGGATATCGAAGAAGAGAAGGATTATGAACCCCTCTATCCCCACTCTCTTCTCATTATAATATTTTGCGTTGGGAATCATAGTGGCCAATTTACCATATATGTGTATACATGTTTGTAATGTATTTTTTTCATCCTAAAAAATATTATCTATGTATATATTATAAATATTATTATTATAGTAATGGTGTTAAAAGTCTATGGTAGAATGTGGTACCTTTCATGGTGGTTGGGTTGTGATAACATATACTATAATACAATATTTTTATAACATTTCATGTGTATAGTGGTAAATAATATTTTTTTTTTAAAATATAGTGATATTATATGGGATGTTGTGATGACCTGATGCACAATGTTCATGTTGTTAAACTCATTCCATGTGTGTTTTTGAATGTCTTACTTTTGGGTCGAGATTTTTAAGACATTCGATGTTGGTGTAGAGTTGAAAACTTGTGGGGATGGAGTATATTGGTATTTTTTGTATTCTATTACTATAATATATGATCTATATTATATGATTTGTGGAGAGAGATATCTAATTGAGGTTTTGATCCTTGTATTTTTTCAGTTGATGAATTAAATTCACTTTTTTCACTTGTATTTAGAAATCATTCATTTTATTTTATATGAGATCCTCTGAAAATGATTCAACTGCATATATTATCTCACCTTATAAATATAAATTATTTTTATGTCCAATAAAGGAATGTTTCAAATAGAGATTATTCTAAAAAGCTCGTTGTATTTATGTGATTTTTGTGATTTTCTGAATATTTTATGTTCAAATTTTTATTAATTGTAGATTTTCATTTGGGTATTTTAGTACATTATGTCAATACAAGTATGTACTTATGTTTTATTTTGTATACATTTCAAAGAATGATTTTTTGTATCAATCATATATATCAATCGTGCATGTTCTCTTATAAGGAGAATCCTCCATATGTATGTTTATTATATACTTGGTTCTAGACTCCAACTATAGCCCAACTAAATGCCAGACTCAAAAAATCACAATCCTCCCTGTCCCATTTTCTGACTAGGAGGGGAAATATTAAGGTGGATGGGGATGTGATAGAGTGGTATAAAATTCTAAGCTTGTCTTAGTAGATATATTCCAATACCAATTCCATGAATAGTTTATTTTGTTGACTGTGAAGTATTTATTTTTGTAGGACCTTCATAGCATTCAATAGGGGAGTTCTATTGTGTTTTAATTTCAGATATATGCCAATATCCTTCTCTGATGTGTTATAGACATGATATTATATAAGGAGGCGGGGTGAGGAATTTTTAATAATATTCTCATTTAATTATTTAGTGATATTTAGGCATATTTATGTTGTTGTATTTTCTTTAGGTGATGTATAGAGAAGAGGTCATTAATATAGGCACTCTAGTGCTATGTATTCATTATTTTTGGGTTATTTGGATTCCATGTGAGGAAGAACTATGATCTATTTTTTATGTTTTCTAGATAGAAGATATTTTAGAGAGATCTTGGTATGTACCATTCCTCATCATCTCACCTCTCCAATGGTGGTAGATCTCTAAAAATTTTCATTGGATAAGACACATGTTTATCATATGGTTCACGTGATCATAAATAATAAAAGTTCCCAACCTTTTTATGAAATATAAATAATCCATGTGTTCTTTTTTTGGTTCTATTATTGATAAAATTTTAGTCCACGAAGTTAGAATTGGTTAGTTTTGAATCAAAATAGTAGATAGAATATGGAGTGGGTATTGGATAACCTTGATATGTTTCTCTTCCTCAATATCAATACATATTCTATGGTGGTAGTTGTCATCAGGGTTTGAGAGGCTATAATGAATGTTTTGTTCATCATTATTCTTTTTTGTTTCCAGATTTAAGTTATAATGATTGTATTCAATATAACCATTAATTTTTTATATGGTTTCATTATTTTCTTGATTCAAGAGATATGAAAATCATCATATCACATTTCCTAGTCTGTTATTTTATGCTAGAGTTAGAGAGTCGCCCATTTAACCTGTAATTTATTATTCAAGATGTACAATGACCTTATTTTTTTGATGAATTTTTAATTTTTTTTACTAGAGATAATGAATCACTTATCTTGGAGTGAAATCCTTTTTTAGATACATCCATAATATATTATAAAAGGAATTGAGTGGTTGTATTTAATGAAGTAAATTGTGGATGTAATCCAAAAAATGTTTTGTTCTATGATTCTGATGGGGATCTAACAGTTTCTATTAGTGAATGAGTATTCTAAATTATGTCAGTGGTTTAATCCATCCACTCTATCATTAATGGTTGTGATGATCAATTGTTTTTGAGGTTCAAGTATTCATGTTTCCTGGGGTTATGGAATAATATCATGATGTCTTTCCTAGTGAGATTGTAATGTTACCCCCATGATTAGAGATCAATATTTTTGTAGATATAAAAATAGGTTCAAACTCAATCTCTAGGTCTCCATGTAGGATGTCATATTTTTATTAGGAGAGATATGAGTACAACTAAATGACATGTTAAAACAAGATTTTGTTTTTCTGAGTCTTTGACCTTGGGTGCACCAGTTTTGTTCATTAAGAATGTTTATATAATTTTCAACTTTTTTATTTTTTATATTCACTTGAATCAGGTGATATTAAATAACAATAATACTCTTCCATGTATTTATTATTTAATTAATATTTCCAATGCATTAGTTGAGAATACATAGAATATAGTGGCATTTATATCTTCTAAATAATCCCATGACTATTACAATGTTGCAGAGAATCATTTGATTTTAATGATATTATAGGATGTTTGTAGTGGACTTCTCTATTATTTTGATATGACGATATCATTGTCAATAAATGATATTTCATTTTAAATCATTTATTATTGTTATTATTCCTTTAATTACTTAATGTCAAATTTGGTTAGTTATGTACTCTATTTTTCAAGAATACATTATTCAGTTCGAGGTTTTCTGTGATGAATATCTTTTTTTGGTATTTTTCTAGTGAAATATTTATGCAAAATTTTGTATGGTTATCAGTAGATATATCCCAATTAATTTATCTATGAAAACCACTGAATCATGTTATTTTCATTAATATATATTTTGATATTTTTGAGACATTACCTCATCAGTGATCATTTTGTGGGTTTTATGCATCATTATTTATTTTTTATGTCTTAACATGTGTAATGTAAACAAATAATAGTAAATGTGGAAGTAATTATTAAGGGGTTATGAAGTTATGATTTTGTATGCATCATGAATGGGATTTGTTGTAGCTATTTACATGATACAGAAGTCGTGTAGTGATTTCGTGCATGAATATATGGAGTCTAGGAGGGTAATGGAATAAATCCCATTGATGCATCTAGATTTGGTAGAGTTTGTGGTGATGGATTCATTTTCAGGATCATAATACTTCCATATTTTGTGTACAGAGTAAAGGAGTCATATCATGGTAATTCTTCATTGGAGTTCTCAAGAGACCAAGTTGTATTTGGTGATGCCCTCAAGGGATGGTATGAGGGTGACCAAGAGTTGGTGTTGTTTTATTGATGGTCTTTCATTCATTTCCAATTCGTTAAGTGGATATACATTATTTTCACATATCACCCATTTCATTAAATCCAGGACTGAAAAATTTATAAAATCTTCTAAGTAGATTTTTTGTGGATAGATATGAAGCATGAAATTGTAGAGAGGGTTTCCACATGTTTCATCTACCTATAAAAGAAAAACCGAGAACTATGTTCCTATGGGGTTTTTTCCAATTTTAAGTTGTTCCTCAATAAAATTCATAATAAATTTTTAATTAATTAATTAACATTTTACCAAATGATCCTGATGGACATGAAGTTATATGTGCCATAAACATATTTGGCTACCCTGGTAACCAGATAACTATGACAGCACAGACATAGGCTGATTGGATTTATCAATCCCCTTGGAATGTGAATATAACACAGTGAATGGAAATTCAGTTAAGATTACCCTTAAAAAGTTCACATCAATGGAAAGTGAATTTATCATTGGAGTGATTATATATATCGATGGTATAACCACCGAATGGTGTGGGGATAGTACTACATAAATAATAAATAGTGATTCCACACATAATCTTGGAGTAGAATAATCAATGAAGTATGAATAAAGCCCATTGAGAGGAAATTAAAATTTCAAATTCCCTTACCAATTCCATAACATATGAAATATAAAATTCATGAATGAATAATCATAAAATGATGTTTTAAATGCCCATAAATTATGGTATATTACACAAAGAATACAATCATGGGATGTACATACACCATGAAAAATTAAATAGCAGCAATATTGCATGATTCTCAATGGAATAATAAGTGAGATGTAAACCCAATACCACGTTATAATAAATCAAGTAGTCAGACCAAAAGTTAAAAAACACCAATTGAATCAATGAATAACATGAATAAAAATTGAATCATGATAATATACATCAAATGAAAGTACCCAATACACCACATTCAAGGATTAAGGGGTGAATAATGGAAATCCCACAGAATTAAAAGTGAGATAATAAAACCACATACCTTGTACATTTCCTATGTCAAGGTTAAGTTAATCTCTAGTGTAATAGTTAAATAATTGTTATTAAATTATAAAAGAACTTAATGCATAAATAAGATATAATTTATGATTATCTAATATTTCATTGTTAATAATATTTTAGTAGTCTCATCGTTTTGAGTGTTAACTGGTATGTTTTCCTTTATATTATTAGTTATGTATGCCATGTTTTCTATGGATTGGATGTATTTTATTCATATCCAGAATAATATTAAGTTCATAGACATTATTTTTAATCATAAAAAGAAAATTATTCTTGATTTATTACGAGGGGGAATGAATCTCATCGAGTTCATGGAGACAGTAATTTGCATGTATACCTGAGAGGCAATATCATTATGTTTATGGTGAAATCATATATAATTGGACGATATGCCGTATATACCGAATCAAAAACAAGTTATATTTATTATTTACTTTATTTATACACATTATTATTATACCCATCCAAATAATGCCGTATTTGAATATCAAACTACACGACGATATGGAGACGGTAAGCCGTACGTACTCATGTATGGTGACATAGTCATTCACATGATTTATAGAATAAAAAATATGATTTTACCATTTTTTTAATAACATCATAGTATATAGAAGATACTTGAGTTATTATTTTAGAATTGAAACAACATTGAAAGTGGTATTGGAAGAAGAAACGAACTTGAATGAGGTGATGAAATATTTTCCTCTTTTTTTTGGTTCTTCCTTTTGATTTGATCAAAAGGGCTCCATAGCTTGGATTTAATACCAAAGAAAGGCCTCTAGGTTGAAAAGAGGAATGTTGGGAGGATATTTGGGTAGGGTTTGGCTGATATAAATGGCTTTAGATATTTTAAATTAAAATAAGGTGAAGTACCCTTTTATAAGAGAGGTGAGGGTCACATTATGAAAATCTTGAAATATTATTTTATAATAAAATCATTTTCGGTTTCTAATGCTTCAAAAATGATTTATTTAGAGTCTAATGTGGATATGGGTTGAAAAAAATTCAGCTAATAGGTTTTATATAGGTTTAGGAAAACATATTAACAATATTTATTAGATTTAACTCTTAGTTAAATTGATTGACATTTACCTTGTCTCCTTGTATATTTATATTATATGGTTAATAAACATACTATTACAATCCTAGAAAACCCCAAGTGGTTAATTATTAATATATATAACCTTATCTAAGTATTTTTTCCAAACCAATGATTTTTATAAATATTATATCAATTAATAATGTAGTATTTGTTTTAAATACTAAAATATGTCTATTTTGACACTATTTAGTTTTTGGTTTTTGTAAAAATCCTAAGAGCATAATTACTACGAAAAAAATTATTTAATCACCCCTAAAATGTCATATTGACCTAGAAAATTAGTTTAATTCATCAAAACTCTAAAATTACATTTATTTGGATATTTATAATAACAATTATTTTAATCATTCTTTACGAAGGTAATTACTGCATCATCATTGTTTCATAAATAAATTTTATTATTTAATGTCAAAAAATAATAGGTAAAATACCATTATATATTATATCTTTTTATATTTTAAATGAATAATTATAATTGAATTTATCTTATCGATATCCCTATATTAAAAATGGGTTAGTTATTAAACATTTTGTGTAACACTTTTAACTCTTCTTTAAATAAAACAATAATAATGGTCCTAATCTAATAGAAGTGGACCAAAAGATTCATATTTTATATCTAAGGTTGTTTATGGTCGAATTATTATTATCCAATAGAATTAGTACATGTTTTAGGGTAATTATAATATCATTTTTACACTTAATTAACCTATTTAATTTTAACAATGGTAAATAAGTCAAATGTTACTAATAAATAAAAATAATTTTTATCTTATTGAACCACATTTTACTTACTGATGTCAACCTTGTGTCTCATAATTTTGAAACTCAACTCATAGAAGTAGTAAAAAAAATTTTTACGCAAATTTGTAAATGCTCTTAGAAGGTGGGTAAGGGACGGTAAAAAGTTAAAAAAAACATATACATCAAACTTTATTATAAAATGACTCCAATGAATTAAATTGAACATATATAAGTATTATATATCAATTTTTAATGAAAATAAATTTAAATAAAACAAATAATTATTTAAATAAAATGTTGATTTTAAATTATAACCTAGTGTTTTTACTATTTATCAGAAAATTGAATGTTTTCAGAAGAATACAAAATATTTACCGAAAGTTTATATTGATATTCCAAATTCAAAAATTAATTCAATTTTACCAAATTCAAAGCATAGAAGATGAATTATATAATTTAAAATTAATTCCCATTGTGAAAATCCAAAATTCGGTTTTTTAAAAGTAAAAACTATCAAAATATTGACACGTGTTTATGTAAAATGTAATTGTGAAATTACTTATAATGACCTAAATTTTATTAAATTATAGAAAATAATATAATTATACATTCTAACCATTATATTTCCAAATTAAACACTATAAATTATTTTAATTAAAAAGCTGTTTTGAATTAAAATTTTCTATTTTTCAGTATTCATCAAAATATGAAAGTAATCAAAGAACTGACAAATATTTATCCAAAAAATATTTTATGTCCCGATTCAAAAGAATAATTTAATTTCATTTTATTTAATACATAAAAGTTTCATATATTTGTTTTAAAAATGGTTTTCAATTAGAATGAGATAAAATTTCCTTTTTAGAAAAATACTTCTTTTATCTAAAAAATGAATTTTTTCTTATATTATTTCTACGAAACACATAATATGGATTATAAATTTATATAGAGTATATTAAATTCAAAATTCAGTTAATAGTATTCATAACGGCTCTTTGAACAGAATGTCGGGTATGTCATGTTGTGTTCAAACTCAGTGTTGTGTATATAGAAAGCTATAGAATTACATTAAAGATAATACCTTACTATGAAATATTGGGGTGATAAATTCTTCCACACATTTGAAAATTACATCCTCGGAATTTTAAAATTGGGCATGGGAACATCATTGAAAGTCCCACATTAGAAAAAGAGTCAACAAAACAATCACTTCAAAAGAATTAAAGAGATGTAAAAAGGTCACCCAAGATAACCCACACTAGGATTACTTGTAAAAAATATGGATATGGAAGATAAAATAAGTTACAAGTGATTATGGTGAGTAATAGAAAATATGATTAGGAGGATTTTAACAACAATAAATCCACAAACCTGTGATGAGAGAAATGGTCATTAGTTTCCCAGTATGAAAAGTAAACAGACAACATTTTTTGGTTTATGATCCATTTCATATGGTTAAAGAATTTATTTTTGATATTGAATAAAAACATAAAGTGATATACATAATTTTTAAGTAGTGTTTTATCTATTAATAAAATTATACCTCTAACTCTTCATATTTTTCAAACGATGTGTATTTAAGACGACTTGGTCACACTTGAAGCGCTAGAATAAACTTCTGGAGAATCACATTATCACAAAGGATAAAATATATATTTCCCTTGTCATTATAGATTTACCAAAACCAAAATGGTTAGTAAAGGATCAGATGATCCCCAAAAAGGATAATCCTTTAGAGAAAGTAACACTAATCATTATTTATAAAATAAAACCAATAATACCCAATTTTAAATAAATACAATTCAATAAACAAATGTCCTCTAAATCCTTCAAAATAATACAAACTAATATTGAAACCTAAAAAATAGGTGAATATGATTATGAAATATTCCACATTGAATTGTATCTCCAAATAACACCAACTACTCTTAATGTCACATACTTAAAAGTAATTAAGCTAATCACATATTCTCTGTGACAGGTTAATAATGTCCATAAATGATCCAAATCACTACAAATCAATAATAAAAACATAGATAAGAATCCACCATTACTCGTCAAATGAAATACCATAGTATTAAATTTTTCTTAGGCATATAGTGTTCCCAATAGAGCGAACAACGTTCTAAATAACATTTATTACATAATCCCCAAATCATTTTCAAATACAAACAATATAAATTTTATAAGACATAAGATCCAAAATCATCTTTTTTATTGATCAATAAAATAATTTATCTAAAAAGAATTAGTCACACTAACTAGGGTCTTCATTTAGTCATGTGGTAGGAAATAAATACCAATCACACTCCAGTTGTGGGTTTGATTCCCACTTCATTGTCCGATGTGACAGGTTGTCACATGGTCTGCATGTTTTCCTTCTTCAAAAACTTTATTTTATAACATTCCCAATATAAGTTAAATTCCTCCAAATAACCATTACATAATTTAACCAAAACAATTATATCATACCACGCCTTTTCAACCCAAAAATTAATAACCTATAATTTCCTCAAATTCAAGGATCATATAAACCCAAATGGTTCATTATAACTATTTCCATAAACGAAAAGATAATTCTACCTCAAATAGAATTTCCACATAATAAACAGCAGGGTTTCACATAAAAGAGAAAATTCATCCAATGTAATTCCATCAACAAAAATCACTAATACTTTTAAAAATTTCACCATCCATTTATTTCCACATAGGTTCTTTCATAACAAAGAGTTTATGCTATAGAATAGGGAATTCACCCGTGTAATGCCATGGTCCCCTACATTTTTGGAAAATGACTGTAAATGGATTATTGGGATCATTTTTATTTTCTTCCACATTAGACTTCATTTTTCCTCGACAATTATTTACTTTATGTCCCTCTTTTCCGCACAAAAAGAATTTCTTTGTTCATTTGAGACACTTTAATTGTTGTCTCTTTCAATATTTCCTTCATGATGGAAATTGATCATTCTATTTTTCATGGTGTCCTCTGTTGGAGCTCTTATCATTCTCTAAATTCCTCTTCTTTGTTGAGTCTAGGATATGGTTACTATATATGTTGTTAATCATATTTTTTGTAAACCGATTAGAAATGAACTCGATATCATTTTCACTTATCAACAATCCATTGTGTTTCCCATTTCCACAACCATGACCACCTTGTACATCATTTTCAATGGTAATTTGAATTTATTGGAATCCATCCTTTGACTAACACAAGAAAGCATTGTGTGAGTCATAAAATCATTTAGAGAATATCATGGCACCTTATTTTGAATCTAAAACACATTAGGATTGTCCAAAGTTATTTATTCTCATCTTATATTAATGTCCTTCAAATCAATTTTTAAATAAAATATTCATTATCCCAAGCATATCCATCGAGTGTGTCGTAACCAATAGTGCTTCAAGGCTCATTGTCGTGTACTAGGATACACTGGGTTAAGCCCGAAACTCTTTTTTGGAGTTTTTACCCCTAATTTCTTATGTTATAGAGCCGTCTCTACCTGCTCATTTCCAGAAAAGGATTTATTTCATGTAAAACCCACATAATATTTAAATTAACAAAAATTTCAGATGTTCTTCTATACATATCCCCAATGTCTATTTTAGGGTAGTGTTTTCTAATCATAGTTTTTCTCAATCTAGCTTCCAAGGATTGTACTAAACTTTCTCTGATACCAACTGTAATGACCCAACCCTAGTTACTAAGAATCAGTGCATTATTACCTAACATGGCATGATACAAATAATCATTTCAATCAGTTTAGTAGACTTGGATGTACTAGATACATACATAAGTTTTTCATTACATAATGAAATATAAAAACAACAACATTGTGTCCCCTTTTGAACAGTCTAATATCCCTTAGCCTATTCCTCTAGGTTAATTGTAATATACTTCATTGAATCTAAGGTAAAATAAAACATAATAAAGGGGTGATATCAAATTCTCAATAAGGATAACAATATAGTGGAAACAATTATAAATAATAACAAACATATAAGACAATGAATAAGACTATAACACATGCCTTCTAAACTTAAACTTCAACATAATATGGAAAAGATAAATAAAATAATGCCATTAACTAATTCACATGGATATTCATCTAGTTGAATAATCATAATTAATATCAATAGCCAATTTCATAATGATGGAATGCATAATTCTAGACTACATAACCACATAGTCAAGGCCTTTTGCCAAGACTACAAATAAGATTTTGTCAATGCCTTGTGCCGAGACACTAGTTTGTCTCATGAGACCTACCGATGCATCGAGGATCTATAGAGGGATCCACCAGTCTCTTACTAAGTATAATGCATTTCTTATATGAATGGTTGAAACATAATCTAAATATTCGTATGAATACTAGGATCCAAAATGTCTATATTTAAACCACAAACTATGAATATCATAAAAATAGAATATCCACAGTCATACATAACTCATTAAATAAAATATAAATGATTTTATTATGATAAATTAACCTCAATAAAGAATAAAATTCACTGAACTATATTTACAAAGATTAAAATTGATAATAAAACTATTTGAAGGAAATATCCCTTTTTGTTGAAAACATTTAAATGTCATACTATTTATCAAAGAATGCGATTAAAAGAGATTTTTGAATCAAAGTATCTCATAACAAATACAAACATTTAAAAATAATTTTTATTTCAAATCATTTATGTCCATATAAATAAATACTTAAAAACGTTTTAAAAACATGGACATTAACGATAAATATTTAGAAGAATAAATATTTAAAACATTTAAAACAATATTTTAGTTAAAGAGTCGTTAACCAAATAAGAGACGCTTCAATACATGCAATTGAAATGAAAAATTAATCAAAACATTATAATATTTTTATAATAAAGGTATTAATGATACAATATTTTAAAGGACAGTATATACACCATATAAAAGTGAATTGGTGCATAATGAAAAAAAGGTCCCAAAAGAATATAAATTGAGAAGAAATACTGTATAAAGACTGTATCGTTAGATTGAGGATAGTCAATGAAATAATTATGTGTGATAATTAAAAATACACTCAATATAATTGGATATTTTGTGTAAATAAATCTGGTTACATTCAGACATATTCTTGTAAAAACAAAACCAATTACTAAGATGCTTAACTCAAGGAATGGAAATTGAGTTAAGATTACCCATAAAAATTTCACATCAATGGAATGTGAATTTTTCAATGGAGTGATTATGTGTATCAATGGTCTATCCATACAAAGAAGAGTGGAGATTACATTATAAATTTTAAATAGTGATTCCACAAATAATCATGGAGTAAAAAAATCAATGAAGTATGTGTAAAGCCCAAGGAGTGGAAATTGAAATTTAAAATTCCCTTACCGATTTGGTAACTAATAAAACATACACCCATGAGAGAAGTATTATATAATTATGATTTAAATAAAAATATATTAATTTATATTACAAAAATAATAAAACCATTGGAAGTACATACCCCACACAACTGGAAATAGATTATATATTGCATCAATCTCACTTGAATATTAAGTGAGATGAAAACCACTTAACACGTTGATATCAATCGAGTCGAAAGACCAGAAGTTAACAACCACCAAATGAATCACAGAATACTATGAATATAAATTGAATAATTACAATATACATCAAATGGATTCATAGAATACACCACATGTAATGAATAAATGGTAAAAATAGAAATCTCACAGAATTAAAAGCGAGATAAGATAACCTCTTACCTTGTACATTTCCTTGGTCGAGGGTAAAATAACCTCCTGTATAATAGACAATTCATTGTCATTAAATTATACAAGAACTGCATACATAAATATGATTTCATATATGATCCTCTAATATTTAATTGTTAATAATATTTTAGTAGTATCATCGTTTCATGTGTTAACTGGACGTTTTTCCATTATATGCTCTGTTACGTAAGCCATGATTGTTATTGGTATGATGTATTTTATTCATATACAGAGTGATATTAATTTCTTCAACATTATTTTTAATAATAAAATGCATGTTATTCCTGAATGATTATGATGAGGAATGAATTTTATCGCGTTCGTGGAGAGGGTAATCTATACGTACGCACGAGTGACCATATCATTATGTTGGTGGTGAAATCGTATGTAATTTGATGGAATATCAAATATACATAATCATTAACATGTTATATTTAATATTTAAATCTTTTATACGCATTATTATACCAACCTAAATAATGTGGTATTTGAATAACAGACTACACCATGATGTGGAGACGGTAAGCCGTATATACGCACGTATGGTGACTTTGTCATTCAAATGATAGATAGAATAATAAATATGGTTGTATCTTTTTTTATAATAAAATCACAGTATATAGAAGGTACTGGATTTATTATTTTATAACGTAAACTACAAATAAATAGGAAGAGGAAGAGGAAAATAAAATGAAAGAGGTGATGAAATATTTATCTTTTCTTCGCGTTCTTCATTATGATTTGATGAAAAGGGATCCATTGGATGGGTTTCTGACCAATTTAATGCCTCTAAGATGAATGGATAAATGATGGGATTATATTTGGGCAAGGGTTGGCCAAGACAAATGGATTTGTAGGTGTTAAATTAAGAGAAGGTGATGTACCCTTTTATAAGAATGGTGAGGGTCACTTTAGGAAATTATTGAAATATTATTTTATAACAAAATCATTTTTGGTTTCTAATCAAACCAAAATGAAATAATTCGTGCTTAAAGTGGGTATGGGTAGAAAAAATCTCATCCAATATGTTTTAGATATGTTTAGGTAACCATATTATCCTTATCTATGATATTTAACTATTAGTTTAATAGTTTGACATACACCATGTATCTTTGTATTTCAATATTATATGGTTAATAGATTTACTATAACAAGCCAATAAATCCCTATATGGTTCATTATTAATATCTATAACCTTATCTAAGTCATGTGGAAGAACCTTATAATTTTAGGAATATTATATCAACTAATAATGTAGTATTTGAGTTAAAAAAAAATTATGTCAATATTGACACTATTTAGTACTAGGTCTATGTGAAAATCATATCACCATGATTACATAAAACATAAAATTATATAATAAAACCTAACATGTCATATTACCCTAGAATATTATTGGAATTCATAAAAAGTCTCAAATTACATTTATTTGTATATTTATAATATCAAATTTTTTAATCTTCCATTAATTATGTAATTATTGCATCGTCATTGTTTCATAAATAAATATAATTATATAATATCTAAAAATTATAAATAAAATTTCTTTATTTATGTAATTTTTTTATATTTCTAGTGACTACTTATATTCAATTTTTTCTTTTGTATAACACTATATTAAAAATGGTTTAGATATTAAACTTTGAATTTAACACTATTAACACTTCTTTAAATAAAATAATGATAAATTTCCTAATCTAATAGATGTGTATCTAAAGGATCATATATTATTTATAAGGTTGTTTTTTGTCTAATTAAACTTATCCAATGGAATTAGGACATGTTATAGGGTAATTATAAAATAATATTTACCCTTAAATACTGTATTTACTTTTAACCGTTGTTAATAAAATTCAAAAGTAACTATACACAAAAAATTATTTTCATCTTATTGAAAAACATTTTACTTACTGATGTCAACTATGTTTATTGGATTTTTTAAATTCAACTCAAAGATGTAGTAAAATTATGTTGCATGAAAATTTGTAAATTCTCTAAGTAGGTGGGTAAAAGAGAGTAAAAACATCAATAAAATTTTATACATATAATTGAAATATAAAATGACTCTAATGAATTAAATTGATTTTATATAGGTATTATATATCTATTTTGATTTAATTAAATTTAAATAAAATAAATAAATATTTTCAAAAAAGTAGGTTTTAAACTATAATAGTGTGTTTTCACTATTCATCAAAAATGGAATGTTTTCAGAAAAATACCAAAAATTTGCCCTAATATATTTTTGATATTCTGAATTCAATAATGAATTAATTTTTATCAAATTAAAAACACATAATTTTCATTCATTGATTTAAAATTTATTCCTGTTGTTAAAACCAAAAAATGGGATTACAAAAAGTAAAAACTATCAAAAGATTGACAAGTGTTTATTTCAAATTTAAATGTGAAATTACTTATAATGACTTACATTGTATTAAATTATAAATATATAATCTAATTATACTTCTTAACCATTCAACTTCATAACTTAACACTATTAATTATTGTGATTAAAAATGGTGTTTCCAATTAAAATTTTGTATTTTTTTGTATTCATCAAAATATGATAGTTATCAGAAAGTTATCCAAAATTTATCAAAAAAAAGTTTTTATGTCCTGATTCTAAAGATGAATTTAATATCAATAAATTTAATTCATAAAACTATCAAATATTGTTTTTAAAAAGGGATTTCAACTGAAAGGTTGTAAAATTTAATTTTTTTAAAAAATACTTCTTTTATCTGAAAAAATATTTTCTTTCTTCTATTATGTCTAATAAACAAATAATATGGATTCTAAAATTATATGGAGTATAAAAAATTAAAAATTCAGTTAATACTATTCATAACTGATTTTTGAAGGCCTATTTTGGTATGTCGCGGTGCGCTCGAACTCGATGTTGCGTACAACACAAGCTATTGAATTACATTAATGAAAATAACTTACTACGAAATATTGTGTTGTTACATTGTGGTGGCCTAAAAGACATACTAAACCAAAGGCCATGGGTGTTACAAAGGCCTTAAAGAACCCATATCTGAAACCAGTGGCCCGAAAGATTAAATGGATGAATAGTCCTAGGTGCTATAGTACCGATCAATATATGCTATAGAACCTATTTATGTACTGCTAAAGAACTGCTACAGAACCCAAAAATTATGTCTCCACCTAGTTTTAAACTCAGGTCTCTTGGATTCACTTATCGAGTCCTCACCATCTAGGTTGAGGCTCCAATGCAGGAAGGGATTTTCAACTTGATCAATGTTATACATCACATGTTAAAGGATATTTTTCTTATAGCACACACAGACTCCTTCGATAACGTTAGGGGATATATAGATTATGTGTGGACCACCGTTAAAAGAATCAAATACTAGTATTGTTCATTTAAATTAAACCACACATCAGACTTTTGGTCGAACTCTTCAACGATGAAAAAATAACCTTGGAGGTAATTAATTAATTAAATTAAATTATTTATAAAAAAAATTATGTCGACCCTTTCTTCTTGTATCCATGTTCTCTCCTTTTAATATTATCTTTCATTAAATACTCGGCGTACTGTAATTTATAATCATATTTATCCCCTATTAACCATAAAACTGGGAAATTTGAAATGATGGGTACAACCCAATCCTACACATATTTTGTTCCTAGAACATACAAATTGTATTAGAGAAGTAATATTTTAATTTTTAATAAATTAAATAATATTTTCTCTAATTTATTATTTAGTAATATTTTTTTTAAATCTTCACTAATTGTTCATGTAATTTTAATTTAGAGATCTATTCTTCCACGTTATTTTCACAATGATCTAACATAAAAAAAATAATTTTTGGATTAAAATATCATTGAGTGTCTCATCAGGAGGTGATGATGATTTTTCCCAGTTAACACGATAGTACACACTAAGTACTCAGAATCACACACCATTCTATATTCCATATACTCCATGTAATATGTATCACACACTGTGTAGTTGTGTTCACCGCATCAAGAGAAATTCAGTAATTACTAAAGTTGTGTACATTAATTACCCACATTATAGATAATTATTACACTACATGATGAACATGATAATGTGATGCATGATTAATTGGATTACATGAAATGTGGCCCACTATAAATTCCATGTAGTCCCTCTGTGTCAGGGTCATGTCTTGTATCCCATACATGACTTTCTCAACAAATTGTCCTGAAACATGTAGGTCGTATGTACACACAAGTAACATTTTCCATTTTTCCTTATTCATTATTGAAATATAGTAAGTAAAAAATTTATATTTAAATAATTATCTATAAATAATTAAAATCATACAAATCATTAAAATATATTATTATATACCAAAAAAATTATTTGGTGAATTAAAACGAACTACAATGCTTTATGGAGGTGAACGTTCACACATTTGCACAAAGACATTATCTTTTTCATGTGCATGTAAAGTAAGAACCTAATTGATATATTATTATCTTATAATGAATAATATGTCATGAATAATACATATGATAATTCCTTCCATAATTATAACCAATTATTAATGACAGTGACGAAAAACGAACTATATCGGTTCGCGAGGCGGTTGTTCGTCCTACACAAGTATGAAAAGTTCATTTCCCATTTGAAACAAATTATACATTTATTATGGTGGTGATATTAAAATAATTAAATTTCAGTATATTGAGGACAATAGAGTTATTATTTCATAATTTTTATGTATATCTGAAAAAGTTGTAGAAAAAATAATATAGAATTTCTTAAAAATAATGTCCCTTTATTTTGGATAATAACATTTGAAGAACACTATAACACATATAATGAGGGTGTTATGACATCAAAGGGAAAAATTAATGTGGGTAGGTATTATAGGTAAGTTTTAGTGTAGGTATTTTATGAACCCAAATAATTAATTGTTAGTAAAAGAGTGAAATGTGTGCCTTTTTATAGAAGATGGAAGGGGAACCCTTGAAATCCCATAAAATAATATTTCAAAAAAATTAATTTTTAACTTCAAATGACTCAAAATTATGTTAGTTCAATGATAATGAGATGATGGTTCTAAATTCTCCCAAATAATAGTGTGTATAGATGTATTAATTTTATTTTATACCTAATATTTTTATATTAACATGTTTAAAATCATATTGTTTTATCTTGTAATTTACAAATATAGGGTCGAATGAATTACAATAAAATTAAAAAATATGAATGAATTATTTATAAATGTAATTTTTATACATAAAATAACTATTTGTATGACTCCTATCATTTAATAATATATATAAGATTTTAGAAATTATTTTATATTTTAAGATAATAATTTTGTCAATTTTGACACTATTCATTTGATGACTGTTTTGAAATATCATTCCATTAATATAAGAACGATCAAACTCCCTTAAATCATCACCAATTTTCTAATTCATCAATAATTTTATTGGATGACATTAATTGTCCCAAATTATATTTATTTTAGTATTCATAATATCATTCATTTGACTCTTTCAGTAATTAATCAATTATTTCATCATCATTATTTAACAATTTTACATTCTAAAACTTCTAAATAAATTACAATGATGTATGTAATCATTTTATATTTATAAAAAATATTTAAAATCGAATATATCACTCATATGACTCCATATTAATATATTTACAATTATGAAATAAATGAATTTGATATCTCGGTCTTTACATTATAAAAATGTTTACAAATTTCATAATCCAACCCAAGTGGATTTGAGAGGAAATATTTTCCCCGCAATGGTTTTTTTGGATGAAAATTACTCATCCAATTAATTTAGGACTCTTATTAGGGTAATTTTAATATATGATAATATTATTTTTACTATTAATTACCTTGAAAACCATTAAAAGTCGAAAATAAAATATTAAAGTTACTATTAGAAAATTTTGATCATATTAGATTATATTTATCATAATTATTAAAACCTTGTATATAAATTTATAAAAATTCTATTCACAAAAGGGTAAAAATAAGTTTAATGATAATCCCACTAACGGATCAAGAAAATATTTCATTGTTGTAAATGAAAAACTTTTCCAATTACCTAAATTTGATTAACTACTAAAAAGTTATACTAATTATTCATTAAAATCAATTAAAATTATAACCTATACATATAAATAAGTTGGATGAAAAATTTTGTTTGAATTAAAATGCATTATTTTTAAATATTCATTGAAATATGAAATTTATCAAAAAAATACCCAAAATTCACCCAATGTAAATTTTTGTATCCTTCTTCCAAAGAAAAAGATTATTTTATAATATATAATTTATAAAATATACAAAAATTATATTTAATATAGGTTCACCGCCAAAAAGAGTTAAAATCCCCTTTTTCATAAAAAAACTAATTTTAAGGATTAAATTTACTTTCTTCTAATATCATGTCTAGAAAACAACTAAGATGAATTTTAAACAAGTGAAATAATACACATTTCTTTAATATAATCCATAAAGTTTGATTTTATTATTTTATAAACAAAATTACTCTCACAAAAATAGTTTTTCATAAAAACTCATACTTTATATATATTTGTATTTAATTTCATTTGTATTTAATTTTTTTACCAATGTCTAATTATATAAACATGTGTAAACACTATATTTGTTAATTAGTGAATATAATTCATTAAATATATTCTAAAAGGTGATCAATAACTATTAAAAAAATAAATAATTTTAATAATAATTTTTTTATAAGTCGTATTTTTGTGCAATGTAATATTTCGGACAAACCATTAGAGCCTATTGGGTATAATTTTAGACATATAATCCTATTGAATGTATAATTACTATAAAATTCATAAATATTAATAAAGCATGAAATATTCTTATTCTATAATTACCAAGCATGTTGCATATTTCCCCCTTTTAGAAATCACATCCTCAAAATTTGAAAATTTTTTCACTGTAAATAAAGTTTCACATTTCAAAATTGCATCATAGAAATCCAACATCATAAAAACAGTCAATAAAACCTCTAATTTAAATTAATTAATGTTAGTTATAACAGTCAACAAAGATAATACATAACATTATTCGTTATAGGAAAACAAGAATATAGACTAAAACTAACCATTATGTTATGACGAAGAGGGATTCAAAACATGATTAGGATAGAGTTAATATTCACAAAATCAAAAATTTATGGTCGGATAAATGGTTTTTGATTTCATTGTAGGAAAAGAAAATCGATGACATTTTTTATGATCCTTTTCATATAGTTGTGTTATTATTTTACTTCAAAGACCTAAAAAACAAGGAAATATACATAATAGAAAAGTATAATTTTATACATTAATCAAAATCCACCCCAAACTAATATTTTTTATCAAACAATGAGTATTTATGATATGTTTTCACAATTGAGTCAACTTATAGAGAATAAAATAATCCAAAAATGAGTAGCTATCTTTTTTACTCTATCATGTACAAATAAACTAACCAAAATTGTTAGGATAAGATAAGATAATTATCCAAAAATATTAAAACAATGTTTAAAGAAAAACTACATTCAATCTCCAGAAATTGAATGTGATTCTCAAAGTCCATCCTAGAACATTTGAAAAATAATTATTTTTACAATTACTCAAAATAAACTAAAATAATATTGAAACCAAAAATTTAAAAGTATTTGATCACATAGTATTCCATGATAAATTGTAACATTTGTATCAAAATGAATTCAATTACACTATAATTATCAAAAAAAAATTAAATTTTCTAATAATCATCAATATATTAATATCATTCTTATAAATAATTAAAATTACAAAACATACATCATTGATTATTCCAAAATACAATTAAACCATTACATATCAAATAAAATCCCTTATTATTCTATTTATGTCAACCAAAAATTGTTCACAAAATATTAAATGAGTTAAGAAATAAAATTCAACACATAATCCCAAAATTATATTCCAACACCACCGATATCCAATTGATGGAACATAAGTTCACAAAATTTAATAAATATTATTTCATAAACTAATTTAACTAATAATAAACATTTATACCACACAAGAAAATCACATAGGATAGTGTTAAGTGATAATGTTTTGTCTCCCTTCGGTTGTTGGGTTGATTCCTATATCCATGTCTGACGCGATGGGTTTTTCATACATCAAGAGGGATATCCTTTTATAAAACTATATAATTATTATTATATTTTAAATAATTATACAATTTCCTCAACAATAACAATAACATATTTTAACATCAATGTTAATCTCACACATTTCATTTTACAAACCAAAATTTAATATCCCATTATTACCTCAAATTCCATTATCACATAAAACCTAATGTTTATTAATACATTTATAAATATTTCTACAAAATGAAAAATAATTTTTATTTAAATTTCATTTTTTAATAAAAACATCATGATTACACATACATTGATAAATTATTCCAAATTAATACATCATTAAAAGTTCATTAATATTTTTATACATTTCATTATTTTATAGTCTTCTGTAACACATGAATCAATTATTTATTTAATAATTATTCAATCATAATTATTCAAGATACTTTACCCTTGTTTTTGATATTCTTACATAATTATAAATTCCAACAACAAAAACCCTGAATCTTGTCTTATGATTATATAATGTAAAAACATTAGACAATGAATAATGCATACCTTTCATAAACATATATTTCAATGGCCATCATAATACCATTCATGAACCGTCAACCTAGGAAAATGATTGTCATAGTGATAATACTACCCACATTTAAAACATTCAATTTACAACTGAACATGAGCTTATTTGCCTTTCATATTGTCAACTAAATGCTATATTTTTTCTTCTATGTTTATGACAATATGTCTTTATTTACCACATATATACCATTTTCTCATCCAAATAAAAAATTTATTATTTATTCCTTTCCAAATCCTTGATACATGATTCTTTGAATATACATATCTTTAGGATTATTACATGAACATCTATAGGGATTCATTTCTCTTATATATACTTCCTTATAAAAATCACTGAGGTTCATATAGTTAATGGTGGGTCATGATTATTGATTTAGAATAGCCAGATGATTTCACATTGTATCTTCCATTTGATTTGGTTTCTTATTCAAAGAACCATCACATTTTCCATCACATCTATATTACTTTGGTTCCCACACAATCCATCAATTTACTAAATCCCAAAATGTTAATTGGAATAAATAAAAATAGTATCATATAAAATTTTATGAGTAAGGAATGAACTAAGATATCATCATTCATGTTATCTCTGATTCATTGAATTTATCTATAATATCTATGACTCTTCCTATCATGGTATCCATTATTGTTTTATACCACTTGTATCTTATGATTAAACAACACTCTAACTTCTGATGTTATCTAAACTGTCCATTGATACCAACTATAAGGATTGGACCGTAAACATTACATATTCTTGATGTAATTAATGAGATTTTATTTATCAAATATTTGGGATTATTTCATGTTTATATATTAATAAAATTCGATAATAAATTATGAAAAAAAACTCACTTGTTACAAGGTAGACACTTGTACTCACTGTACATTTTTCTATTAAACAATAACCATTAAAATAAAACATGGTTTCTTTTTATGATAAATAATAACAGCTATTCCCTTGTTCTCATCCATGACTCTATTCCTTTAAATAGTTTTTCAAACATTTCAAAACCTGGTAGGAGAATAAATATCATAGTAAGGGAAACATAATATAGTTAACAGTTTGACTTATAGAAATATTTATACCCATAAATACTTTATCATTTAGTAATAAATTTCACCCATAATAAAAGTTAAATACATTTTTTTATCATTATTTCATTTAATACCTTTTCAGTATTCAATATATTATCATAAAATCTATATATAAGATATATATCATATAAAGGAAACTTGGGACCTAATCATAATTAAATTTAATTACAATATGATTGACTTCCGTACATATCACTTATACAATTGGAATATTCATATAGCAGACAACCATTCCCAATACATTGGATGTTATTACGTATCCACCAAACCTTAATTTATCATTGAACCACCCATATTTTTTAACACATAACCACCCATCAAATTTTTAAGTACAATTATACAATCATTAAAAATAAAATGTTTCATGTATATAAATTTAACTAATAAATTTCTATTTATAATCAAAAGGAAGAATTTAAAGATATTGAAATTATTAGTCCAATTTCTATAACCATTTTCAATACCAAATTACCGAATTAAATGAATATTAAATTTATTTTCATTGTAAAAACCATATGTATTATAGAAAAATACATTCATTAATAAATGATTATGGTGGTGGAAAATATTTTGTCACCATATAAGTTAATCCAAAAAATTCTTTTGTCATTTTATAAATAATGTAAAAACTTTTCTTATATAAAAATTACATTTCAAAACTATTAATGAAAATAAAAGTCAAAGGTGTTGACTATACATATAATAAACGAATAATGGTGTATACTATTATGTAATGGTTTGATTTGAGGACATTAATACAATGTCCTTTACCTAAACATTGATACAACAACTATATTATTTACCACATCAAATAAAAAACAAAGGTTAATAATTTACCTATTAGATAACCCTTTTCATGTTTATTATTCATTTATATCACTTATTACCATGTTTTATCAATTACCTAATTATTTAAATTCATATCTTATGTTTCTTTCATATTGGTGCGTGAGTCAAAATTGAACATTGTATCATGTTAATTGTCCTGGTGGTCATAATTCCATTATTTGTAGTATAATATTCACGAAATTATTATTATTATTATGCATAAATTTAACTTTTAAATGAAATCATTAATAATTGATATGAAAAGTTATCAGTGTTTTAATCATAGAGACAGTAGGTCGTTAGTTATCATGAGTGAAATTTTCCAATTTTATTTGATCGTTATAGAATGAATGTAATTATTATTTTATATTTCATGAATTTTCATAAAATAATTAATATTATAATAATTTAAATATACTTATATATTTATCAAACAAGTGATGTTGTGAATAAAAATGATTCTCATTTCTTCATGGAGGTGATAATCCACAAATACGCACGAATGACCTTATCATTTTTATGTACATGGAAATTAATAATGTAATTGATATATGATTATCATATAATTATCAATATTTCATTAGTATAACTTTTTAAAATTAATTTCAACATTTTAAGTAGTCATTAAATACATTGATGAAAAACAAACAATATTAGATCGCAAGGCGGTAGTCTACCTTACACAATAATGAAAATTTCATTTCCCATTTGATTACATTGCAGATGTATTTAGATAATGATATTGACATAATAACAAACATGTATATTGAGGACACTTTTTATATTTTTTAATCTTTTTTAAATAGATTTTATGAATTGTAATATGGATTAATATAGAAATATGTTAACAAAAATGATACATCTACATCAGCTGATCACCATTGAAGAACACCTTAACACTTCTATGGAGGGTGTTATTCTTAAACAAATTCGTCTATAATGTTGGTAGGTATTTTAGGAATGGTTTGGGAATGCCTTGGTAGATTCAAAAGGGTTTTGGAGTGTGATTAAGAAATATGAATGAATATATTTTTATATGAAATTGGAGGGGAAACCTTGAAACCCTTAAAATATTAAATTAATATGAATTAATTTTTAACTCTAAATGAATCCAAATTATTTTATTTCAATGATATGGTTTGTATTGTTTGTTATAATCTATAAAAATATTTTTTATACATGTTTTTATAATATTTTAAACCTTATCTTTCTATTTTAACACATTTTAACTCTTACTGTTTTATCTAATAAATTAGTATTTATGGTTAAATTAATTAACACAAATTCCAAAAGACAAATCAATGAGTCAATAATTACATTTTCAGACATATCGTTACCATTTTTTGAATCTTATATTTTAATGATTTTTATTTTATTTAATGAAATAATTTATATTTCAGAATACCAATAGTGTCAATATTGACAGTAATCATTTTTTTCTATTAAAAAATAACATAACAGTAAGATAAGTACATAAAACTCTTTTAAATTATCACAAACATGTAAAATACATCCATATAATTTCTGTATGGAATAAAGTATCTAAAATTATATTTATTTAAGTATTTATAATATCATTAATTTGATTTATTTATTAATTAAAAAAATATCTAATCATGACTGTGTAACCATTTAATTTAATTATTTATTTTCTAAAAATAATAAATATATATATATATAATGAAGGAATTTTTTTTGTCAAATATAAGATTTATAGTAAAAAATATAACTTATAGAAACCCATATTAAAAATTTTATATTTATTATTGACATGATTATGTCATCGTGGTCTTTGATTTAAATAAAATTTTTATAAATGTCATACCTGCACCAAGATGCATTCGAAGGCCAAAATTTCGGAAAAATATTTAATTAGACAAAAATAACTCATAAAATCAAAATAGTACATGTTTTAAGGTAATTTAATATTATAATAACATTTTTTAGCTTTAATTATCTAATTTACCCTTATGTTTGGGAAATAAAATAGTAATGTTACGATTCACCGAAAATTAATTTTTTCTTATTGGTTTGAATTTTTCATACTTGAAAACCCCATGTATGTTCATTTTATAAAATTAAATTAATATAAGAGGAAAAATAAATTTATTGTTAATCATATTTATGAACCAATAATATAGGGTTTTAGGTTAGAAACATTCAAAAGGTCACAAATGTTTTTATATCCAATTACAATGAGAAATTGATTTCAATGACCTAAATTTGATTAATTTTAAAAAAATACACAAGGTACACTTTAAAACCACTTCAAATCGTAACTTAACTTTGTAAATATATTATATGAAAAAATAGTTTTAAATTAAAATTATTTATTTTTCAATAGTGATTAATATATGTAATTTAACCTAAAAATACAAAAAATTTACACAATGTAAATTTTTATATCCCTCACCGAAATTAGATATTTATTTTTGTGAAATATGATTTATAAAACTAAAAAAAATTAAGATAAAATAGTTTCTCCATCAAAATGTTCTAAAAATACCTTGTTTGAAAAATACTCCATTTATAAAACAAATTTAATTTGTTCTTATATCATATCTATTAAACATCGAAGATGATTTTTAAATAAGGGATAAAAATTATATTTTATTAATATAATCCAACAATTGTAATTTGATTATTTTATTAACAAATTTATTTTCACAAAAATAGTTTATCATAAAAAAACATCCTCTATATTCAATTAGTTTTTTTATTTCTATTTAATTTTAAAATCAATGATTCATTATATAAACATATGAAATCCCAATATTTATATCTTTGTTAATATCATTCATTACTACCATTAGAATGGTCATGTGATAATTACAAAATAAAATAATAATAATATTATTATTATTTTATATAACTTTGTATTCTGTGAACATTACTATTTTGGAGAAAACCATTGTTTTCTGTCTAGTATGTTATCAGATGTAGTGTACCTTTTAATGAAAAATTACTATGTATTTCATAATTATTGGAAAAAATTACGTAATATTCATAATATATTATTACTTGGGATATACATTCTAAATCATATTATCCATACCTGAATGTCAATCAAAATTCAATCCACAAATTTTTTTACTCCCGGTATTTCAAAAATTCCATTATTTCTTGGAATTAGGTGTCATAAAATTTGGTTTACAATGAAGAGGCTTAACTCTTAATACAAAATTTTCAATTTTATTTCATAAACTACCTACTCTAAATAAATGTTGTGTAATGAAAATTATTAATTTTTTTATCAAATATAATAAATTTTTTGTATGATCATTTAACAAGAACTATTCAAAATCATTATATCCAATAAAGAAGTGAAAACATCCCTAATTAATGCACATCGCTTACCATCCCCATGTAACAATGTAAATTCTTTTGCATCACTATAACATCATCAGATTTTAAAAGAGTAAGATAATCTTAAATAGAATATATGAAATGAAAATAAATCATATATAAGGGAATGTTACACCCAAGTATATTATAATATATTTTTTTAGTATATTAATCCTCTTAAACAACACAAAATGCTAACAATTCAGGGTTTGATGGAAATATGATAATCTATTAAAATATTATTATGAACATTATAACATAAACCATAAGTTTGAGGGTATGTACAGTAATAGAATAGTTTTTAATATCATATAGTTTAACAATGTATATAATAAATATATTGTTAATATATTTATTAGAAATAAAATATAAACTATGTTAATGAATAATTAATGTTTTCAGGAGAACAATATTTTTTCTACCAAGGGGTTTACTCAGGCATGGAAAACATAATTTAAAATTTATTTTCAATACACTTATACAATTATTAGGAAAAATAAAATAAATTTTTATATTTATATTTAAAAAAATTAATTTTGATATTTATTTTAATGAAATTTTAATATCATAAAGAATATTTGAAAGTATTGATTTTTATTAAAAAAATTTCTAAACAAAATTTATGAAGTAAAATTTTAATTTATTTTAAATTTAATATAAAATAAATTTAAATATATTTCAATTTAATTATGTCTGTTTATTTTAATCATTTAAATTTTTAATTTTTGATATTTATACATTCACACTTATGGTAATTTTCTCTTTGGGAAACCACTCTTTCAATGCATCAATGATAAAATTATAAATAGATTTATTTACATTCTATGAAATGAATTTGTAAAGATAAAATACATGTTTTTAATAATAATAATAATAATACATATTATATAATATGTTTCAAATTACCTTTTCCTATAATGAATACTGAATAGCATAAAAATTAATTATATCATTAATGGAAAAAATGTGTTTATCAAGGGTTAAACTAATATGATAAGGGTTTAAAATGATTAATTCTTTTCAAAATTTAATTTAATGGATATATTTACACTTTATCTCATATAAGGATCAATAATGACCCATTTTTTAGGATTTTTCCATTATAGAAATGTGAGTATCATTTTATATTTTCAAAAATTCCATGAGCGTCCTTTCTCATACTTATAAATTGACACCCCTTCTCCTCCCAACTTCATCATTACAAAACTATTTAGATCAAACATGAACATCAAAAATACATTCCTTAATTACTTTCATACATCCTACATGAAATAATTATTTATTATTACCAATTAATATGGATTTTGATATAAACCAATGTAGGTTTTTTAATGAACAAGAAAAAAATTTAAACGTGTGCATATATTATATTTTATCTTCCTAATCCTAAAATACTTATTCAAAAAGTTTAATTTAAAAAAAATATCTCATATATACTAATATGTAATTATCTTAATTAAATCACCTAGTTTCATAAAAAATTAAATCAAATGGGAAGTGAAATGTTCTACTATGTATTGGACTAACTATCTCATCACACACATGCGTAATTTGTTTTCCATAACAACCTTTAAATGAAGGATATAATAATAGACATAACATATTTATATTATATTGTTTAAATTAGTATAATTATTTAATTATTATATCAAATTGACCTTCTTACTATCGATTCTATGGGAAATAAGATAGCATCACTCCAGTGTACGATAGGCCACTACCTCGTGAAGTGATGAGATTCATTTTTCACTTATGTTTTAAATGAATTCAATGAAGGTTAATTTTAATGAATTATTATTATATATATGATATTAAACTAATTATGTAAATATAATATCACATCTAATATATTTCCATCAAATCCAATATAAAAAAATCATCACACTTGCATATATATTGACAACAGTCTCCATGTATCGATATGAAATTTTTTTCATTAAATTTATAAATGGATAAAATTATAATTTATTTTAGTAATATCAATTATATATAACAAGATTATTATATTATTAAAATGAATTATTATTTAATTTCATTTAGTTTCATCCATCCAGAAAAATGGAAAAAATGTTCAATTCTACGAATTTCATTACGTCTCCATGAATAGTTTAATCCATTTTCTATCTCAACCATTAAAATATTAATATAAACAAATACATATATATATATATATATGTCACACTTGGTTTTTTTTGTCTTTGTTTTGATCCGGTCCATTGGAAATCCCGATAATTTTCATGTGTATTTGGTGAGAAGAATATTGAGTTTTGAAGATTCATATATGTCTAATCACCCTAATTTGGGTTCCCCATTGGTTTTTTAAGAGTTTCTAATGAAAGGATGGTTACTTCTTGATTTGGGCCAATAGTGAGCCCATTTCCAGTCTTAAAAACTGAATTTCTTTCTTTTATAAATCATTTGTTTTTCATCCTTTTCACCCATTCAACATCCCACATGTATTATACTTACAAATTAATACTTCCATATATTTTTTTAACCAATATAAATTTATAATCATGGTGAATAGGGGTTACTTATTTAGGTATTGGTCCAGCCCATGGGCCCATTTCCTATTTTGAAAAAAGTATTATTTTATTCTATATATAATTCAATTTTTAATCTATTTCAGTGATTCCACCTCCCATTAGAATAAAATAACCCTATCCTAACCCCCATTGTAGATTTAACCTCTTTGGAGCTCAAATGGGTCGCGATGTAGGGCGAAAGTTATCAGGTTACCTCAAATCGGCCAGAATTGAGAAGGTAAATAGTTTAGTACATAACTCATTCAATTAGTGATCTTTTTCAAAAAAATCTTCTTTCCCTGGTTATTCCTGAACATAGGATACTCTACAATAATTTTCATCCCATTTCCTTTTCTCTAGGGGTGCAGATATATTGAAATACGAACAGTTTTCTAGTGGTGAAGGTGAGATTCCATCTCCTTTATCCTCCCTCTTCTTCCTCCATTCATTTTTTCTTGGTTTTATAATATCCCCTAGTAATTATAGATCTAGTGTTCTATTATAACATTGTTTTTTATTGAATTTATATTCATTAAAGTTCAGTATTTATAGTTTTAGGGATTATAAACCTGTGACGAGTGATTTTGGGTGTGCATTTCTGTTACGCCAAGGATTTGAGGAAGGATATCCCTTGATCAAAACATTATATTTTATGCTCCATCATTTTAATTCTTTTATAACCTTATTCATATGATATTTTCTTCTGTGAAACTTTTTTTCTAAAGGTTTTGTGTGCAAATTCTGTTTTATGACTTATTTTGTTAAAAATATCATTGTTTTGGTAAAAATGTGAACTCCTCTAGTTTGATAAATTATTCCATGAGCTTTAGCACATGGTTTATGGTGTTTTGAATATGTGTTAGTATATTTAATAAATTTATGGCTTAAAAACGGTGTTTTATACCTTTTTAATTTCTAAACATAAGTTGTTTTTTTAAGATTGCATTCCATGTGATTTGTAAATCATCATGTTGTCTTTTATGTGTCTGGTGCAATTTAAAATTATTTTTTTATAAATACAATCGTAGCATGTAAAAAAAGATTTTTGCATCCTTTTATGGATTTTGAAATTTTTTTGGTTTTAGAAATAAACGGGTTTCTCTTTACAACAAGATTTTGCCTGAGTTTTTAGAAAATGGCATGTTTCACATTCTTATGAAAATGATTGTATTTTGAATATTTAACCTGAGGGTTATATAGGATTTATGAATGAGGTTTGATTCCGTAAATGGTGTTTATAAACCTCCGTAATAAAATTTAAATGCATAACTTTGTCAAATTTTTGTTTTGAGAAAATGTTTAAAGGCTCGTTTGGCCATTCCTAAAAATGAAGGAGTGTTTTACTGGTATATAACAAGTTGGGCAATTGGAATTGTTTTATGGTAAATGAAATGATTTTATTAAATTTTTTTATGTCTTCCAAATATGGTTTGGTATTGTTTTGATGTGTGTTTATAATTTAAAGTGTGTTTTGAATGAGTTTTATGTGTAAAGCCTCAATATACTCCTTGAAATTGTTTTACAAAAATATTTAGTTGTTTGTTGATTCGTGGATGAAATTTGGAAAAATTTTGTGGGTTTTTTGTGTGTTTAGGGTTTGGGAATGTAATTTTTATGTGAAATGTGTAATTTATAATATTTTATACGTGATTTAGTGTTATAGGGAATCCCGGGTATTTAGGTGGGAGGACAAGTACTAGTATGCTAGTGATCCTGTGGGGTTTGGCCCCTGTTTCACGTAGGAAGTTTGACGATGACAACACTAACAAAACTATGATGACGATGATATTGGGGGCCTACTAGGTTATGGGTATTCTCCCTACTAGTGGATCGTGTGCACGAGAACAAATATTTATTATTGTTACATTCACCGAGATACGACGTCCCTGGGACTCACAACTAACTAGTGCCTAAGGGTGTTCCTATGACATGTGCTCATTGGATATTTTGTACTCACCGTCGGAATATGGTGTCTATGGTTGGTAAATTCAGTAGTTTGTGTGATTTATTTAATAGTTAAAATTCTTTAAATCATCCAACTTGAAAGCTATTTTCATTTTGAAGTTGCACCTCTTTGAAAGTTGTTACTTGCATTCTTGTTTATAAAACATGCATGTTTCTGTCTGGTAATTTTTTTTAGCATGGGACCTAATTTGGAAGAAAAAACATTACATTTGTATCTAAAATTTGCAATTGATGTTTCTTTTATTTTAATGTATGTGCATTGGGAATAGAATATCGGGATAACCTAATGAGTTTTAATACTCACTCCTACAGTCTTCTTCTATTTTTAGCCCTTGTGCAGGTTTAAGCTTGAGTTCGATCGCCTTGGGCGATGTGTGGTCAATTTTTTGGAGAGTGACCAGCGAGGTCACATGGAGTTATTTTCTTATCGGGTTCGGTCATTTGAGTTGTTGTCTTAGTTGTACATTCAGTTTCTTGTACAAATAATGTTCAGTTCAATTTTTAATAAATATATTTTGGGCTGTCCATTTCATTCCGCTATTTATTTGATTGTTCATATATGGTAAAAATCGTTCCATTGTGTACTATATTGATGACCTTGGTTATTGTCGTCATCGCGGGAGGATCAAGAATGCCTCTCGGGACTTGTCGCGGGCTGGCCTTGGTGACCGGTTCAGGGTCGACTAAGACTGTTTGTGACAAAATGGTATCAGAGGAGGTCGGCTCATATCAGACCTTTCTTTTTAGAGCGCCCTTGTTATTTTGGGGATGTCAATGTAGATGTAGTATTATTGTTGGGACATGAGGGGTAATTTCAAGAATAGTGTCACGAACTCTTTCTCGTTAAAATCCCCGGGTTTCCATGGGGAGTCTGGTTTTTTAGTGTCCTTTGTTCTTGTTGATTGTTTGGTGTTGGGATATGACAAGTGGAGTCTGACTAATGGTCTCCATGAGCATGGAGGGCCTAGAAAGCCAAGTGGAGCTAGGTAATGGACTTAATAAGTCTCTCTATGTTGGACTTGTGTTTGACATATGTCCGCCAACCATATGGTCAAGTCTCCCACCAACAGTAGTTCCCTTTGTTGGGGTCGCTTGATCAATTCTTGAATTCTGAATTTTTTTGGTTTTAAAATCCTTGTTTGGGAATTGTGTAAATGGGTTTTAAAGGAAGGAATAGATTTTGAAAATTGAAGAAGGGGGTTTTAAAATATTTAATATAATAATGGATTTAGAAGGTTGTGTGTTTTTGAATTTTTTTTGATGGAAGTGGAAATTATTTAACGGGATTGGATTGTCCAATATCTAAACTTGTGGTTTGTTGTGAAAAAAATGTTTTGAAATTGTGAATCATTTTAAGGTGATTCTGGATCATTGATTTAAATGGGGTATTTTGGGATGTTAATTTTTTTTCAATCGGATAAATTAGTTTTGGAATTTTTTTTGATCAGTTGGTGTTTTCCTAGAATGAGTATTGGTCTCAATGGACATCAAATTATGAAAATATACATTGCGGAATATAAAAAAATGGGAAGGGGTTTTTTTGGAGTGGCTTGGTTATTTTAAATGTTTTTTTAAAAAAATGGGGTAGTTTTTTAAGAAAATTATTCTTAATGAATTGTGGTTTATTGTAAAATATGAAAATGGGTTTTGACTTGGTGGTTGGTGTTCCTTTTGAAGGTAAAAGTGTTTTTTGAGTGATATTGTTTTGTTGTTGCCTTTGGTGTTTTCATGGTTGCTCACATGCATGGTTTTATTTATATCTGGAAGGATGGCCTATATGGAATAGTAGTTGGGTTCCTCGGGTGGCATGGAAATGTGCATATGGGTGAGACTTGATGAAACACCAATAGTGAATGTGGGTACCTACTAAGATAGTTTTTTTTCAAAAGTGATTTGATCTGAAAAATCGAGTCCTTTTTTAAAACCTATTGTTATGTGTATTGATTTTTCTATGTCTTAGAAGAGTTGTTTCTTTATTAATCTTCCTTGTGATCTAGAAGTCACACTCGTGTTTTGTATGGATATGATATCTTGCTGGTGGCTTGGTTTTTTTGTAATGTTCATTGGGTTCCTAATGATGTATTTGATGTTGTGATGTGGCCATTTATAGTTCTCTAATGGAAATATTTCCTGCTGATCAACCTAAGGATTCATTTCAAATGTTAAATACACCTCTTTGGATGATACCTTAACCTATTTGTTGGAATATAGAGTTGTTTGGGATCGATTAAAAGTGAATCTAGGTCATGATAATTCTTTTGGACATAGCAGTTGTGTTTGGTGATGTTGATGTGTTTCATCATATTCCTTGTCCATTCTGTCCCTTGTTTGGAGAGAGATAGAATTTTTATATGTATCTATGAGTTACTATTTAGATTAAGGTTTTTCTTTGGTGATAATGTGTGTTTTTTTTTGAGTGGTGTGATCCTTATCACCTGACTGCAGTGCAGCAGATGCTTCAAGAATCAGGGCTCCAGCCATAGGCCTCGGAGTGAAGATTATCACGCAGTCAGAAAAATGACCGAGGTGTGGAGTGCTCGATTAGGATCATGCCTCCTTGTTTTTGGTAAGTTAGTTTATATTTCAATGTTTTTATTCCTCATTTTTGTGAATTTCCTTTTTTTGCAACAAGTGTGGTGGACTTACCCCTCACACAGTGTCTATGGTTATGCCTTCATGGATGTGGGTTTTCAATCAATGTCCCTGTGTGGACTGCTTTTGAAAATAAGGTGAAGTCATAGTGTTACCTATTTTTAGGTGGAGAGTATTGGGTAGTTTATTTTTTTCTTTTTTGGTTTCAGTGGACAAATTATTAGGTCCCCTTCCCGCTCACCCCCGAGTGGTGGGGGTCCAGATCTGTGCTGAATGTGTTGGCCAGGTTCTTGTCCCCTCTATTCGAGAGTGGGTGGTTAATATATTCATGTTTTTATACTATTAACTTGGTATAGTAGGATTTTGTAGTAGTTCTTTGTTAGTTTTGTGTCAGTTAGGACCAATTCTAGATCATGTTGAATTCTTTTCTGTTCGTTGCTAGTTGGTTTCTAATAGTGGGGAGAGTCACCATCGGTCTAATGGATTTTCATCCTAAGAAATTTTCTAGTTCCAGTTGTTTCATATTGGTGGGGATTAAATTCTATAATCCCCTGTAATATTTGGTTTTTTTGGGTGCTCATTGGTTTGGGTGATGGTTGGGTTCATTGGGAGAAGACCCAACAATCAGGTTCGCGGCATGGTTGTGGAGGTGGTTGCAGGATATTTCCAATGATTTTCCGGGACTGGTTCTATGTAGTGTATCTTTTTTTGAGCTAGAGGCTTAACATACATTGATGGTAGATGATATATCATTTTATTGAGAGGCTGTATCATTTTGTTAGGTAATCTTTAGGAGTTTATTTTTTAGCTAGAAAGTGTTATGGTTTTCCCGGGGCGGAAATATTTAATGGTGGGGAGAATTGTCACACCCGGTTTTTTTGTCTTTGTTTTGATCCGGTCCATTGGAAGTCCTGATAATTTTAATGGGTATTTGGTGAGATTAATCTTGAGTTTTGGAGTTTGATATATGTCTAATCACCCTAATTTGGGTTCCCCATTGGTTGTTTAGTAGTTTTTGATGAAAGGGTGGTTAGTTCATGATTTGGGCCAACTGTGAGCCCATTTCCAGTCTCAAAACCCAAATTTGTTTCTTTAATAACTCTTTTTTTTCATCGTTTTTCACTCATTCAATATTCCACATTTTTTATAATGAAACATTAAAACTTCCATATCTTTTTTTACCCCATATAAATTCATAAGCATGGTGAATTGGGGTTACATACGTAGGTATGGGCTAGCCCATGGGCCCATTTCCTTTGAAAAAAATATTTGTTTCTTCTATATCTAATTCAATTGTTAATATATATCGGTGATTCCAACTCCCTCTCGAATTCAATAACCATATCGTCACACCCATTGTCGATTAATCCACTTTAGAGCTCATATGGGTCTCGAATTAAGGTGAAAGTCATCAGGTTACCTCAAATCGGCCAGAATTGATAAGGTAAATAGTTTTATACATAAATCATTCAATTCATGTTATTTTTCAAAGAGAAATTATTTCCATGGTTCTTCGGGAACATAGGCGACTCTACAAGATGTTTCATCCCATTCCATTTTTCCTAGGGGTGCAGATCTAATGGAATACAAACAGTTTTCTAGTGGTGAAGTTGAGATTCCATCTCCTTTATCCTCCCTATTCTTCCTCCTTTCATTTTTTCGTTGTTTCATAATCTGTCATAGTAATTATAAACCTAGGGTTCTATTATAAATTGGTATTTTATGGAATTTATATTCATTTAGGTCTAGTATTCATAGTTTTTGGGTTTATAAACCTGTGACGGGTGATTTCGGGTGTGCGTTTTCGTTACGCCAAGGATTTGAGGTAGCATATCCCTTGCACAAACCTTTATCATTTAAGTTTCATCATTTTAATTCTGTAATAACCTTATTTATATGATATGGGTTGCTGTGAAACTTTTTTTCTAAAGGTTTTGTGTGCAAATTATGTTTTATGACTTATTTTGTTAAAAATATAGTTGTTTTGCTATAAATGTGAACTCCTCTAGTTTGATAAATTATTCCATGAGCTTTCTCACTTGGTTAATGGAATTCTTTATTTGTCGCAGTAGCTTGAATAACATTATGGCATGAAAATGGTGTTTTATTTCTTTTTAAGTGCTTAACAAAAGTTGTTTCTTTAAGATTGCATGCCATGTTATCAGTAAATTTCCAGGTTGGCTTTTATGTGTATAGTGTAATTTAAAATGATATTTTTTGGATTTATAAATAAATTTCAAGCATGTGAAAAAAATATTTTGGGATCCTTTTATGTATTTCCAATTTTTATTTGGTTTTACAAATAAATGGGTTTTTGTTTACAACATGGTTTGGCCCGAGTTTTCGGAAAATGGTATGTTTCACATTCTTATGAAAATGATTGTGTTTTGAATATGTAACCTAAGAGTTTTATGGGATTTATGAATGTGGTTTGATTATTTAAATGGTGTGTATAAACCTCTTTAATAAAATTGAAATTCATAACTTTGTCAAATTTTAGTTTTGAGAAAATGTGTAAAGGCTTGTTTGGCCTTTCCAAAAATTGAAGGAGTGTTTTACTGGTATATACCAAGTTGTGCAGTTGGGATTATTTTATGGTCCATGAAATGATTTTATTAAATTTTTTTATGTTTTCCAAATATAGTTTGGTATGGTTTCGATGTGTGTTTATAATTGAAAGAGTGTTTTTGAATGAGTTTTATGTGCAAAGCCTCAAAACAGTCTTTGAAATTTTTTTACGAAACGATTTAGTGGTTTGTTGATTCGTGAATGAAATTTGAAGAAAGTTTGAGGGTTGTTTGGTTGTTTATGGTTTGGGAATGGACTTTTTATTGGAAATGGGTATTTGATAATATGTGTTACATTATCGAGCACTAAAGGGATTCCCGGGTATCTAGGTGGGCGGACGTGTACTAGTATGCTAGTGATCCTGGGGGTTTAGCCCCTATTTCACGTAGCAAGTTTGACGATGACAACACTAAATAAACTATGATGATGATGTTTTTGGGGGAACACTACGTTATGGATATGATCCCTACTATTGGATCTTGTGCATGAGAACATATATTTATTATTGTTACTTTCACCGAGATATGAGGTACATGGGGCTCACAACTAACTAGTACATAGGGGTGTTCTTGTGACTTGTGCTCATTGGATATTTTGTACTCACCGTTGGCATACGGTGTGTTTGGTTGGTAAATTCAGTAGTGTGTGTGATTTATTTAAAAGTTAAAATTATTTAAATCATACCTCTTGAATGTTATTTTCATTATGAAGTAGCACAGCTTTGAAAGTTGTTACTTTTATTCTTGTTTATAAGACACACATGTTTTTTTCTGGTGATTTTTTTTGCATGGGACCTCATTTGGAAGAAACAACATTACATATTTATCTAAAACTTGAAATTGATGTTTCTATTATTTTAAGGGATGTGCATTGGGAATAGAATATCGGGCTAACCTACTGTGTTTTAATACTCACGCCTATAGTCTTCTTCTATTTTTATCCCTTGTGCAGGTTTCAACTTGAGTTCGATCACCTTGGGAGATGTGTGATCATTTTATTTGCGAGTGACCAGCGGGGTCACATGGAGTTAGTTGGTTATCGGGTTTGGTTATTTGAGTTTTTTTCTTAGTTGTAATTTATGTTTCTTGTACAAATAATGTTCAGTTCAATTTTTATATAAATATATTTTGGGTTGTCCATTTATTTTCACTGTTTCTCTGATTGTTCATATATGGGAGAAATCTTCCCTTGTGAACTCTATTGATGCCCATGGTTCTTGTCTCCATCTTGGGAGGATCGGGAACGCCTCTTGGGACTTGTCGCGGGCCGGCCTGGGTGACCAGTTCTGGGTCGACTCGGAATGGTTCGTGAAAAAATGGTATCAGAGGAGGTCGGCTCTTAGTAGACAATTATTTTTATAGTTCCCTTGTAATTTTGGGGATGTCATGGGATATGGAGTAGGATTTTTGGGACTTGAGGGGTATGTTCAAGAAGATCATTGTGAACTCTTTCTCGTTCAAATATTTGGGTTTCCATGGGGAGTCTAGTTTTATTGGTGTCCTTTGTTCTTGTTGATTGTTTGGTGTTGGGATATGACAAGGGGGGTCTGGCTAATGGCCTCCGTGAGCTCGTAGGGTCTGGCAAGAAATCTGGATCTGGGAAATGGTCCAAATAAGTCTCTCTATGTTGGTTTTGTGTTTGACATATGTCCGCCAACCATATCGTCAAGTCACCCACCGACACTAGTTCCCTTTTTTGGTCTCTTGATCCTTTCTTTAATTCTGAATTTCATGTTTTTAAAATCCTTGTTTGAGAATTGTGGAAATAGGTTTTAAAGGAAGGACTGGATTTTGAAAAGTGAAAAAGGGGGTTTTAAAATATTAAATATAAGAATGGCTTTACAAGGTTGTGTTTTTGTGAAAAAAATGTAGACGGAAGTGGAAATGATTTAACAGGATTGGATTGTCCATAATCTAAACTTGTGGTTTGTTGGAAAAAAATGTTTTGAAATTTTGAATCATTTTAAGGTGATTCTGGATCATTATTTTAAATGGGGTATTTTGGGATGTTAAATTTTTTTTGAATCAGATAAATTAGTTTTGTAAATTGGTTTTGATTGGTTGGTGTTTTCCTAGTAAGGTAATTGGTCTCAATGGACCTCAGATTATGAATATATACATTGCTGAATTTAAAAAAATGGGAAGGGGTTGTTTATAGTGTCTTGGTTAATTTAAGAGTTGTTAAAAATGAAAATGTGGTAGTTTTTTAAGAAATTCTTTCTTAATGAATTGTGTTTTTTTGTGAAATATGAAAATGGGTTTTGACATGGTGGTTGGTGTTCCTTTTGATGGTAAAAGAATTTTTTTGAATGATGTTGTTTTGTTTTAGCCTTTGGTGTTTTCATGGTTTCTCACATGCATGGTTTTATTTATATCTGGAAGGATGGCCTATATGGAATGGTGTTTGGGTGCCTGGGATGCCAATGAAATTTTCATATGGGTGAGACTTGATGAAACACCATTAGTGAATATGGAAACCCACTAAGTTAGTTTGTTTTTCAAAAGTGTTTTGAGATGAAACATTATGGCCTTTTTTTAAAAACAATGGTTATGTGGCATGATTTTTCTTTTTCTTAGAAGATTAGTTTATTCAGTAAGCTTCCGTGTGATATAGAAGTTGCACTCTTGTTGTATCTTGAGATGAGATCTTGTTGGTGGCTTGGTTTTTGTGTAATGTTCATTGGGATCCAAAATATGTGTTTGATGTTGTGATGTGGCCATGTATAGTTCTCCGTTGGAAATATTTCCTGCTGATCAACCTAAGGATTCATTTAAAATGTTAAATACACCTCATTGGATAAATCCTCAACCTATTTGTTTGAATATAGAGTTGTTTGGGATTGATCAAAAGTGCTACTATTTCGTGACAATTCTTTTGGACCTAGAAGTTGTGTTCGGTGATGTTGATATGTTTTTCCGTATTCCTTGTCCATTATGCCCCTTGTTTGGAGTGAGATAGAATTTTGATATGTATCTATGATTTCCTATTTAGATTACGGGGTTTTTGGTGATCATGTGAGTTTTTTTTGAGTGGTGTGATCCTTATCACCTGACAGCGTTGCAACCGATGCTTCAAGAATCAGGGCTCTAGCCATAGGCCTTAGAGTGAAGCTTATCACGTAGTCAGAAAATTGACAGAGGTTTGGAGTGCTTGATTAGGATCCCGCCTCCTCTGTTTTGGTAAGTTAGTTTGTATGTCAATGTTTTTGTTCCTCATTTTTTTTTGAATTTCTTTTTTTTGCAACAAGTGTGGTGGACTTACCCCTCTAACAGTGTCTATGGTTATGCCTTCATGGATGTGGGTTTTCAATCAATGTCCTTATGTGGACCGCCCATGAAAATAAGGGGTAGTCTTAGTGTTATCTATTCATAGGTGGAGAGTATTGGGTAATTTATTTGTTTCTTTTGTGGTTTCAGTGGCCAAATTATTGGGTCCCTTCCCTCTCATCCCCGAGTGGTGGGGGTCTAGATCTGTACTGAAATTGTTGGCCATGTTCTTATCCCCTCTATTCGGGAGTGGGTGGAAAATATATTCATTTTTTAACCCTATTAACTTGGTATTGAATATTTTTGTAGGAGTGTTTTTTTAGGCTTGTTTGAGTGAGGCCCAATTCTAGATCATGTTGAATTCTTGTGTGTTCTTTTCTAGTAGGTTTCTAATAGTGGGGAGACTCACTATGGGTCCTTTGGATTTTAATCCTGAGAACTTTTCTATTGCTAGTTTTTTCATAATTATGGAGATACCATTATAGACTCCCCTAGAATATTTGTCTTTCTTGGGTGCTCTTTTGTTTGGGAGATGGTTGGGTTCATTGGGAGAAGGCACAACAATCAGGTTCTTGGCTTGGTTGTGGATGTGGTGGCTTGATATTTCCAATGATTTTCCAGAAGTGGTTCTGAGTAGTGTATTTTTTTAAGCTAGAGTTATAACATCCATTAATGGTTCATGATGTTTCATTTTATTGATAGGAAGGATCATGTTGTTAGGCAATCTTTAGGTGTTGATTTTTCAGCTGGAAATTGTTATGGATTTCTGGGGGCGGAAAGCTTTAATGGTTGGGAGAATTGTCACACCCAGATATTTTTTGTCTTTGTTTTGATCTGGTCCATTGGAAATCCAGATAATTTTCATGGGTATTTGGTGAGATGAATATTGAGTTTTTAAGATTCATATATGTCTAATCACCCTTATTTGGGTTCCCCATTTTGTTGTTTAGGAGTTTTCAATGAAATGGTGGTTACTTCATGATTTGAGCCAACTGTGATCCCATTTCCAGTCTTCAAAACCGAATTTGATTATTTTATAACTCATTTGTTTTTCATCCGTTTTCACTGATTCAACATCCCACATGTCTTATATAGAAATATTAAATCTTCCATATCATTTTTTACCCCATATGAATTTATTAGAATTGTGAATTGGGGATGATTTTTTAGGTATTGGGCCAACCCATGGGCCCATTTTATGTTTTAAAAAAAATAATTGTATCATCTATATATAATCCATCTTTTAATATATTTCGGTGATTTCACCTTTCCCTCGAAGACAATGACCCTATATTCACCTCCATTGTCGATTAATCCTCTTTGGAGCTAATATATGCCTCCAATTAGGGATAAAGTTATCAGGTTACCTCAAATCGTCCATAATTGATAAGGTAAATAGTTTAATACATAACAAATTAAATTCGGGCTCTTTTTTTAAAAAAATATTCTTTACATGGTTCTTCCTGAACTTAGGAGACTCTTAATGAAGTTTCATCCCATTACCTTTATTCTAGGGGTGCAGATCTAATGGAATACGATCAGTTTTCTAGTGGTGAAGGTGAGATTCCATCTCCTTTATCCTCCCACTTCTTCCTTCTTTAATTTTTTCCTTGTTTTATAATATCCCATAATAATTATTGACCTAGGGTTCTATTATAAAATGATTTTTGATGGAATTTATATTCATTTAGGTCTAGTCTTCATTGTTTTAGAGTTTATAAACCCGTGACGGGTAATTTCAGGTGTGTGTTTCCATTACACTAAGTATTTGAGGTAGGATATCCCTTTCACAAACCTTTATCATTATAATTCTGTTAAAACCTTATTTATATGATATATGCTTCTGTGAAACTTTGTTTCTAATGCTTTTGTGTGCAAATTATCTTTTATGACTTATTTTAATCAAAATATAGTTGTTTTGGTATAAATGTGAACTCCTCTAGTGTGATAAATTATTCAATGAGCTTTAGCACTTGGTTTATGGTATTTTGAATATGTTTCAGTATCTTGAATAACTTTATGGAATGAAAATTGTGTTGTATACCTTTTTAAGTGCTTATCAGAAGTTGTTTTTTTAAGAGTGCATGCCATGTGATCAGTAAATGGCATGGATGGATTTTATGTGTCTAGTTCAATATAAAATGAGTATTTTGTGTTTATAAATACATTGGAAGCATGTAAAAAAATATTTTGGGATCCATTTATGTATTTACAATTTTTATTTGGTTTTACAAATAAATCGGTTTTTTTTTACAACATGTCTTGGCCTGAGTTTTCAGAAAATGGAATGTTTCACATTCTTATGAAAATGCTTGTGTTTTGAATATGTAAACTAAAGGATTTATGGGATTTATGAATGTGGTTTGATTCTTTACACGGTGTGTAAAAACCTCATTAATAAAATTAAAATTCATAACTTTTTCAAATTTTAGTTTTGAGAAAAAATTTAAAGGCATGTTTGGCCTTTCAAAAAAATGAAGGAGTGTTTTACTGGTATATACCAAGTTGTGCAATTGGGATTGATTTATGGTCTATGAAATGATTTTATAAAATGTTTTTATGTCTTCCAAATATGGTTTGGTATGATTTTGATGTGTGTTTATAATTGAAAGAGTGTTTTTGAATGAGTTTTATGTGTAAAGCCTCAATACAATCCTTGAAATTGTTTTATGAAAATATTTACTGGTTTATTGATTCGTGAAAGAAATTTGAAGAATTTTTGTGGTTTTTTTTTTGTTTATGGTTTGGGAATGTAAGTTTTATATGAAAAGTGTATTTTATAATATGTGTTACTTGATTGAGCCCTGAAGGGAATCATTGGTGTCTAGGTGGGCAGACGTGTACTAGTATGCTAGTGATCCTATGGGGTTTGGCCCCTTTTTCACGTAGCAAATTTGACGATGACCACACTAACTATACTATGATGATGATGATGTTGGGGTACCAGTAGTTTATGGGTATGCTCCCTACTAGTGGCTCGTGTTCATGAGAATGAATATTTATTATGGTTACTTTCATCAAGATACGAGGTAACTGGGGATCACAACTGACTAGTGCCTAAGATTTTTCCTGTGATTTGTTCTCATTGGATATTTTGTACTCACCCTTGGCATACGGTGTGTTTGGTTGGTAAATTCAGTAGTGTGAGTGATTTATTTAAAAGTTAAAATTCATTAAGGCATCCCTCTTGAAAGTAATTTTTATTTTGAAGTTGCACCTCTTTGAAAGATGTTACTTGCATTCTTGTTTATAAAAATGCATGTTTTTGTCAGGTAATTTTTTTTAGCATGGGACCTCATTTGTAAGAAAACACATTACATATCTATCTAAAACTTGAAATTGATGTTTCTTTTATTTTAGAGGATGTTCATTTGGAATATAATATCGAGCTAACTTACTGATTTTTAATACGCACGCCTATAGTATTCTTCTGTTTTTAGCCATTGTGCAGGTTTCATCTTGAGTTCGATCGCCTTGGGCGATGTGTGATCATTTTGTTAGAGAGAGACCACCTAGGTCACATTGATTTAGTTGGTTATCGGGTTTGGTCATTTGAGTTGTTGTCTTAGTTGTACTTTCAGTTTCTTTTACAAATAATGTTCAGTTCAATTTTATATAAATGCATTTTGGGCTGTCCATTTCTTTCTGTCGTTTGTTTTATTATTCATATATGGGAGAAATCATTCCCTTCTGTAATCTATTTATTCCCTTGGTTCTTGTCTCCTTCCCGAGAGGATCGGGAACGTCTCTCGGGACTTGTCAAGGGCTGGCCTGGGTGACCGGGTCAGGGTCGACTCGGACTGGTTTCGTGACAATATATATAATGAATATATGTGATATTTATATCATGGTGAAAATATATATATGATATGTATATGATATAATTAAAAGTACCAACACCCCCATAGTAAAAAATATAAGAAAAAAACATGTTATCATATGAAACTGTGATTTTATCAAATAATAGTTAAGAAAAGGGTGAGAAAAGACAATGAAAATCATATATGAAGTGAGATGTATGAATATTTTTATATAATACCTTTATAAAAAGAAAAAATGAATGATATATAATTTTAATACACACATTATGTCACTCCATAGGTAATGGTTTCTCGTATGAGTTTTACTTTTCTATGACCTGCGACATATTAACCTCCTATTCCTTTTTATGGTGTATAAAATTACTACTTAGGTATTAAATATCATAATCCTATTTATCTTCATTATAATTTATCTTTTATTTAATTTTATTTCATTCATGAAGTTTATTATTAAATATTAACAAAATTAGTAATGTTTTTTGCACAATTTCATCCTTATTTTTGGATTGTTTTGGTTCAAGTATATCATGGGGAATTATATGTTATTTATATCTTAAAATAATTTTATTATCTTGTCCTATGGTTATTAATTAATTTTTTATCTAATATTAAAATTTTATACAATAGTTTACATAAAAATATTGATATATTTTAAAAATAATTGTACTTTATTTCTCTCAACAATCATTTTTCATAAAGAATAATGTTTTTTAAAACAATTAAAAAATGTTTTTAAATTTTAAAAATGATTTTTTGAAAACAGTTTTTCAAATTTTAGTTTTTAAGAAATCATTTTAATGGATTCCTTATGTCATTTTCAAAACAATTATCAACTATATTTTGTGAAAAGTGAGAAATATATCATTCTTTTTACATGTACATCATAAAACAAATTCTGCAATCAAGATAAATCAATATTTTAAAGATTATTTTTCAAATTTATAATGGTTATTTTCATATGAAATTTACATTGAAGATGTTTTTCATTATTTTTTGTAATATTTAAAATTACAATGGTTTATTTTCATTGATAAAGCTATTAATGAAATTATATTGTATTTATATTAATCAACAAAATCAACCCTTTATTTTAATGTGTATCCACTCGGGTTATATTGTATTGATATCATAATAATTCATTATTTGGATGGTTTATGACCAATTTGAATTACATTGTTCAATTCTTCTTCTATTCACCATGTAAATTAATATGGATTTTCAATAAGAATATTTTATTGGATTGTGTGATAATATTTTGAATAATGTTTTTTTCAATATCAATGTTCATATTGATTATTTTTTACCCATTCATTATGATTAATTCATTGAAAATATTTTGTGATGGATGGGGCTTGGTTGTAGATATCCCCTTGGTAAATTGATTAGTATTATGAGACAAATTTTTTTACCCAGTTACACAGGTTTCTACACAATAGGTTTAATCTATCTTGTGAATGGTCTTGAATTTATCTTTAAAATTGTTGATAGTATGCATTACCATAAATTGATATCATTTATTGTCCTTCATGCCATTATTATATTAGTTATAATATAAATGGATATTCCTCATGAATATGTATTTATTTATATGGATTTATTTGATAAGCGTTTACTTATACCATATTATGCTCAATTTTTTGATAATACTACATTTTTATATTATTTAACTTTTTATATTGATTATTATTATTTATTCAAAGTAGATACTCCTGTATGATTACACATAATTATCATCCGAGTAAACCACTTTATTATGATTTATTTTACCCATTCTACGTGGTTGTGTTTTTTGATTGATATAAGGGGATAAAATATGAAGAATAATGGAATTCTCAAAGAAAAAACATTTCATATTTTATTATTTCAATTAATTTGTAAATTTTAAATATGTAACTAGTTAAACAGGGCTTATAAATTATTTTTTAATTTTGGATTTGACTCATTATATGTTATTAAAATGTAATAAAGTAACAGTTGTCATTGAGATAAATTGGTTGATGACTTTATAGTTGATATGAGAGGGAGATTATTTGAAACCATTGGGACTAGATTTTAGAAAACATATATAAGAGAACATAATTATATGACTAACTTTAATGTTACCTTTGAGTGTAGGATTACAACATAATGTTATTATAAGGTATATATTATTTGGTTTTCCTAAAAATACATGTCTATTGGGATATTATAAAAAAAATTTGTTCTAGAATATATGTACCTTGTGGTAATAAATCTAAAAAATGTTTTTTATTGAATCATGTTTCACCTAAAACATCATAGTTGGCCTGACTACTATAAAAAATTTTTATATTATTAAATACATTCCATAAAAATATTTTAAATTCATGTTTATCTAGAGTAACAAGAAATTCATAGTTTATAATTATATCAAATTAATAATTTACCTTAAATTTTAGAAAACATCTCATTTTCTATATAAATGATGTTTCATGCATGACAGAATCATACAATTCTACAATATACTATTAATATTATTATTTAACATGATAGTTATCACATATCTATTGGAGTGGAAGGAATTTATATAATTACCTAAAAAATGAAATTAATTTGTACACATTATTATTAAATGAATTAATTGTTTCCTAAGTAAATAGAAATTAAAATAAAGACCAATTGAATTTAGAGTATGTTTGTTTATGTAAAAATATTTTAATAGCCAGAATAGTGTTTTATATCTATTAATTGAATTAATTAATATTAGTGAAATATATTAATTATATTAAAATGTTATATTTTTATTAATTTATTTATATTCATCATATATGATTGAATGGATTAAGATAAGAATAAATGCAATTCTATTCGTAAAAATATATATATTTTTTAAGGGAATTGTTACTACCTTTTAAGGGAATACCTATTTCAAACCCAAATTTTGAAAATTTAATAATTTTTATTTCAAATAATATAAATAATTTTTCAAATCACAGAACTAAAATTTACATTGGGTGAATTTATTTCTTGAGAAGATACATGTTGTATTAAAATGTTAATAATATATGATTTTAATTGAAAAAAATGTTTTTGTCCAAATAATTTGTAGTGTGAAATATTATATTCAATTGTCATTGAATTATATTTAGTTAAATTACTATCATTTAATCCAATTTAGATCAATGTATTGATTTTACATTGATATTTTATATGACTGCATTTCTATCATCTAATCCATTTAATTTTAAACCCCACTTTCTCGTTCTTTAAACATGATTAATTTTATGTTAAATTATGAAAATTTATTTATTAGATTTTTGAAAAATGTATTATATATTTGTAATGTAGTTAATTTGTAATTAATATTACAGACAACATATATTTTCACCCAAAGTAGTAGTGATATAAATTAAAATTATTTATTGTAATTAAGGTAAAAATGAAATTACATACTGGTTAAACATTAATCTTATGGGAAACAATGACCTAGAAAGTTATCCAAACACGATATTATATATATATATATTTCTACCATATACAAAATATAACCCAAAAAATTATTATTATTTTAATATCAAGTATGGAAGACCTCTATATATTGATTACATTTTGTATTTACAAGAATACTACTATCCATCCACCATGAAATGGAATTTACTCTCCCCACTTCATCACACCTCTAAAGAATTTTTTCTAATAAAAACTCTAATAAATGCCCTCTAAACATCCTTAAACTAATAATAAATATTTTTTCAACCTATTTAAAACCAATAGATGTTTTGGAATAAACCAATAATAGTTTCCTAAAGAAGAAGTAGCTTTAATCAACCATCACTTTTGTTCTATTTCATTCACCACTATTTGATATATGTCTCATCATTGAATATATAATAACATATTTATAATTGATATAATTAGATAATATTATTTTAATTTTATAACAAAAAACAACACAAAATTCTATCAAATGGGACACACAGTCATCGTTTGTGGGTATAACGGACTACCACATCACAAGTTAATGTTGTTGTTTTTTCCGTTACCACCTCTCACGGTTAGGGATTTATAAATTTAATGTTTATTTATATGATATATACTACATTTTTGAAATATTTATGCTTTATGATTTTTTATATAACAAGTACCATCATGATTCCCATTATTTGGAAATACAATAACATATTTTGTGGATGTGTGGACGACCACTTCCTTTATGTGATTTCATTCACTCACCCATTAAATGGAATGTATTAATAATGGGTTTAATAAACATTTGTGATATAAATGAGATATATATGATTTTAATAACATAATTATAGATAATTAAAAACAAAATGTCATTTTTTTCATTCCATTTCAGTCATTGAACAAGTGATAATATCATTCATGGATGTGTGGACTACTACCTCATCGAAGCAATGTGATTCTATATTTTTCATCGCATAAGAAAAGATTGATATATATAAGTATATGAAAATAAATAATACTTTATATATGATATACCTTATTAATTTAAATTTAAATATTTCATACATTCATTCCATAAATATCATTGAAAAATATGAATTTTACTCTTCTGTGTGTGGGGAAAACACTCTACATGATCCTAACGCTGCATCATTTATTATAACCATATATATTATTTTTTATTTTAGAAGTATAATTTATCAAAAAAAATTCAGAGTTATTTCATTGTTATTAATCATTACCTGTTTAAATAACGACCACTTTGACCTTAGTTGACATATCAAAGAAAACTTTTTCACATAAGTCGAATATCGTCAAACCATCTGACATAAACATTAATGTTTTAATAATTTCATATAACATGTTTATCAGTGAAATATAAGTAATGATTAATATGAAAATGTTTATGGAGGAAGTAAATAATTAACATAAATTCTAAATTCGTGTTTATAGAGGAAAATCCTGACAGATTGCACCTAAGATAAGAAATTATCATCTCACTTTTTATATTTTTGAGATTAATGTTATATACATCACATATATCATTTTTGTGGTGTATAAACTCACATGTTTATTATATTAAATATTTAATCAATTTATATCAATGTAGTATAATTTTTTTTATTTTAAAATTATTACATTTGGAGTATTGGATTATGATGTTACAATAGTTGTAAAGGGATTTTTGTTTCACTTATATTTATATGTGACTTATGTAATATTCACCACATCTATATTTTTTGTGATGCATATACATCAAATATTACATAACTTATCATTAAATATTTTTTATAATATTATATAACGTATTGTTAAAATATAATTTTTCAGGGGTCTTTAGATTTAAAAACATTTCAAATTTGTATGAGACACAGTATAATGTTTAACAATTATTATCATCATGAATGTTTCTAATGATATTTTAAGGGAAATTAAATTCGTCAAAACCAATAAACCTAATTGTTTCATAACCTCCAATGAGGATATTTTTCATTTATACCATCCTGATTTTTTTTATTGATAGATTATGATTTTTTTCAAAAAAAAACTATTACAGAACACATTTATTTCCCTTAGTTAATCATATATTAAGGGTATAATTATGGAACCCATTTTATTTCATAGTTTTATCATATATAAATGTGATTCTTATAGAACCCATTTATTTTCAGCAGGTCAATCTCATTTCAAATATATTGTTGGAGGACAAGTTTTTTTCTATGGGTTAATCTAGTTTCAAAGAGATTGAATTTAAACCCATTTCATTTACATGGGGTTATCAGGTTATAAAATATTAATGATTGGTTCTATGTATTTTTTGATTAATGTGTTTAATTCATGAAATGTTACCTACCAATTATAAGAAAAAAGTTGTCCCAATATAACTTATATTAACTGTTTATCCCCATTATAGCTCATGGGTGTGCCTAACATATTAATTATATGAATATTTAATCCCCATTTAAGATCATAAAAAATGTGCAGGACTGATATATTTTATACAAAGGGGGAGCCCTATTATACCACTCGAATTCATTGGGTAATGATAATGTAATATTTATGACTAATGGTAATTAAAATTAAAATTATTTTAATGGGTTTTATAAATTGTTCCTCCAACTTACATAAAAAGTGTTAAAAATTATTGATATGAGGCTATCTTCTTTCTAATGATCAAGATTCATGTCACATGGTATAAGATTATTTATATTCATAACTATTTCATTTTCCATGTTATCATATTTTATTATCGAAATATTGGTAGGTTGGAGTTATTTTATGATTTTCGTATTCATATTGGCCAAGTCATCACACCCTTATGTATTAGGGTAATTGTAAAATTATATTTTCTAATGCATATGTATTCTCTTCATGAGTGTTTGATATCAAAATTTTAATGTTTTTTCCCAATTTGTTCAATAATGATTTTGTATTATTTATTTATATAAATGATTTAAAATGATACTGTTGATGTCCTAAGGTGAAATAATAAAAACATAATTAAATGTTATAAATGTTCATTTGATGACATGTTATATATTTTTTATGAGTTTTTCATAATTAAATAAAATTATAAACCCATAAGGATAAATAGAATATAAGTTTTCTATGATTACAATTTGATGTGGTGTCGTTTAAATGAAAAATTTAGGTCACAATTATCCACATCAAAGTAAGAAATGTAATAATATAGATTTATGCCCACGATCTAAGAGTGCAGGTTACAGGCTGTTTCAGTTGGTATCAAAAGACAGTTTAGATAGATTTTCATATTATGATGTTCTTATAAGTGTTAATTTTAAGCGTTATTGAGACAAGTGTAAGACTATATGATTAAGGTTCAAAATAAGTTTAGACTCTTAAGATACCCCATTCAAAGTTTTTTATTTGAATAATAATTTATTTTATTATAGACATTTTGAGTGGAATTTTTTTGGGTTTGGGGTATTTCTAACCCTTAAGATCAACATAATATATTCATTGGTGTGAAATGTTTTATCTTTTTTAATGAATAAAAAAAGAAACTGGTATGATGGGTGAAAACCTGACTCATTTAGGAATGTTGTGGGGCTTGTAAACTTGATCGAAGGGTAATAAGGGTTTCACACCAACATATATCATGCATGTTGTCCCGGTTTATATGATCATTTTAATGAAAATAATAAGAATATTTTGGAAACAGAATGGATTTTACAACATGAATAATGGTTATTTTATCACGAAAGAATATATGATAAAATCCTTTGCATCATTTGTATTAAATACTAGTAATCAAATGTTTGAATAATTTTAAGTATAATGATTTATGGAATAATTTAGACACAAAATTTGGTATATATTTTGAATATAATTGTAATATATGATGGATTATTCATTTGTGTAATTTTATTTCAATTTTATATCAATTTCTTTATGTATATAAACATTCATAATAGAATAAATATTATTTTTTTTATGTTTTTTGAAAATAAAATGTTGATTCTAGTGATTAATGAATTATAAATACCTCTTGATTACTCAAAAGTTTCAGAAAAGATGAGACATTTGTTAAAATGGGTTGAAAGATGAAATACAGTTGTCATGTAAGTATATTTATTTATATTTTCATTCAATATGTTCAAAAAACTCATTCAAATTTAAGAGAAGGATTATGAAATAAAATCATATCATATGACCATCTATTGTAATGATATCAATGGCCATTTACACAATTATTAGTTTTATGCTTTTTCTTCTTTGACATATTCATTATGATATTCTATGCCTCACTCAATTATTCCTTGGTAATTAGTTATTCCATTCAACTCCATTTTTTAATTTCTAACCAATTTTCTACCAATGAATAATCTTATTTATTTGTAACTCTAAGAGATTTTTATATTACCCACATTACCTTTTTTATTAGTTATTTATTTATTAAATTTGTATGATGTGGGTTTCAATTAAGGAATTTTAATTGTGTTAATAATTTTATAAACAAATAAATTTTGATAGAGAAATTCATTTTAATGCGGGTAGGATATAACATCCTATGATTTTATAAAATATACTCCTTTAAATTAATATGAAATATTTGATACATTATTTACATGAAATTTACAATTCATTTTTTATACACATATCCAATTTTACCTTTAATTTCACGTAACCCCACGATTTCTCTATAACATGGGTTATATTTGAGACCGGTCTTACTTGAAAAAATATACCAAGAATATTATTTGTTAACATGATAAATTTCAACTAAAATTTATGTGTGGCATAGAATATGATTAAAAAAAATAATATATTATTGTTTACATATATTTATAGAATTAATTAATTGGTAACCAATTAATTATGTCAAAAAATATTGACATATTGAATATAAGGGATTTGTTTTTATAACAAACTATTTAATGGAAAGAATGGTGTTTTATCCTAATAAATTAAATTATACACTATTAGTTAAAGTTATTAATGAAATTTATAAGATTTAAATTTATTAAAATGTTCTTAAATTAATTTAATATTTTTGATAGTCTAGTGATAAGAATGAATCAAATTATAAGCATAGAAGTTGTATATTTTTTAGTATTTTAATTTTCACACTTTTTGTAAAACGAAATTTTACAAAATTTTTAATTTATATTTGAAACAATAAACCGGATTTATGAAAAAAATGTCAAAATTTATATAGGGTGAATTTTTTGTATTATTTTGAGAAGTTTCATGTTTTAATTAATAGTAAAATTTACTAAATTTTAATTGAAAAGTCATTTATCTTAACAATAATATACATTGGTAAGTTATGTTTTAAATTTTATTTAAAGTATAATGATATCAAATTTGTAAAATTTAATCAAATTTATTTAATTTTAATCATGTTCACAAAGAAATTCGATATAAAACCATTTCAATCTTTCAGTAGTTTTACTTTAAAACATGCTTCCTTATTCTATCTATGTGATTAATTTGAAATCATGTTCTACAAATTCTTTTATTTGAATTTGTATAAATCTATTAAATATATTAAATAAAAATAGTTTATAATTTATAGTCTTACTAACATAATTTTTTTCAAAAAATATTAGTAAATGATATTAAATGTAATTAGAGAAATTAATGTAAAAATTACATAACTTAGTGGTTAAACATTAATCTTAAGGGATAAATTCACCTAAAACATATCCAAAATCCATTTTCTAGACATATTTTAACTAGATCAAAAATTGTATAAAGAAATATCTATTGGATGAACATTATGTAAGGGATACCTCCCAATTGTGTTTACCTTTTTTTAATTAGAAGAATATCACTCCTCCTCCACTGAAAAAGGGAATTCACTCTCCCCAAATATTCACTCCTCTCCAGTATTTTAGATCATCCACACCGTTTATAGGTAAATTACCATATTATATACCATCTTCCTATAATTTTATTTAAATAAATATAGGGATAGATTTTTGTGAAAACCATATTTATTTACCTGAAGAATATGTAATTTTTATCAATGAGAAATATAGTTTTATTTCTTTCTCAATATATTAAATTATTATTTTTCCTAAATTATATAATAAATTCATAATCATGATTATAATTATGTATTTATATTTTAGGCCTTTGACCTAAACGCATAGATACTTCCATCAAAATAGATACACAATCATTTTTCCTCTATATGGTGGACTACCGCCACCTGAACCATCGTCATTTATTATTCCCTTACAAAATATCATTGATGAGAATTATGGTGGAAATACTATTTTTATGTGATATTTTAATATTATTTGTTTATTTACATTTCTATAATTATAATTTAAAACATACATACATGTTATACGTTTTATGATAACAATATATTATCATTTTTGGGTGTATTAACTACTTACTCCTGAAAGTGGTGTGATTATTTCACACTTTACAAGAACATATTAAAGTTTTCCATAAAAAAAATAAATGATAGAAATGGAAAATTAATTATATTAATGACATAATTGCCTCTCTAAACATATTATATATCAATTTATTATTAATATATTAGGCACTTAAAATTTATAACACCATTCCTAGATGTGGGGACTATTGTATCCATAAAGCGATCTAATTCTTCCATTTTAATAACAAAATCACATGAATTATTTAAATAAATATACATAATTAATTAATATTGTATTTTTTATATAGTATTAGTTATGAAAAGAATTTTTTTACCTATTTTCAAAAATTATCATTGTAAAATGGGAACATTACACATGTTTAAATATGGCCTACCACATCCATGATTCTAATAGTTGTTCATTTTTTCATAACCATACATCCTATATTATTTTTATATTATAATTAATGTGCAGATGTGATAATTATTTCAGGGTTACTATATAAAATTTTTTAAAATTATGACATCACTGATCTATGATTACCTATTAATGTCAATTTTGACACAGAAGTCAAATTTGGTCAAAAAAATGACATAATCATTATAGATTATGTCAATGCACATAACCTATTTATATGTGAAAAAATGTTTTAATAAACATGGAAATGGTTTCTATGAAAATAATTTTTTAACATAATATTATTAAATAATAATATAGAGGACAACCATGATAAGTAAAACTTTGTTAAAAGGATCTTCATCTCACTTTTTACATATGTGATAAATGTAAATTTCCCCACTTACATATTTTTTTTACCCATATATACTACCACTTTTGATATATTATATCAATAATTATTTTAACATAATGTTATTTATATGATTCTTTTGATGATAATATATTTTGGTTTTTTAATTAGATATTACCATAGTTTAAGGGGATTTACAATCGCACATTCATTTCTATGAGATTTATGTGATATTCACCACTAGATTATTTTTTGTGGTGTATATACAGCCACCTTTAAATATCATATCATGAATTTATTTATTATATGTATATTTAATGTTTAATTAAATATAATTCCTTTATGTAGTCTCTATTAAAAAAAGTGATGTATCTACACATTTCATATGAATTATTCAATAAATGTAGAAATTATATTATCCTTATCCTTCCATAGAACTCATAAATTCCCTCATTTAGGAATTGATAAATTTTATATATTTTGAGACTATATTTTTTATACCTAAAACATGATGGTCCAATAGTGAACCTAGGTAGTGTCACATAGTAATTTATATATCGAAAAATATTCAATAAGCACTAATACATGGGAAAATAATATAATAATATGAATCTAAAAATTATGTTGAAAAGAAAGTTCACATATATATAGTGGGAAATTTTAATGAATGATCATTAATCAAACTAGGAGTAATAGATGTTTGTGATATAAGGGAGTTTATTTTGTCCATTATGACATAATAATATAGTGGAATCACTAAAATAAACAAAACCCCTGATGAATGATCACGATGAAAACAAAAATCCAAGAACATCTACAAAATTATTAAATCATTTTAGTTAACCATGATATTTCCTTCAATTAAAATTTTGGAATACCAAGGCATCATTTTCTTGCAGAATTGGCCTACATATATCATAAACCTATAAAATACTCTATGGATAGAAAATTAATGGAAGTCTTGGATGATAAATCATTATTTTAGTCCTGAAAATCATATACATAAATAAAATTACTATTATTGTATTTCTAAGAAATAATTATGGAATAATAAAAAGACAAGTTTTTTCAAATAATGGGATGGAACCTCCTTCCCTAAACACATGATGTGGTCAAATTTTTGTTTTTTTACTTCTGATCAATTATATCAGTGCGACATTTTTGGTGCTGAAAATCATAATTTCCTATAAGATGGTGTAATATACCCGCCAATTATATTATTACTATGGATAATAAAATTATCCAATTAAAAAACATTTATCTGAAAAACAAAATATTCTCATGATATAAATATATATTGGTTTCTCAAATGAAAATAATTACATAATATATTCTAAACAAATATTTGGTAAATGAAAACTAGTAATTTTTAATATATTTGACAGACCTATTAGAGGGAAACTGTACTATTGGGAATAATCACATCAATTCAAATACTCTAAGATAGACTTAATGAATCCACACAATATTCAAATAAATTTTACCATAGAATTTTTTTGAAACCTAAATATGGTCTCCAAGATCATAGAATGGGATTAAATATTCATTTATTAATAATAATATATAATAATAACTCATGTATGCTCATCTACATTTTGAAAATAGTTAGTCAACCAACATCAATTGTATTATATTAGTGAATATTGGTACTAAAAAATTCTTACAGCCTATGCTGTTTATTTTAAGTGTAAATTATAATGTGTAGAAATAGTAATATTAATTATTAAAATAAAATTAACATTTGTTTTTATGTATGTATACATATAATCTAGTATTGAATCCATAGTTTACCATTCCCCAAATAAGTTTACCTGCTAGACACTATGGTTTTAATCTCAAATAAAAAAGAAAGAATCATATTTTTCTATTATGGTGGATATCAATGATAACTTGATGATTTAGGTGAGATTCATTTTTTTGACTAATACGATACATATATTTATATATTTATCTCTAAAAAGAAAAAATAAAAAAATGTTTATATATATGTTTCATCGATTCGAATTCCCATTTTATGGGTAATTTTCCAATCAAGATAATAAAATTGATGTTCAATGAAATCAATTTTTTCAGACCCTCACATTCAAGGATTTTTCTTTTACTGACACTTATAATTATATATCTCTATAATTTTATGAATAATATTTCTATAGGAAATCATATAGATGTTATTTCAATAAGACTACATATTTCATTCTCAAAACTATTTGAGAATCATATCTATGGGAGATGTCACACATTTTTAGACCCCGTATCTAATCAACTATAGAATATTACACTGATTATTTTCATATAATTACATTACACTAATAATATCATACAATCAAAAGTAATTTATTATTATATTTTTTTATTATAATAGAAAAAGGAATCCATTTTAATGTTATTAAATGTTCAGAATCCATAATATTTCATAGTGCCATTAGTCGTCAACATTTTATTATAGTTGATTCTAAGAAGACTAGTGTAAAAAATGATATAACTCATATTTTAAAATATATGTGTGTGTAATATTCAGGTAAATTACTATTATATGAGATTAATTTACACAATTATCATTAAAAAAAATTTTACATTCATTACAGTTTTTGAATAAATGATTAACTTATTAGTCAAATAATGAATTTCACTACTTAATTAAAGATATATTGAATACTATTTTACACTCACCAGATTTAATGTATCACATGGAAAGAAAAACACATATTACCTCTATATGAGTTATGTATAAATCAATTACATGTAACATTGCCATAAAATTTATGCATGCAAGGAAAATATCATATAATATCACTCGATAAGGATTATAATAATTGAAAATTAGATTCTTGATATTGCAATAAATTTACTCCCATTGATCATTTCAGTATAATAGAATCCTCATTATATACCTCATCATTACATCAACATAATATAATAATATAACATCTAAATTGTATCCATGATTATCCCTTATAGAATGGATGATTTGAAATATATGTTTTCATAATTTTGAATTATCGTATCTATTTTGTGTTATATCAAGAATTTGAATGAAATGATCGAGAAAATTTCCTTCAATGACACCCTTCTAATGAAGAGTTTCAATTATTCACATATATTTGATATATTGAGGTATTATATTTCAAGGAAAAATTATACCTTTGAAAAATTTACATCAATGGTGGTTTTCTTATTATTACTATGTAGTAAATGGAGGATCCAAATCTCAATAGTGTTGGCTTAGAATTTCACTTAATCAGTACAAAAATATAGAAATATTATTACCATTCCTATTATTTATGTTTATTTCTTATAAAAATGACAAATAAAAATTTCACATTAGATGTCTAGATATGGCCTTTTATATAAAAAATTTCAATAGTAAAATATATGGATATTTAGATTTGAAAATTAAAAATTATATTAATATAAATATATATGAATATACACTTGATGCACGTGCCCAATTATATTTGGGAATTAACATTGAAATTTCCTTCATAATTTAAGTTGTATCATATTTATTGATCTAATAATTATCTTGATGATTTATTTTTTAATATAGAAATATATCTTCTTGTTCCAAAATTTTAATGAGGAAATTAAAAATATCCAATATCAAATAATGATCTCTCCATATAATAGACCATCAATTTCATACCTATATAATAAAACATAATAAATTAATATCCATTTCATTATATAAAAACACACCTAAGGACCTTAAAGGATTAATGTATTTCGAAACTACTATATATAAATAACTTGTTCATATGTTAACTATTCATCTCCCACAAGGTTAATAATAACACGGACCCTTCATAGGAAAATTACACATAATACCTTCTTTTGTAACCAAGAGAATGAAAACCAAATAAAATGTGAGATAAGATTCTCAATAATGGTAACCAAGATTGAAAAAAAATGATAAATAGATAATAAAATATAAATAATGGTATGAGAGTATGAGTATAATAATTGAAACTCATGCCATATAAAACAATTATATTATTCTTATGTCATGGCCTAAAATGCGGATTTTTATTAGACAGTAGTCATAATATTATAAATGAACATGAGATATGAGAGAATATCATTAGAATTATATAATATTTTTAGAATATACATAATATTAGATAATAATTTCATTTTAAGACAATAATCTCATCCATGGTTGTCATAATGGATATGGTTCACTCACTAAGCAATCATTGTATTCAATGTAAATTCTTAAGAATATCATACTGCATTGGGTTCACTACAAAAACAAATTTAGTAGTCAATGTTACCTGAAAATGCTATCATAGTGGACATATTCCCTTAAATAACTAGGTTCACATCCCATTATATTATTTTTTTCTCATTAGAGAGTTATCATTACCTTGGGTATTGAAGCTCAAAAAATATTAGGTCTAGTAGTCGCATTATAAAAATAATACATATGTGAACCACTTGACTATAAAAAATCATAATATCAGATTACATGTAATTAGATGGTTTCATATAAACATTTCCCAATATAACAACCTTATAAAGGATTCCAAGACATTCAATCATTTCATTATAGAATAAACTGTATAACGTAATGTCTTTCATAAACATTTCATCATGGCATAACCCATTGAGGATAAATGGGTTTCAAAAACATATTGAAATTATAAACATAAACCAGATAGAAAAATATTATGTTCTTTAACCTCTCATAATTTTCCAAATAAATCATATGTTAAATCGATATTTGTTATATTTCATGAAAAAAATTCCACTACAATGTCATTATAGCATTCTTGTGAAAAATAATAATTTCATTTAAAAAATCACTTTTCAAATATATCAATTAAAAAATATTTTTGAAAAAAAAATTATTTTAATATATAATTGGAACCATATAAAAAATGATTTCTAATATTGTACTGTCAGGATGAATAAATTTTTTTCGTGATTTCTTTTAAAAGAAAACATTCATTCTATATTTTTTAATATTTAAAAAATTATCTCATTTTGAAAATAACAAGAATATTTTGTTAAATCCAATTTTAAAGGTAAACAACAATAAACATTAAATTAAAAATAAAATTATTATATTTAAATACTTAAATTTAATTTAAAAAAACATTTATTTGGAATAATTTATTTTTTCTAAACAAGAGACATATAAATTTGATTTTCCTTTGAAATATTCTTTCCCTCTATTCATTAATTAAAGTGAGAAATGTTAATAGAAAAAAATATTATCTATAAATATTAATATAATAAGAAAATCTATGACTTTTTTAATAGTTAGATCATAAATATTTATCAACATAACATAATAATGAACAATACTAGTTAAACATATATAATGTAACATAAAACCATTACCTCTTACCTAACTTTTGATTAATTATACATTTGAAAGAAAGAATAATCTATGTATATTTTAATCATCATAAATTTTATAATAATAATTATAAATGAAATTATGGGTTTTTATATACACCACATAATGGAATCAAGTGGTGAATATGGCATGTGTCGCCAAAAAGTAAGTTTGGGATGAAAATCCAAAACCATGAGATCTACTTTCTCCATGGTAACTGTGAACTCTTGTGTAATAAAATTAAACATTATTATATTTATAGATAATGATGATGTACCTATTTATAATATAATATATTTAAATTATATAAATATATTTAATCATTAATAAAATAATGATACATAAAAATTAATTGCATCGTTTTTGGAGATGCTACGTAATATGTATGTGTGAACGTTGTTTTCACTTATTTATAGATAGAATGAATGACAGGTAAATAATAATTAACATTTACAAAATTATAATTATAACATAATCATCATATATAAAAATTATTCCAATAAAAATAATTTCCAAAATATAGTGGTGAAAATGAATTGTATTATAAAGTGGAGACTATATGTTTTGCATATGCACGAGTGAAACATTCACTTCCAATTTGAGGAGAATGTTGGTTGATAATAGTGATTAAAAATATATAATATGATTTTAGTATTTTTATGATACATAATCTTTTATTTTATGATTCATTCTATGGAAGAAGATGATTTAATGATGAATTGAAAAAAAAGTGTCCAAATTAAGTTGATTTCCTCTTCTCTGGAATAAACCATTGCATATCCACGTTTGGATCCTATGGATTGTAATTGGGGAATCCAATAACCACAATAACATGGATATATAAGATGATAAGGTGTTTTGGTGGGGTATGGTTGAGAAATAGGTATTAACTTGGTGTGATTAATAGAATGGAGGGTGTTTGTTTGTAATTGAGTCGAGGGCATCTATTTGGGTTTCCTCAATGATTTGAATATAATAAGATCATTATCATTCCAAATTTATATTAAGAGGATATATATTTGAAAATAAAATAGTTTCTAGTTGAAATAGAATCATCCGTTAATTTTTAAAAAAAATTAGTTAGTGTTTTAAACCATATCTTCTAGTTTTATCCCATAGTTAAACTATTCTAGCCATAACCGTGGTAATATATTCTTCATTGTTAAAGGGAAATAATTGTACATATAATGTGAGAATTTTATCATGAATTTCAATGTGATGAAATATTTAAACAAATATTTTCCACAATTCACTCTTTCAATATTTTTATTATTAAAAAATTAATTTAATAAATTATTACATTGGAAATATATAATTAATTTCAATTTTTAGATTATTTATTAAATTTGACCGAAAATAGAAAAATAATTTTTTTAATTAATATATATTCCATTTAAAAATATCATTTATATTATATTTATCCAAAAATTTCAGGGAATATATAATGCACTGATTTTATGTTACAATATATGTTTTTTTAATTGTCTATTTTATTTTTATATTAATTAAATAAATTATATATTAACATTTAGCAACAAATTTAAGGTAATGATTTAATCAAAAATAATAATAAATAGGTTTTCATTATAAAGGATGTTTTTTATCCACGAAAAATATATTTTTATTTATTCATAGATAGTTTTTTCCAAATTGATCTTATAATATATATTTTAATGTAAGGGAGTGACATTTTGAAATAGACTTTTCAAGAAATATTATATAGGTCATTTTAATAGAAAAGATTCTTAAAAAAAATTGAGACTAATGTGAAAAGGGTTTAATGTAGTTTACCCAAAATGTATTTTGATGAAAAATTATGTCATCATCACTTACTTTAGCCTTAGATTAACATGATTTAACCATTATCAAGGTGATAAATTTTACTATGGTTATTATTCAAATTGACAAAAAAATAAATGCGACCTATTTAAAAAATATTAACCTTATGATTAAAAATATGGAATTAGTTTTATAACATATATTTCTATAATTTATTGAAATTTTTTACAAATAAAAAAACAAATAACTATGGATAATAATTCTTATAAAAATACAATTTTACAAAAAAAGTGTTTATAATTAGATCATGCTTAAAAAAATTAAACAAACGTTAAAACATCTAATTGAATATATAATTTCAAAATTTCATTATAAAAATTAAAATATAGTATTTAATTAAATTTATTATTTTGAAAATACATTACCTGCATAAAAATAGTATTTTACTTCAAATGATTTATAATTTCTAATTTATTGATGAGTAATTAATACATTTTATAAATATGTTATTATATATATTTTATAATTCAGTTGTTACTATTCATACTAATAAATCCAACAGCTATGAGATAATTTTAACATTATGTATTACTATTTCTATATTATACATCTATTCATTTAAACATGGTATTGGATTTAACACAACCAATTAGATATAATAACATATTTAAAAGAAATATATTCTAAAATATTTAGAAGTTACATTATACACCCATTAAAATGAATTTATAAGTTGAAAATTATCACTCAAATATAAAAAATTATTCTATATTGGTTTCATTAATTTCTCATCTTCTCAAGTAGTATCATTACATTTTTTATTCTTCTATAGGATATTAAATAGGTGTGTATTATAGTTATGTATCTCTATTTCTTTACAGTCCAAAATTTCTTCTGGTTTATCTAAAAAAACTATAATCACTATTGTAATGGTATTTTAATTTAGTAAATTTGATGAATAAGTTATGTACTTATTTTGGGATGATACTTGGAACAAACCATGAACCTATTAGTGTTTTGGTGGAACCACCAATAAATTGGCTACATCGCAACTCAGTCAAGAATCTAAAATGGGTTAATATACTAAGGGATTATCTACCTTTCATCCTAAATCCCATAACCTTATTCCATTTTTAAATTAACATAAATTTTTCCTCATGAACATCATATTGAAGATCACTTTGATAATTTTAAACAAAAAATTTATTTCTAAACTGATTTACCTAGATGTGTTGATAAATGGTTATAACAATTTCATTAATTCCACTAGCAAAGTAGGTACAAATACCGTTATTTCTCAAAATTCAACACAACATATTGGATTTCAACACACGTTCTATTGAGGTATTTATATGGATCTATCATAACTCCTGTATGAAATTTAAGGATGAATGGAAACTCAAATAATGAAATTTATTGATAATTATAACTTTTTAATAACATACAAAAAGATCTCAACAAAACATTGAGGTTTTATTTTCTATTAGACTAAATATATATATATATGAGGATGATATAATTTTATTAAAAATATCTTTATATACATATCCATATATTTAATTCCCTGGGATATCATTGAAATATATGGATCCAGATCAGATATAATATAATATGGTACTCCCTGATACCTTACAACTTCCATAATTTATATTTTGGAAGACTATTCAAGACTGAAATAATGATTAAAAAACTGTGTGATAAATTTTTATGGATATCAACTAATTTTCTTATATAAATATGGACTTTTGATGTTTTATTGATTTCGATGAAAAAATAAAAATTGATTTTTTTTCTTTCTCCATTATGGTATGGGTAATGGTTATAAGTCCCCCTTGAAATTTTGTCTCTTGGCCTTTACATGATTACATACCAAGAACCAGGAAAATAACAATGTAATATATATCTTTATTATATACCAACCCAAATAAACTTATATATAAATATATATGACATATTATGTATATGATATATAGGGAATGATGGCATATGAGTTTATAGTACCATCTCTACCATCAAATTTGTGACGGACGGAAGAAATACATTGTTCATGAACCTAGTTATTCTGTTATAATGAACTTTAATCTCATGAAAAATTATATATTTCTTCTTCATATCTATATCATCCTTTTATGCCTCTATAATATTTACTATGATAGATGGCTGAACACCTCTTAGAGAAAGATAATAATTCTCTAATTTTTTATGATTTCCAAATTCATTATTGGAAAATCCATAAATATTGCAGTTTTTGTGATCCACAAAATAAATATTCTAACATGATTTTATTTAAAAAAATAATCATCCACTCTATTCATTATCCATGTGTGGTAATGTAGTCTAAATTAATATTCTTTAATCATATACCACCACCTCATCTAGTACTTTTTAAAATATTTCAGCGTAAAAATATACATTAATTATTTGTGATGAGTATATATATCACACAATAATCTATAAATATAATTTCACTATATTATTAATTAAATAATTACCTTAACTAACTATGAATCATGAGTTTGAAAATAATAGAAATTTACATTCTATTATCCTAACACATTATTTATCTCTTTATCCTTTTTTCATAACAATTCATCAATATCCCATCTTTGATGAATCAATATAAATTAAAATATCTTCTATATTATTTGGTATACTATGATTAGTTTTAGTAACTAAAATTCCTTTTAGTTTATTCAAATTTTTGTCACATTCATCTATCCAGAGGAACATAAACCCATTCCATGTAAGCAAGATGAGTGAACTAGATAGTGAATACAAATTATCCAATAAACCCCAATAATAAAAAACCAAACTAAGAGAACTATGAATCATAATCATTTTAGTTTGGCATAACCAACATTCAATAACCATATATTTAATGGATCTATTGTCATACCGTTACTTGATACAATATTCCATAATCATTCAAATTTATATTGATATAATCCCCACTTGATAAATTTTTTATAAATCATCTCATTCCTCAAGGAAACATACAAAATCCTCAAATAATATACATTCTCTTTGTTTCATTTTTAATATATATAAATATCATCTCTAAATAATTTAACAAATATTTCATTGTAATAGATAAATATTTTCTTTATTAAATCCATGAAGAGAGTTAGGGAATTATTATTACCAAATGAAATCACTATATACTAATAGTTTCCATACCTTTCTTGGAATATTTTTTAGGTAAATCATACTTCATGACCCCCAATTGTTGATGTACATAAAGAATATAATTCATGAGAAAATATTTTTATATGTCAATCTGATCAAACATGTCATTAATACTAGGTATATGATACATATTCAAGATTTTGTTCATGTTTATATCTCGATAATCAATACAATGAAATATTAATCCATCATTAATATTGAATAAATTGAATAGTTTCACCACAATGTTGCTCACATTTTAAAATAAATCTGTTTTTATGATTCACCTATAGTTTCTTCATTAATTCATAGAACTCAATCTGGCCCATTGAAATGAGAGTATTTGACATAGGTGTGGCAGTAGGTATGTATTATATTCAAACTAGAATATCATGATTTGGATGATACCTAAATTCTCCATTGAAAATAAATCAACAAAATTATATACAAAAGTAATATCATCTATGTTGAGATTATCCCAAATCATTATTGATAATCACACCATTTGAATAATATCAACACACAAAAAATGGATGTCATATCAATAAAAAAACATATTTATTGTGACACTATCGATGACAATATATTTTATTTAGAATATAAAATGTCATTTCCCATCCCTGATAATTGATTTGGGATATATTTAGTGAAATAAATTCCATGCCTAAGATAACACTAAATTCAATGAGATCATGATTATCATGATTTTCCTGAAGAAAATTCGGAAAAACATTAATTATTGGATAATCATATACTTAAGATGTGATCTTCTTATATATAGGGGTTTTAAATTATAATTAATAATATAATTGATTTAGTATAATTGTGATAAAAAATATAAATTATTCACATATAGATTTATTGGTAGATAAAAATCCAAATAATAGTTTAGGAGTTCTATATTTGATAATATTTTTACATTTTACCATGTAATTATAGTACCCCTCATCAGAAATATTGAACCCCTGTTATTTTATTTTTTTCATTGTACACAAGAGGTGGTCGATGTTGATTGTAATCCTTAGATTTTATATTTGATAACAGGTCATCATTATTCCTACACTTCATGCATTTGATGCAATGAAGGTTAATTTTAATGAATTATTATTATATATATGATATTAAACTAATTATGTAAATATAATATCACATCTAATATATTTCCTTCAAATCCATTATAAAAAAATCATCACACTTGCATATATGTTGACAACAGTCTCCATGTATCGATATGAAATTTTTTTCATTAAATTTATAAATGGATAAAATTATAATTTATTTTAGTAATATCAATTATATATAACAAGATTATTATATTATTAAAATGAATTATTATTTAATTTCATTTAGTTTCATCCATCCAGAAAAATGGAAAAAATGATCAATTCTACGAATTTCATTACGTCTCCATGAATAGTTTAATCCATTTTCTATCTCAACCATTAAAATATTAATATAAACAAATACATATATATATATATATATGTCACACTTGGTTTTTTTTGTCTTTGTTTTGATCCGGTCCATTGGAAATCCCGATAATTTTTATGGGTATTTGGTGAAAAGAATATTGAGTTTTGAAGATTCATATATGTCTAATCGCCCTAATTTGGGTTCCCCATTAGTTTTTTAAGAGTTTCTAATGAAAGGATGGTTACTTCTTGATTTGGGCCAATTGTGAGCCCATTTCCAGTCTTAAAAACTGAATTCATTTCTTTTATAAATCTTTTTTGTTTTTCATCCTTTTCACACATTCAACATCCCACATGTATTATACTTACAAATTAAAACTTCCATATATTTTTTTAACCAATATAAATTTATAATCATGGTGAATAGGGGTTACTTATTTAGGTATTGGTCTAGCCCATGGGCCCATTTCCTATTTTGAAAAAAGTATTATTTTCTTCTATATCTAATTCAATTTTTAATCTATTTCAGTGATTCCACCTCCCCTTAGAATAAAATAACCCTACCCTAACACCCATTGTAGATTTAACCTCTTTGGAGCTCAAATGGGTCGCGAAGTAGGGCGAAAGTTATCAGGTTACCTCAAATCGGCCAGAATTGATAAGGTAAATAGTTTAGTACATAACTCATTCAATTAGTGATCTTTTTCAAAAAAATCTTATTTCCCTGGTTCTTCCTAAACATAGGATACTCTACAATAATTTTCATCCCATTTCCTTTTCTCTGGGGGTGCAGATATATTGAAATACGAACAGTTTTCTAGTGGTGAAGGTGAGATTCCATCTCTTTTATCCTCCCTCTTCTTCCTCCATTCATTTTTTCTTGGTTTTATAATATCCCCTAGTAATTATAGATCTAGGGTTCTATTATAACATTGTTTTTTATGGAATTTATATTCATTAAAGTTTGGTATTTATATTTTTAGGGATTATAAACCTGTGACGACTGATTTTGGGTGTGCATTTCTGTTACGCCAAGGATTGGAGGAAGGATATCCCATGAACAAATCATTAAATTTAATGCTCCATCATTTTAATTCTTTTATAACCTTATTCATATGATATTTTCTTCTGTGAAACTTTGTTTCTAAAGGTTTTGTGTGCAAATTCTGTTTTATGACTTATTTTGTTAAAAATATCATTGTTTTGGTAAAAATGTGAACTCCTCTAGTTTGATAAATTATTCCATGAGCATTAGCACATGGTTTTTGGTGTTTTGAAAATGTGTTAGTATATTTAATAAATTTATGGCTTCAAAATGGTGTTTTATACCTTTTTAAGTTCTAAACATAAGTTGTTTTTTAAGAGTGCATGCCATGTGATTAGTAAATCATCATGTTGTATTTTATGTGTCTAGTGCAATTTAAAATGATTTTTTTATAAATAAAATGGTAGCATGTAAAAAAAAATTCATCCTTTTATGGATTTTGAAATTTTTTTGGTTCTGGAAATAAACGGGTTTCTCTTTACAACAAGATTTGGCCTGAGTTTTCAGAAAATGGCATGTTTCACATTCTTATGAAAATGATTGTATTTTGAATATTTAACCTGAGGGTTATATGGGATTTATGAATGTGGTTTGATTCCGTAAATGGTGTTTATAAACCTCCTTAATAAAATTTAAATGCATAACTTTGTCAAATTTTGGTTTTGAGAAAATGTTTAAAGGCACGTTTGGCCATTCCTAAAAATGAAGGAGTGTTTTACTGGTATATAACAAGTTGGGCAATTGGAATTGTTTTATGGTAAATGAAATGATTTTATTAAATTTTTTTATGTCTGCCAAATATGGTTTGGTATTGTTTTGATGTGTGTTTATAATTTAAAGTGTGTTTTGAATGAGTTTTATGTGTAAAGCCTCAATATACTCCGTGAAATTGTTTTACAAAAATATTTAGTTGTTTGTTAATTCATGAATGAAATTTGGAAAAATTTTGTGGTTTTTTTGTGTCTTTATGGTTTGGGAATGTAATTTTTATGTGAAATGTGTATTTTATAATATTTTATACTCAATTTAGTGTTATTGGGAATCCCAGGTATTTAGGTGGGAGGACATGTACTAGTATACTAGTGATCCTGTGGGGTTTGGCCCCTATTTCACGTAGGAAGTTTGACGATGACAACACTAACAAAACTATGATGATGATGATATTGGGGACCTACTAGGTTATGGGTATTCTCCCTACTAGTGGCTCGTGTGCACGAGAACATATATTTATTATTGTTACTTTCACCGAGATACGACGTCCCTGGGACTCACAACTAACTAGTGCCTAAGGGTGTTCCTATGACATGTGCTCATTGGATATTTTGTACTCACCGTCGGAATATGGTGTCTATGGTTGGTAAATTCAGTAGATTGTGTGATTTATTTAATAGTTAAAATTCTTTAAATCATCCAACTTGAAAGTTATTTTCATTTTGAAGTTGCACCGCTTTGAAAGTTGTTACTTGCATTCTTGTTTATAAAACATGCATGTTCTTGTCTGGTAATTTTTTTTAGCATGGGACCTAATTTGGAAGAAAAAACATTACATTTTTATCTAAAATTTGCAATTGATGTTTCTTTTATTTTAATGTATGTGCATTGGGAATAGAATATCAGGATAACCTAATGAGTTTTAATACTCACTCCTACAGTCTTCTTCTATTTTTAGCCCTTGTGCAGGTTTAAGCTTGAGTTCGATCGCCTTGGGCGATGTGTGGTCATTTTTTTGGAGAGTGACCAGCGAGGTCACATGGAGTTATTTGCTTATCGGGTTTGGTCATTTGAGTTGTTGTCTTAGTTGTACATTCAGTTTCTTGTACAAATAATGTTCAGTTCAATTTTTAAATAAATATATTTTGGGTTGTCCATTTCATTCCGCTATTTATTTGATTGTTCATATATGGTAAAAATCGTTCCATTGTGTACTATATTGATGACCTTGGTTATTGTCGTCATCCCGGGAGGATCAAGAATGCCTCTCGGGACTTGTCGCAGGCTGGCCTTGGTGACTGGTTCAGGGTCGACTAAGACTGGTTTGTGACAAAATGGTATCAGAGGAGGTCGGCTCTTATCAGACCATTCTTTTTAGAGCTCCCTTGTTATTTTTGGGTTGTCAATGTAGATGTAGTATTATTGTTGGGTCATGAGGGGTAATTTCAAGAATAGTTTCAAGAACTCTTTCTCGTTAAAATCCCCGGGATTCCATGGGGAGTCTGGTTTTTTAGTGTCCTTTGTTCTTGTTGATTGTTTGGTGTTGGGATATGACAAGTGGAGTCTGACTAATGGTCTCCATGAGCTTGGAGGGCCTAGAAAGCAAAGTGGAGCTGGGTAATGTACTTAATAAGTCTCTCTATGTTGGTCTTGTGTTTGACATATGTCTGCCAACCATATGGTCAAGTCTCCCACCAACAGTAGTTCCCTTTGTTGGGGTCGCTTGATCAATTCTTGAATTATGATTTTTTTTGGTTTTAAAATCCTTGTTTGGGAATTGTGGAAATGGGTTTTAAAGGAAGGACTAGATTTTGAAAATTGAAGAAGGGGGTTTTAAAATATTTAATATAATAATCGATTTAGAAGGTTGTGTGTTTTTGAAATTTTTTTTTTGATGGAATTGGAAATTTTTTAACGGGATTGGATTGTCCAATATCTAAACTTGTGGTTTGTTGTGAAAAAAATGTTTTGAAATTGTGAATCATTTTAAGGTGATTCTGGATCGTTGATTTAAATGGGGTATTTTGGGATGTTAATTTTTTTTCAATCGGATAAATTAGTTTTGGAAATTGGTTTTGATCAGTTGGTGTTTTCCTAGAATGAGTATTGGTCTTAATGGACATCAAATTATGAAAATATACATTGCAGAATATAAAAAAATGGGAAGGGGTTTTTTGGAGTGGCATGGTTATTTTAAATGTTTTTTTTTAAAAAATGGGGTAGTTTTTTAATAAAATTATTCTTAATGAATAGTGGTTATATTGTGAAATATGAAAATGGGTTTTGACTTGGTGGTTGGTGTTCCTTTTGAAGGTAAAAGTGTTTTTTGAGTGATATTGTTTTGTTGTTGCCTTTGGTGTTTTCTTGGTTGCTCACATGCATGGTTTTATTTATATCTGGAAGGATGACCTATATGGAATAGTAGTTGGGTTCCTGGGGTGGCATGGAAATGTTCATATGGGTGAGACTTGATGAAACACCATTAGTGAATGTGGGTACCTACTAAGATAGTTTTTTCTCAAAAGTGATTTGATCTGAAAAATTGAGTCCTTTTTTAAAACCTATTGTTATGTGGATTGATTTTTCTATGTCTTAGAAGATTTGTTTCTTTATTAATCTTCCTTGTGATCTAGAAGTCACACTCGTGTTGTATATGGCGATGATATCTTGTTGGTGGCTTGGTTTTTGTGTAATGTTCATTGGGTTCCTAATGATGTGTTTGATGTTGTGATGTGGCCATGTATAGTTCTCTGATGGAAATATTTCATGCTGAACAACCTAAGGATTCATTTAAAAAGTTAAATCCACCTCTTTTGATGATGCCTTAACCTATTTGTTGCAATATAGAGTTGTTTGGGATCGATTAAAAGTGAATCTAGGTCATGATAATTCTTTTGGACATAGCAGTTGTGTTTGGTGATGTTGATGTGTTTCATCGTATTCCTTGTCTATTCTGTCCCTTGTTTGGAGAGAGATAGAATTTTGATATGTATCTATGAGTTACTATTTAGATTAAGGTTTTTCTTTGGTGATAATGTGTGTTTTTTTGAGTGGTGTGATCCTTATCACCTGACTGCAGTACAACAGATGCTTCAAGAATCAGAGCTCTAGCCATAGGCCTCGGAGTGAAGATTATCACGCAGTCAGAAAATTGACTGAGGTGTGGAGTGCTCGATTATGATCATGCCTCCTTGTTTTTGGTAAGTTAGTTTAGATTTCAATGTTTTTATTCCTCATTTTTGTGAATTTCCTTTTTTTCCAACAAGTGTGGTGGACTTACCCCTCACACAGTGTCTATGGTTATGCCTTCATGGATGTGGGTTTTCAATCAATGTCCCTGTGTGGACTGCTTTTGAAAATAAGGTGAAGTCATAGTGTTACCTATTTTTAGGTGGAGAGTATTGGGTAGTTTATTTTTTTCTTTTTTTGGTTTCAGTGGACAAATTATTAGGTCCCCTTCCCGCTCATCCCCGAGTGGTGGGGGTCCAGATCTGTGCTGAAAGTGTTGGCCATGTTCTTTTCCCCTCTATTCGAGAGTGGGTGGTTAATATATTCATGTTTTTAAACTATTAACTTGGTATAGTAGGATTTTGTAGTAGTGCTTTGTTAGTTTTGTGTGAGTGAGGTCCAATTCTAGATCATGTTGAATTCTTTTCTGTTCGTTGCTAGTTGGTTTCTAATAGTGGGGAGAGTCACCATCGGTCTAATGGATATTCATCCTAAGAAGTTTTCTAGTGCCAGTTGTTTCATATTGGTGGGGATTAAATTCTATAATCCCCTGTAATATTTGGTTTTTTTGGTGCTCATTGGTTTGGGTGGTGGTTGGGTTCATTGGGAGAAGGCCCAACAATCAGGTTCGTGGCATGGTTGTGGAGGTGGTTGCAGGATATTTCCAATGATTTTCCGGAAGTGGTTCTATGTAGTGTGTCTTTTTTTGAGCTAGAGGCTTAACATACATTGATGGTTGATGATATATCATTTTATTGAGAGGCTGTATCATTTTGTTAGGTAATCTTTAGGAGTTTATTTTTTAGCTAGAAAGTGTTATGGTTTTCCCGGGGCGGAAATATTTAATGGTGTGGAGAATTGTCACACCCGGTTTTTTTGTCTTTGTTTTGATCCGGTCCATTGGAAGTACTGATAATTTTAATGGGTATTTGGTGAGATTAATCTTAAATTTTTGAGTTTCATATATGTCTAATCACCCTAATTTGGGTTCCCCATTGGTTGTTTAGGAGTTTTTGATGAAAGGGTGGTTAGTTCATGATTTGGGCCAACTGTGATCCCATTTCCAGTCTCAAAAACCAAATTTGTTTCTTTAATAACAATTTTGTTTTTTATCCTTTTCCAGTCATTCAATATTCCACATGTCCTATACTGAAACATTAAAACTTCCATATCTTTTTTTACCCCATAGAAATTCATAAGCATGGTGAATTGGGGTTACTTATGTAGGTATTGGGCTAGCCCATGGGCCCATTTCCTTTAAAAAAAATATTTGTTTCTTCTATATATAATTCAATTGTTAATATATATCGGTGATTCCAACTCCCTCTCAAATTAAATAACCCTATCCTCACCCCCATTGTCGATTAATCCACTTTAGAGCTCATATGGGTCTCGAATTAAGGTGAAAGTCATCAGGTTACCTCAAATCGGCCAGAATTGATAAGGTAAATAGTTTTATACATAAATAATTCAATTCGTGTTATTTTTCAAAAAGAAATTATTTCCATGGTTCTTCCGGAACATAGGCGACTCTACAAGATGTTTCATCCCATTCCATTTTCTCTAGGGGTGCAGATCTAATGGAATACAAACAGTTTTCCTGTGGTGAAGTTGAGATTCCATCTCCTTTATCCTCCCTCTTCTTCCTCCTTTCATTTTTTCATTGTTTCATAATCTTTAATAGTAATTATAGACCTAGGGTTCTGTTATAACTTGGTATTTTATGGAATTTATATTCATTTAGCTCTAGTATTCATAGTTTTTGGTTTTATAATCCTGTGACGGGTGATTTCGGGTGTGCGTTTTCGTTACGCCAAGGATTTGAGGTAGCATATCCCTTGCACAAACCTTTATCATTTACGTTTTATCATTTTAATTATTTAATAACCTTATTTATATGATATGGGTTGCTGTGAAACTTTTTTTCTAAAGTTTTTGTGTGAAAATTATGTTTTATGACTTATTTTGTTAAAAATATAGTTTTTTTGCAATAAATGTGAACTCCTCTAGTTTGATAAATTATTCCATGAGGTTTCTCACTTGGTTAATGGAATTTTTAATTTGTCGCAGTAGCTTGAATAACATTATGGCAGGAAAATGGCATTTTATTTCTTTTTAAGTGCTTAACAAAAGTTGTTTCTTTAAGAGTGCATGCCATGTTATCAGTAAATGGCCAGGTTGGATTTTATGTGTCTAGTGTAATTTAAAATGATATTTTTTGGATTTATAAATACATTTCAAGCATGTTAAAAAAATATTTTGGGATCCTTTTATGTATTTCCAATTTTTATTTGGTTTTACAAATAAATGGGTTTTTGTTTACAACATGGTTTGTCCCGAGTTTTCGGAAAATGGTATGTTTCACATTCTTATGAAAATGATTGTGTTTTGAATATGTAACCTAAGAGTTTTATGGGATTTATGAATGTGGTTTGATTATTTAAATGGTGTGTATAAACCTCTTTAATAAAATTGAAATTCATAACTTTGTCAAATTTTAGTTTTGAGAAAATGTGTAAAGGCTTGTTTGGCCTTTCCAAAAATTGAAGGAGTGTTTTACTGGAATATACCAAGTTGTGCAATTGGGATTATTTTATGGTCCATGAAATGATTTTATTAAATTTTGTTATGTTTTCCAAATATAGTTTGGTATTGTTTCGATGTGTGTTTATAATTGAAAGAGTGTTTTTGAATGAGTTTTATGTGAAAATCCTCAAAACACTCTTTGAAATTTTTTTACGAAACGATTTAGTGGTTTGTTGATTCGTGAATGAAATTTGAAGAAAGTTTGAGGGTTTTTTGGTTGTTTATGGTTTGGGAATGGACTTTTTATTTGAAATGGGTATTTGATAATATGTGTTACATTATCGAGCACTAAAGGGATTCCCGGGTATCTAGGTGGGCGGTCGTGTACTAGTATGCTAGTGATCCTGGGGGTTTAGCCCCTATTTCACATAGCAAGTTTGATGATGACAACACTAACTAAACTATGATGATGATGTTTTTGGGGGAACACTATGTTATGGCTATGATCCCTACTGTTGGATCTTGTGCATGAGAACATATATTTATTATTGTTACTTTCACCGAGATATGAGGTACATGGGGCTCACAACTAACTAGTACATAGGGGTGTTCCTGTGACTTGTGCTCATTGGATATTTTGTACTCACCGTCAGCATACAGTGTGTTTGGTTGGTAAATTCAGTAGTGTGTGTGATTTATTTAAAATTTAAAATTATTTAAATCATCCCTCTTGAATGTTATTTTCATTATGAAGTATCACAGCTTTGAAAGTTGTTACTTTTATTCTTGTTTATAAGACACGCATGTTTTTTTCTGGTGATTTTGTTTTGCATGGGACCTCATTTCGAAGAAACAACATTACATATTTATCTAAAACTTGAAATTGATGTTTCTATTATTTTAAGGGATGTGCATTGGGAATAGAATATCGGGATAACCTACTGTGTTTTAATACTCACGCCTATAGTCTTCTTCTATTTTTAGCCCTTGTGCAGGTTTCAGCTTGAGTTCGATCACCTTGGGAGATGTGTGATCATTTTATTTGAGAGTGACCAGTGGGGTCACATGGAGTTAGTTGGTTATCAGGTTTGGTTATTTGAGTTTTTGTCTTAGTTGTAATTTATGTTTCTTGTACAAATAATGTTCAGTTCAATTTTTATATAAATATATTTTGGGTTGTCCATTTCTTTTCACTGTTTGTCTGATTGTTCATATATGGGAGAAATCTTTCCCTTGTGAACTCTATTGATGCCCATGGTTCTTGTCTCCATCTCGGGAGGATCGGGAACACCTCTTGGGACTTGTCGCGGGCCGGCCTGGGTGACCGGTTCTGGGTCGACTCGGAATGGTTCGTGACAAAATGGTATCAGAGGAGGTCGGCTCTTAGTAGAACATTATTTTTATAGTTCCCTTGTAATTTTTGGGATGTCAAGGGATATGGAGTAGGATTTTTGGGACTTGAGGGGTAAGTTCAAGAAGATCATTGTGAACTCTTTCTCGTTCAAATATTTGGGTTTCCATGGGGAGTCTAGTTTTATTGGTGTCCTTTGTTCTTGTTGATTGTTTGGTGTTGGGATATGACAAGGGGAGTCTGACTAATGGCCTCTGTGAGCTCGTAGGGTCTGGCAAGAAATCTGGATCTGGGAAACGGTCCAAATAAGTCACTCTATGTTGGTTTTGTGTTTGACATATGTCTGCCAACCATATCGTCAAGTCACCCACCGACACTAGTTCCCTTTTTTGGTCTCTTGATCCTTTCTTTAATTCTGAATTTCATGTTTTTAAAATCCTTGTTTGAGAATTGTGGAAATGGATTTTAAAGGAAGGACTGGATTTTGAAAAGTGAAGAAGGGGGTTTTAAAATATTAAATATAAGAATGGATTTACAAGGTTGTGTTTTTGTGAAAAAATGTAGACGGAAGTGGAAATGATTTAACAGGATTGGATTGTCCATAATCTAAACTTGTTGTTTGTTGGAAAAAAATGTTTTGAAATTTTGAATCATTTTAAGGTGTTTCTGGATCTTTATTTTAAATGGGGTATTTTGGGATGTTAAATTTTTTTTGAATCAGATAAATTAGTTTTGGAAATTGGTTTTGATTGGTTGGTGTTTTCCTAGTAAGGGTATTGGTCTCAATGGACCTCAGATTATGAATATATACATTGCAGAATTTAAAAAAAATGGGAAGGGGTTGTTTGGAGTGGCTTGGTTAATTTAAGAGTTGTTAAAAATGAAAATGTGGTAGTTTTTTAAGAAATGTTTTCTTAATGAATTGTGTTTTTTTGTGAAATATGAAAATGGGTTTGACATGGTGGTTGGTGTTCCTTTTGATGGTAAAAGAATTTTTTTGAATAATGTTGTTTTGTTTTAGCCTTTGGTGTTTTCATGGTTTCTCACATGCATGGTTTTATTTATATCTGGAAGGATGGCCTATATGGAATGGTGTTTGGGTGCCTGGGATGCCAAGGAAATTTTCATATGGGTGAGACTTGATGAAACACCATTAGTGAATATGGAAACCCACTAAGTTAGTTTGTTTTTCAAAAGTGTTTTGAGATGAAACATTATGGCCTTTTTTTAAAAACAATGGTTATGTGGCTTGATTTTTCTTTTTCTTAGAAGATTTGTTTATTCAGTAAGCTTCCGTGTGATATAGAAGTCGCACTCTTGTTTTATCTTGAGATGAGATCTTGTTGGTGGCATGGTTTTTGTGTAATGTTCATTGGGATCCAAAAGATGTGTTTGATGTTGTGTTGTGGCCATGTATAGTTCTCCGTTGGAAATATTTCCTGCTGATCAACCTAAGGATTCATTTAAAATGTTAAATACACCTCTTTGGATGAATCCTCAACCTATTTGTTTGAATAGAGAGTTGTTTGGGATTGATTAAAACTGCTACTAGTTCGTGACAATTCTTTTGGACCTAGCAGTTGTGTTCGGTGATGTTGATATGTTTTGCTGTATTCCTTGTCCATTATTCCCCTTGTTCGGAGTGAGATATAATTTTGATATGTATCTATGAGTTCCTATTTAGATTACGGGGTTTTTGGTGATCATGTGAGTTTTTTTAGTGGTGTGATCCTTATCACCTGACAGCGTTGAAACCGATGCTTCAATAATCAGGGCTCTGGACATAGGCCTTAGAGTGAAGGTTATCACGTAGTCAAGAAATTTGACAGAGGTGTGGAGTGCTCGATTAGGATCCTGCCTCCTCTGTTTTGGTAAGTTAGTTTGTATGTCAGTGTTTTTATTCCTCATTAATTTTGAATTTTCTTTTGTTGCAACAAGTGTGGTGGACATACCCCTCACACAGTGTCTATGGTTATTCCTTCATGGATGTGGGTTTTCAATCAATGTCCTTATGTGGATCGCCCATGAAAATAACGGGTAGTCTTAGTGTTATCTATTCATAGGTGGAGAGTATTGGGTAATTTATTTGTTGCTTTTGTGGTTTCAGGGGCCAAATTATTGGGTCCCTTCCCTCTCATCCCCGAGTGGTGGGGGTCTAGATCTGTACTGAAAGTGTTGGCCATGTTCTTGTCCCCTCTATTCGGGAGTGGGTGGTAAATATATTCATTTTTTAACCCTATTAACTTGGTATTGAATATTTTTGTAGGAGTGTTTTCTAGGCTTGTTTGAGTGAGGCCCAATTCTAGATCATGTTGAATTCTTGTGTGTTCTTTGCTAGTAGGTTTCTAATAGTGGGGAGACGCACTATGGGTCCTATGGATTTTAATCCTGAGAAATTTTCTATTGCTAGTTTTTTCATAATGGTGGAGATAACATTCAAGAATCCCCTAGAATATTTGTCTTTCTTGGGTGCTCTTTGGTTTGGGCGATGGTTGGGTTCATTGGGAGAAGGCCCAACAATCAGGTTCTTGGCTTGGTTGTGGATGTGGTGGCTTGATATTTCCAATGATTTTCTAGAAGTGGTTCTGAGTAGTGTATTTTTTTGAGCTAGAGTTATAACATCCATTAATGGTTCATGATGTTTCATTTTATTGATAGGCAGGATCATGTTGTTAGGAAATCTTTAGGTGTTGATTTTTCAGCTGGAAATTGTTATGGCTTTCTGGGGGCGGAAAGCTTTAATGGTTGGGAGAATTGTCACAGCCAGATATTTTTTGTCTTTGTTTTGATCTGGTCCATTGGAAATCCAGATAATTTTCATGGGTATTTGGTGAGATGAATATTGAGTTTTTAAGTTTTATATATGTCTAATCACCCTTATTTGGGTTCCCCATTTTGTTGTTTAGGAGTTTTCAATGAAATGGTGGTTACTTCATGATTTGATCCAACGGTGAGCCCATTTCCAGTCTTCAAAACCGAATTTGTTTATTTTATAACTCATTTGTTTTTCATCGGTTTTCACTGATTCAACATCCCACATGTCTTATACAGACATATTAAATCTTCCATATCATTTTTTACCCCATATGAATTTATTAGAATGGTGAATTGGGGATGATTTTTTATGTATTGGGCCAACCCATGGGCCCATTTTTTGTTTTAAAAAAAATAATTGTATCATCTATATATAATCCATCTTTTAATATATTTCGGTGATTTTACCTTTCCCTCGAAGACAATAACCCTATATTCACCTCCATTGTCGATTAATCCTCTTTGGAGCTAATATCTTCCTCCAATTAGGGATAAAGTTATCAGGTTACCTCAAATCGTCCATAATTGATAAGGTAAACAGTTTAATACATAACCAATTAAATTCGGGCTCTTTTTTAAAAAAACTATTCTTCACATGGATCTTCCTGAACTTAGGAGACTCTTAAAGAAGTTTCATCCCATTACCTTTATTCTAGGGGTGCAAATCTAATGGAATGCGATCCGTTTTCTAGTGGTGAAGGTGAGATTCCATCTCCTTTATCCTCCCACTTTTTCCTTCTTTAATTTTTTCCTTGTTTTATAATATCCCATAGTAATTATTGACCTAGTTTTCTGTTATAAAATGATTTATGATGGAATTTATATTCATTTAGGTCTGGTCTTCATTGTTTTAGAGTTTATAAACCCGTGACGGGTAATTTCAGGTGTGTGTTTCCATTACACCAAGGATTTGAGGTAGGATATCCCATGCACAAACCTTCATCATTTAAGTTTCATCATTGTAATTCTGTTAAAACCCTATTTATATGATATATGCTTCTGTGAAACTTTGTTTCTAATGCTTTTGTGTGAAAATTATCTTTTATGACTTATTTTAATCATCATATAGTTGTTTTGGTATAAATGTGAACTCCTCTAGTGTGATAAATTATTCAATGAGCTTTAGCACTTGGTTTATGGTATTTTGAATATGTTTCAGTATCTTTAATATCTTTATGGAATGAAAATTGTGTTTTATACCTTTTTAAGTGCTTATCAGAAGTTGTTTTTTTAAGAGTGCATGCCATGTGATCAGTAAATTGCATGGTTGGCTTTTATGTGTCTAGTTCAATTTAAAATGAGTTTTTTGGATTTATAAATACATTGGAAGCATGTAAAAAAATATTTTGGGATCCTTTTATGGAATTACAATTATTATTTTTGTTTTACAAATAAATCATTTTTTTACAACATGTTTTGGCATGAGTTTTCTGAAAATGGAATGTTTCACATTCTTATGAAAATGCTTGTGTTTTGAATATGTAACCTGAAGGATTTATGGGATTTATGAATGTGGTTTGATTCTTTACACGGTGTGTAAAAACCACATTAATAAAATTAAAATTCATAACTTTTTCAAATTTTAGTTTTGAGAAAAAATTTAAAGGCATGTTTGGCCTTTCAAAAAAAAATAAAGGAGTGTTTTACTAGTATATACCAAGTTGTGCAATTGGGATTGATTTATGGTCTATGAAATGATTTTATAAAATGTTTTTATGTCTTCCAAATATGGTTTTGTATGGTTTTGAAGTGTGTTTATAATTGAAAGAGTGTTTTTCAATGAGTTTTATGTGTAATGCCTCAATACAATCCTTGAAATTGTTTTATGAAAATATTTACTGGTTTATTGATTCGTGAAAGAAATTTGAAGAATTTTTGTGGTTTTTTTTGTGTTTATGGTTTGGGAATGTAAGTTTTATATGAAATGTGTATTTTATAATATGTGTTACTTGATTGAGCAGTGAAGGGAATCATTGGTGTCTAGGTGGGAAGACGTGTACTAGTATGCTAGTGATCCTATGGGGTTTGGCCCCTGTTTCACGTAGCAAGTTTGACGATGACAACACTAACTATACTATGATGATGATGATGTTGGGGGACCAGTATTTTATGGGTATGCTCCCTACTAGTGGCTCGTGTTCATTATAATGAATATTTATTATGGTTACATTCATCAAGATACGAGGTAACTGGGGATCACAAATGACTAGTGCCTAGGATTTTTCCTGTGATTTGTTCTCATTGGATATTTTGTACTCACCCATGGCATACGGTGTGTTTGGTTGGTAAATTCAGTACTGTGAGTGATTTATTTAAATGTTAAAATTCATTAAGGCATCCCTCTTGTAAGTAATTTTTATTTTGAAGTTGCACCTCTTTGAAAGATGTTACTTGCATTCTTGTTTATAAAAATGCATGTTTTTGTCAGGTAATTTTTTTAGCATGGGACCTCATTTGTAAGAAAACACATTACATATCTATCTAAAACTTGAAATTGATGTTTCTTTTATATTAGAGGATGTTAATTTGGAATAGAATATGGAGCTAACTTACTGATTTTTAATACGCACGCCTATAGTCTTCTTCTGTTTTTAGCCCTTGTGCAGGTTTCAGCTTGAGTTCGATCGCCTTGGGCGATGTCTGATCATTTTGTTAGAGAGTGACCAGCTGGGTCACATGGATTTAGTTGGTTATCGGGTTTGGTCATTTGAGTTGTTGTCTTAGTTGTACTTTCAGTTTCTTATACAAATAATGTTCAGTTCAATTTTATATAAATGCATTTTGGGCTGTCCATTTCTTTCTGTCGTTTGTTTTATTATTCATATATGGGAGAAATCATTCCCTTGTGTAATCTATTTATTCCCTTGGTTCTTGTCTCCATCCCAGGAGGATCAGGAACGTCTCTCGGGACTTGTCAAGGGCTGGCCTGGGTGACCGGGTCAGGGTCGACTCGGACTGGTTTCGTGACAATATATATAATGAATATATGTCATATTTATATCATGGTGAAAATATATATATGATATGTATATGATATAATTAAAAGTAACAAAACCCCCATAGAAAAAAATATAAGAAAAAAAACATGTTATCATATGAAACTATGATTTTATCAAATAATAGTTAAGAAAAGGGCGAGAAAAGACAATGAAAATCATATATGAAGTGAGATGTATGAATATTTTTATATAATACCTTTATAAAAAGAAAAAATGAATGATATATAATTTTAATACACACATTATGTCACTCCATAGGTAATGGTTTCTCGTATGAGTTTTACTTTTCTATGACCTGCAACATATTAACCTCCTATTCCTTTTTATGGTGTATAAAATTACTACTTAGGTATTAAATATCATAATCCTATTTATCTTCATTATAATTTATCTTTTATTTAATTTTATTTCATTCATGAAGTTTATTAATAAATATTAACAAAATTAGTAATGTTTTTTGCACAATTTCATCCTTATTTTTGGATTGTTTTGGTTCAAGTATATCATGGGGAATTATATGTTATTTATATCTTAAAATACTTTTATTATCTTCTCCTATGGTTATTAATTAATTTTTTATCTAATATTAAAATTTTTATACAATAGTTTAGATAAAAATATTGATATATTTTAAAAATAATTGGACTTTATTTCTCTCAACAATCATTTTTCATAAAGATTAATTTTCTTTAAAACAATTAATAAATGTTTTTAAATTTTAAAAATGATTTCTTGAAGACAGTCTTTCAAATTTTAATTTTTAAGAAATCATTTTTATGGATTCCTTATGTCATTTTCAAAACAATTCTCAACTATATTTTGTGAAAAGTGAGAAACATATCATTCTTTTAACATGTACATCATAAAAACAAATTCTGCAATCAAGATAAATCAATATTTTGAAGATTATTTTTCAAATTTATAAGGTTTATTTTCAAATGAAATTTACATTGAAGATGTTTTTCATTATTTTTTGTAATATTTTAAATTACAATGGTTTATTTTCATTGATAAATTTATTAATGAAATTTTATTGTATTTATATTAATCAACGAAATCAACCCTTTATTGAAATGTGTAGCCACTCGGGTTATATTTTATTGATATCATAATCATTCATTATTTGGATGGTTTATGACCAATTTGAATTACATTGTTCAATTCTTCTTCTATTAACCATGTAAATTAATATGGATTTTCAATAAAAATATTTTATTGGATTGTGTGATAATATTTTGAATAATGTTTTTTTCAATATCAATGTTCATATTGATTATTTTGTACCTATTCATTATGATTAATTCATTGAAAATATTTTGTGATGGATGGGGCTGGGTTGTATATATCCCCTTGGTAAATTGATTAGTATTATGAGACAAATTTTTTTACCCAGTTACACAGGTTTCTACACAATAGGTTTAATCTATCTTGTGAATGGTCATGAATTTATCTTTAAAATAGTTGATAGTATCCATTACCATAAATTGATATCATTTATTGTCCTTCATGAAATTATTATATTAGTTATAATATAAATGGATATTTCTCATGAATATGTATTTATTTATATGGATTTATTTGATAATCGTTTACTTATACCATATTATGCTCAATTTTTTGATAATACTACATTTTTATATTATTTAACTTTTTATATTGATTATTATTATTTATTCAAAGTAGATACTCCTGTATGATTACACATAATTATCATCTGAGTAAACCACTTTATTATGATTTATTTTACCCATTCTACGTGGTTGTGTTTTTTGATTGATATAAGGGGATACAATATGAAGAATAATGGAATTCTCAAAGAAAAAACATTTCATATTTTATTATTTCAATTAATTTGTAAATTTTAAATATGTAACTAGTTAAACAGGGCTTATAAATTATTTTTTAATTTTGGATTTGACTCATTATATGTTATTCAAATGTAATAAAGTAACAGTTGTCATTGAGATAAATTTGTTGATGACTTTATAGTTGATATGAGAGGGAGTTTATTTGAAACCATTGGGACTAGATTTTAGAAAACATATATAAGACAAAATAATTATATGACTAACTTTAATGCTACCTTTGAGTGTAGGATTACAACATAATGTTATTATAAGGTATATATTATTTGGTTTTCCTAAAAATACATGTCTATTGGGATATTATAAATAAATTTTGTTCTAGAACATATGTACCTTGTGGTAATAAATCTAAAAAATGTTTTTTATTGAATCATGTTTCACCTAAAACATCAAAATTGGCCTTACTACTATAACATTTTTTATATTATTAAATACATTCCATAAAAATATTTTAAATTCATGTTTATCTAGAGTAACAAGAAATTCATAGTTTATAATTATATCAAATTAATAATTTACCTTAAATTTTAGAAAACATCTCATTTTCTATATAAATGATGTTTCATGCATGACAGAATCATACAATTCTACAATATACTATAAATATTATTATTTAACATGATAGTTATCACATATCTATTGGAGTGGAAGGAATTGATATAATTACCTAAAAAATGAAATTAATTTGTAAACATTATTATTAAATGAATTAATTGTTTCCTAAGTAAATAGAAATTAAAATAAAGACCAATTGAATTTAGAGTATGTTTGTTTATGTAAAAATATTTTAATGGCCAGAATAGTGTTTTATATCTATAAATTGAATTAATTAATATTAGTGAAATATATTAATTATATTAAAATGTTATATTTTTATTAATTTATTTATATTCATCATATATGATTGAATGGATTAAGATAAGAATAAATGCAATTCTATTCGTAAAAATATGTATATTTTTAAGGGAATTTTTACTACCTTTTATGGGAATACCTATTTCAAACCCAAATTTTGAAAATTTAATAATTTTTATTTCAAATAATATAAATAATTTTTCAAATCACAGAACTAAAATTTACATTGGGTGAATTTATTTCTTGAGAAGATACATGTTGTCTTAAAATGTTAATATTATATGATTTTAATTGAAAAAAATGTTTTTGTCCAAATAATTTGTAGTGTGAAATATTATATTCAATTGCCATTGAATTATATTTAGTTAAATTACTATCATTTAATCCAATTTAGATCAATGTATTGATTTTACATTGATATTTTATATGACTGCATTTCTATCATCTAATCCATTTAATTTAAAACCCCACTTTCTCGTTATTTAATCATGATTAATTTTATGTTAAATTATGAAAATTTATTTATTAGATTTTTTAAAAATGTATTATATATTTGTAATGTAATTAATTTGTAATTAATATTACAGACAACATATATTTTCACCCAAAGTAGTAGTGATATAAATTAAAATTATTTATTGTAATTAAGGTAAAAATGAAATTACATACTGGTTAAACATTAATATTATGGGAAACAATGACCTAGAAAGTTATCCAAACACGATATTATATATATATATATTTCTACCATATACAAAATTTAACCCAAAAAATAATTATTATTTTAATATCAAGTATGGAAGACCTCTATATATTGATTACATTTTGTATTTACAAGAATACTACTATCCATCCACCATGAAATGGAATTTACTCTCCCCACTTCATCACACCTCTACAGAATTTTTTCTAATAAAAACTCTAATAAATGCCCTCTCAACATCCTTAAACTAATAATAAATATTTTTTCAACCTATTTAAAACCAATTGATGTTTTGGAATAAACCAATAATAGTTTCCTAAAGAAGAAGTAGCTTTAATCAACCATCACTTTTGTTCTATTTCATTCACCACTATTTGATATATGTCTCATCATTGAATATATAATAACATATTTATAATTGATATAATTAGATAATATTATTTTAATTTTATAACAAAAAACAACACAAAATTCTATCAAATGGGACACACAGTCATCGTTTGTGGGTATAACGGACTACCACATCACAAGTTAATGTTGTTGTTTTTTCCGTTACCACCTCTCACGGTTAGGGATTTATAAATTTAATGTTTATTTATATGATATATACTACATTTATGAAATATTTATGCTTTATGATTTTTTATATAACAAGTACCATCATGATTCCCATTATTTGGAAATACAATAACATATTTTGTGGATGTGTGGACTACCACTTCCTTTATGTGATTTCAGTCACTCACCCATTACATGGAATGTATTAATAATGGGTTTAATAAAAATTTGTGATATAAATGAGATATATATGATTTTAATAACATAATTAGAGATAATTAAAAACAAAATGTCATTTTTTTCATTCCATTTCAGTCATTGAACAAGTGATAATATCATTCATGGATGTGTGGACTACTACCTCATCAAAGCAATGTGATTCTTACTTTTTAATCGCATAAGAAAAGATTGATATATTTAAGTATATGAAAATAAATAATACTTTATATATGATATACTTTATTAATTTAAATTTAAATATTTCATTCATTCATTCCATAAATATCATTGAAAAATATGAATTTTACTCTTCTGTGTGTGGGGAAAACACTCTACGTGATCGTAACGTTGCATCATTTTTTATAACCATATATATTATTTTTTTATTTTAGAAGTATAATTTATCAAAAAAAAATCAGAGTTATTTAATTGTTATTAATCATTACCTGTTTAAATAATGACCACTTTGACCTTAGTTGACATATCAAATAAAACTTTTTCACATAAGTCGAATATCATCAAACCATCTGACATAAACATTATTGTTTTAATAATTTCATATAACATGTTTATCAGTGAAATATAAGTAATGATTAATATGAAAATGTTTATTGAGGAAGTAAATAATTAACATAAATTCTTAATTCGTTTTTATAGTGGAAAATCATGACAGACTGCACTCAAGATAAGAAATTATCATCTCACTTTTTATATTTTTTAGATTAATGTTATATACATCACATATATCTTTTTTGTGGTGTATAAACTCCCATGATTATTATATTAAATATTTAATCAATTTATATCAATGTAGTATAATTTTTTTTATTTTAAAATTATTACATTTGGAGTATTGGATTATGATGTTACAATAGTTGTAAAGGGATTTTTGTTTCACTTATATTTATATGTGACTTATGTAATATTCACCACATCTATATTTTTTTTGATGCATATACATCAAATATTACATAACTTATCATTAAATATTTTTTATAATATTATATAACGTATTGTTAAAATATAATTTTTCAGGGGTCTTTAGATTTAAAAACATTTCAAATTTGTATGAGACGTAGTATAATGTTTAACAATTATTATCATCATGAATGTTTCTAATGATATTTTAAGGGAAATTAAATTCGTCAACACCAATAAACCTAATTGTTTCATAACCTCCAATGAGGATATTTTTCATTTATACCATCCTGATTTTTTTTATTGATAGATTATGATTTTTTTCAAAAAAAAACTATTACAGAACCCATTTATTTTCCCTTAGTTAATCATATATTAAGGGTATAATTATGGAACCCATTTTATTTCATAGTTTTATCATATATAAATGTGATTCTTATAGAACCCATTTATTTTCAGCAGGTCAATCTTATTTCAAATATATTGTTAGAGGACATGTTTTTTTCTATGGGTTAATCTGGTTTCAAAGAGATTGAATTTAAACCCATTTCATTTACATGGGGTTATCAGGTTATAAAATATTAATGATTGGTTCTATTTATTTTTTGATTAATGTGTTTAATTCATGAAATGTTACCTACCAATTATAGGAAAAAAGTTATCCCAATATAACTTATATTAACTGTTTATCCCCATTATATCTCATGGGTGTGCCTAACATATTAATTATATGAATATTTAATCCCCATTTGAGATCATAAAAAATGTGTGGGACTGATATATTTTATACAAAGGGGGATCCCTATTATACCACTCTAATTCCATGGGTAATGATAATGTAATATTTATGACTAATGGTAATTAAAATTAAAATTATTTTAATGGGTTTTATAAATTGTTCCTCCAACTTACATAAAAAGTGTTAAAAATTATTGATATGAGGCTATCTTGTTTCTAATGATCAAGATTCATGTCACATGGTATAAGATTATTTATATTCATAACTATTTCATTTTCCATGTTATCATATTTTATTATCCAAATATTGGTAGGTTGGAGTTATTTTATGATTTTCGTATTCATATTGGCCAAGTCATCACACCCTTATGTGTTAGGGTCATTGTAAAATTATATTTTCTAATGCATATGTATTCTCTTCATGAGTGTTTGATATCAAAATTTTAATGTTTTTTTCCCAAGTTGTTCAATAATGATTTTGTATTACTTATTTATATAAATGATTTAAAAAGGATACTGTTGATGTCCTAAGGTGAAATAATAAAAACATAATTAAATGTTATAAATGTTCATTTGATGACATGTTATATATTTTTTATGAGTTTTTCATAATTAAATAAAATTATAAACCCATAAGGATAAATAGAATATAAGTTTTCTATGATTACAATTTGATGTGGTGTCGTTTAAATGAAAAATTTAGGTCAGAATTATCCACATCAAAGTAAGAAATGTAATAATATAGATTTATGCCCACGATCTAAGAGTGCAGGTTACGGGCTGTTTCAGTTGGTATCAAAAGACAGTTTAGATAGATTTTCATATTATGATGTTCTTATAAGTGTTAATTTTAAGCATTATTGAGACAAGTGTAAGACTATAATATTAAGGTTCAAAATAAGTTTAGACTGTTAAGATACCCCATTCAATGTTTTTTATTTGAATAATAATTTGTGTTATTATAGACATTTTGAGTGGAATTTTTTTGGGTTTGGGGTATTGCTAACCCTTAAGATCAACATAATATATTCATTGGTGTGAAATGGTTTATCTTTATTAATGAATAAAAAAAGAAACTGGTATGATGGGTGAAAACCTGACTCATTCAGGAATGTTGTGGTGCTTGTAAACTTGATCGAAGGGTAATAAGGGTTTCACACCAATATATATCATGCATGTTGTCCCGGTTTATATGATCATTTTAATGAAAATAATAAGAATATTTTGGAAACAGATTGGATTTTACTTCAGGAATAATAGTTATTTTATCACGAAAGAATATATGATAAAATCCTTTGCATCATTGGTATTAAATACTAGTAATCAAATGTTTTAATAATTTTAAGTATAATTATTTATGGAATAATTTAGACACAAAATTTGGTATATATTTTGAATACAATTGTAATATATGATGGATTATTCATTTGTGGAATTTTATTACAATTTTCTATCAATTTCTTTATGTATATAAACATTCATAATAGAATAAATATTTTTTTTTTATGTTTTTTGAAAATAAAATGTTAATTCTAGTGATTAATGAATTATAAATACCTCTTGATTACTAAAAAGTTTCAGAAAAGATGAGACATTTATTAAAATGGGTTAAAAGATGAAATATAGTTGTCATGTAAGTATATTTATTTATATTTTCATTCAATATGGTCAAAAAAATCATTCAAATTTAAGAGAAGGATTATGAAATAAAATCATATCATATGACCATCTATTGTAATGATATCAATGGTCATTTACACAATTATAAGTTTTATGCTTTTTCTTCTTTGACATATTCATTATGATATTCTATGCCTCACTCAATTATTCCTTGGTAATTAGTTATTCCATTCAACTCCATTTTTTAATTTCTCACCAATTTTCTACCAATGAAAAATCTTATTTATTTGTAACTCTAAGAGATTTTTATATTACCCACATTACCTTTTTTATTAGTTTTTTATTTATTAAATTTGTATGATGTGGGTTTCAATTAAGGAATTTTAATTATGTTAATAATTTTATAAACAAATAAATTTTGATAGAGAAATTCATTTTAATGTGTGTAGGATATAACATCCTATGATTTTATAAAATATACTCCTTTAAATTAATATGAAATATTTGATACATTTATTTACATGAAATTTACAATTCATTTTTTATACACATATCCAATTTTACCATTAATTTCAGGTAACCCCACGATTTCTCTATAACATGGGTTATATTTGAGGCCGGTCTTACTTGAAAAAATATACCAAGAATATTATTTGTTAACATGATACATTTCAACTAAAATTTATGTGTGGCATAGAATATGAATAAAAAAATAATATATTATTGTTTACATATATTTATAGAATTAATTAATTGGTAACCAATTAATTATATCAAAAAATAATGACATATTGAATATAAGGGATTTGTTGTTATAACAAACTATTTAATGGAAAGAATGGTGTTTTATCCTAATAAATTAAATTATACTCTATTAGTTAAAGTTATTAATGAAATTTATAAGATTTAAATTTATTAAAATGTTCTTAAATTCATTTAATATTTTTGATAGTCTAGTGATAAGAATGAATCAAATTATAAGCATAAAATTTGTATATTTTTTAGTATTTTAATTGCACACTTTTTGTAAAACGAAATTTTACAAAATTTATAATTTGTATTTGAAACAATAAACCGGATTTATGAAAAAAAATGTCAAAATTTATATAGGGTGAATTTTTGGTATTATTTTGAGAAGTTTCATGTTTTAATTAATAGTAAAAATTACTAAATTTTAATTGAAAAGTCATTTATCTTAACAATAATATACATTGGTAAATTATGTTTTAAATTTTATTTAAAGTATAATGATATAAAATTTGTAAAATTTAATCAAATTTATTAAATTTTAATCACGTTCAAAAAGAAATTTGATATAAAACCATTTCAATCTTTCAGTCGTTTTACTTTAAAACATGCTTCCTTATTCTATCTATGTGATTAATTTTAAATAATGTTCTACAAATTCTTTTATTTGAATTTGTATAAATCTATTCAATATATTAAATAAAAATAGATTATAATTTATAGTCTTACTAACATAATTTTTTTCAAAAAATATTAGTAAATGAAATTAAATGTAATTAGAGCAATTAATGTAAAAATTACATAACTTAGTAGTTAAACATTAATCGTAAGGGATAAATTCACCTAAAACATATCCAAAATCCATTTTCTAGACATATTTTAACTAGATCAAAAATTGTATAAACAAATATCTATTAGAAGAACATTATGTAAGGGATACCTCCCAATTGTGTTTACCTTTTTTTAATTACAAGAATATCACTCCTCCTCCACTGAAAAAGGGAATTCACTCTCCCAAAATATTCACTCCTCTCAAGTATTTTAGATCATCCACACCCTTTATAGGTAAATTACCATATTATATACCATCTTCCTATAATTTTATTTAAATAAATCTAGGGATGGATTTTGGTGAAAACCATATTTATTTACCTGAAGAATATTTAATTTTTATCAATGAGAAATTTAGTTTTATTTATTTCTCAATATATTAAATTATTATTTTTCCAAAATTATATAATAAATTAATAATCATGATTATAATTATGTATTTCTATTTTAGGCCTTTGACCTAAATGCATAGATACTTCCATCAAAACAGATACACAATCATTTTTCCTTTGTATGGTGGACTACCACCACCTGAACCATCGTCATTTATTATTCCCTTACAAAATATCATTGATGAGAATTATGGCGGAAATACTATTTTTATGTGATATTTTAATATTATTTGTGTATTTACGTTTCTATAATTATAATTTATAACATACATACATGTTATCCATTTTATGATAACAAGATATTATCATTTTTGGGTGTATTAACTACTTACTCCTGAAAGTGGTGTGATTATTTCACACTTTACAAGAACATATTAAAGTTTTCCATAATAAAAATAAATGATAGAAATGGAAAATTTATTATATTAATGACATAATTGCCTCTCTAAACATATTATATATCAATTTATACTTAATATATTAGGCACTTAAAATTGATAACTTCATTCCTAGATGTGGGGACTATTGTATCCATAAAGCGATCTAATTATTCCATTTTAATAACAAAATCACATGAATTATTTAAATAAATATACATAATTAATTAATATGGTATTTTTTATATAGTATTAGTTATGAAAATATTTTTTTTTACCTATTTTCAATAATTATCATTGTAAAATGGGAACATTACACATGTTTAAATATGGCCTACCACATCCATGATTCTAATAGTTGTTCATTTTTTCATAACCATACATCCTATATTATTTTTATATTATAATTAATGTGCAGATGTGATAATTATTTCAGGGTTACTATATAATATTTTTTAAAATTATGACATCACTAATCTATGATTACCTATTAATGTCAATTTTGACACAGAAGTCAAATTTGGTCAAAAAAATGACATAATCATTATAGATTATGTCAATGCATATAACCTACTTATATGTGAAAAAATGTTTTAATAAACATGGAAATGGTTTCTAAGAAAATAATTTTTTAACATAAGATTATTAAATAATAATATAGAAGACAACCATAATAAGTAAAACTTTGTTAAAAGGATCTTCATGTCACTTTTTACATATGTGATAAATGTAAATTTCCCCTCTTACATATTTTTTTTACCCATATATACTACCCCTTTTGATATATTATATCAATAATTATTTTAACATAATTTTATTTATATGATTCTTTTGATGATAATATCTTTTGGTTTTTTTAATTAGATGTTACCATAGTTTAAGGGGATTTACAATCTCACATTCATTTCTATGAGATTTATGTGATATTCACCACTAGATTATTTTTTGTGGTGTATATACAGCCACCTTTAAATATCATATCATGAATTTATTTTTTATATGTATATTTAATGTTTCATTAAATATAATTCCTTTATATAGTCTCTATTAAAAATGGTGATGTATCTACACATTTCATATGAATTATTCAATAAATGTAGAAATTATATTATCCATATCCTTCCATAGAACTCATAAATTCCCTCATTTAGGAATTGATAAATTTTATATATTTTGAGACTATACTTTTTATACCTAAAACATGATGGTCCAATAGTGAACCTAGGTAGTGTCACATAGTAATTAATATATCAAAAAATATTCAATAAGCACTAATACATGGGAAAATAATATAATAATATGAATCTAAAAATTATGTTGAAAAGAATGTTCACATATATATAGTGGGAAATTTTAATGAATGATCATTAATCAAACTAGGCGTAATCGATTTTTGTGATATAAGGGAGTTTATTTGGTCCATTATGACATAATAATATAGTGGAATCACTAAAATAAACAAAACCCCTGATGAATGATCACGATGAAAACAAAAATCCAAGAACATCTACAAAATTATTAAATCATTTTAGGTAACCATGATATTTCCTTCAATTACATTTTTGGAAGACCAAGGCATCAATTTCTTGCAGAATTGACTTACATATATCATAAACCTATAAAATACTCTATGGATAGAAAATTAATGGAACTCTTGGATGATAAATCATTATTTTAGTCCTGAAAATCATATACATAAATAAAATTACTATTATTGTATTTCTAAGAAATAATTATGGAATAATAAAAGACATGTTTTTTCAAATAATGGGATTGAACCTCCTTCCCTAAACACATGATGTGGTCAAATTGTTGTTTTTTTACTTCTGATCAATTATATCAGTGCGACATTTTTGGTTCTGAAAATCATAATTTCCTATAAGATGGTGTAATATACCCCCCCAATTATATTATTATTATGGATAATAAAATTATCCAATTAAAAAACATTTATCTAAAAAAAAATATTCTCATGATATAAATATATATTGGTTTCTCAAATGAAAATAATTACATAATATATTCTAAACAAATATTTGGTAAATGAAAACTAGTAATTTTTAATATATTTGACAGACCTATTAGAGGTAAACTGTACTATTGGGAATAATCACATCAATTCAAATACTCTAAGATAGACTTAATGAATCCACACAATATTCAAATAAATTTTACCTTAGAATTTTTTTGAAACCTAAATATGGTATCCAAGATCATAGAATGGGATTAAATATTCATTTATTAATATTAATATATAATAATAACTCATGTATGGTCATCTACATTTTGAAAATAGTTAGTCAACCAACATCAATTAGATTATATTAGTGAATATTGGTTCTAAAAAATTCTTACAACCTATGCTGTTTATTTTAAGTGTAAATTATAATGTGTAGAAATAGTAATATTCATTATTAAAATAAAATTAACATTTTTTTTATGTATGTATACATATAATCTACTATTGAATCCTTAGTTTACCATTCCCCAAATAGGTTTACCTGCTAGAAACTATGGTTTTAATCTCAAATAAAGAAGAAAGAATCATATTTTTTAATTGTGGTGGATATCAATGATAACTTGATGATTTAGGTGAGATTCATTTTTTTGAATAATACGATACATATATTTATATATTTATCTCTAAAAAGAAAAAATAAAAAAACGTTTATATATATGTTTCATCGATTCAAATTCCCATTTTATGGGTAATTTTCCAATCCATATAATAAAATTGATGTTCAATGAAATAAATTTTTTTCATACCCTCACATTCAAGGATTTTTCTTTTACTGACACTTATAATTATATATCTCTATAATTTTATGAATAATATTTCTATAGGAAATCATATAGATGTTATTTCAATAAGACTACAAATTTCATTCTCAAAACTATTTGAGAATCATATCTATGGGAGATGTCACACATTTTTAGACCCCGTATGTAGAGACCTGAAGCTTGACATACATGGACTTTACATTACTTTTGCGGAATACTTATTACATTACAAAAACACACACATAAGGACCGTAATAGTTTAGTGTCTTTGGAAACTCGGACTATAATCTTCTAATCGTGGTGAAAGATCTTCAACATCTCCCATAAAGATCTTCCTTTTTTTTACCTAAAACCTTTCTTTATATCCTGGGGAAAAGAAAACATAAAAGGGTGAGCTCAAATGCTCAGCAAGGGCAAATAAAGGAAATAAAAATCATATCATATCTTTATGAAAATCAAAACCTGCAAAAGAGATCATAATATCTTAACATGGAATAAATCATAGAAGTGAAAATGAGATCCCCATAATCATAACATAAAACTTATAACTTTGTGGAATGCACACATAATCATGGAAAATCATTTCTTGTTAGTCATGACTCATTGCCAAGACAATCTTAGTGGACAAAGTCCCTTTCTGAACCGAGTTCACTCCTCGTTTCATTCCTGTTTCACTGAACCAAAATAACCTTCCGTTCCAGCCATGTCTATCTCATGAGATATAAATCTTTACCCAATGCATTGGAGGGAGATATAGGTCCCACCCATCTTATAATGAATCCTTTCTTATGTGTGCCACATAATCATAAATCATACATCATCGCATAACACATGTAACAAAAATGGGATTCTTGAAACATCATGACATCATAAAACAAACCATATAAGGTAAATGACTTAATAAAAATAATCCCTCACAACATAATCAAATCAATGTAATAATAGGGATAAAAACAGAACCCTTTATTATCTTAGATGGAAAATCATTTTGATAAAACACTTGAACTCCATTCTGGAGGAAAATATCCTTTCTTCTTAAAAAACATTTTTCCTTTCATAACATGTCATACAACTTTAAAATAAAAGAAGTTGATTAAAAATAAACTTGAAAACTTGTAAAGGAAGCTTTTTGGAAACAATGTTTTAAAAATCCATTCATGCCGTATAAGTTAAAAAAACATTCTTCGTACTTTTGTCGGAAAGTCAAAAAGTACCTCGTATGAAAAACGACAAAAGATTCATTTCATATCTTTTACAAAAAAACATACCGAAGGGTAAAATTGGATATAAACTATTGTAGAAGGATGGAAATAATATTACATATTGAGGGAACATGGATGTGGATGATAAAATACACCCCAGTAATTACCAAAGTAAATACAATCTCGGATAAAAGTGAGATTGTGATATTTCCCTTACCTTAGGTCCAATTTGCTTTGTACGTGTCCGAAGCTCCTGTATAATGGTTTAAATAATGTTATTTACTTATTCCAGAATCATACATATTGATATGATATCATATATGGTCATATTCGTAGCTTCTTGATAGTAATATTTCATTGTTACTTGTTACTCGGGTCTTTATTGCCTTTTGTTCTTATGCGTGTTTTGCCGAATACATTCTTATTCTTCTTTTAAGGTTATAGATACCTTATATCCAGAATGGTATTAGTGAAACATATATCATATTTATTCATTCAATTTATATAATTACTATGTAATGATGATCATGTAGAACAAATCACATCACATCGTGGAGACGGTATTCCGTACGTACGCACGAGTGATGATATCGTTCTTATGATCGTGGAACTGTATTGGAGTATATATATATTATTCCAGTATCAATATTACTTTATAATAATCATAAATAGTTACTCATTACACCATTATACCCATCCTTTTAAAGTGATGGTGGAAAATAGATTACACCACGGCGTGGAGACGGTATTCCGTACGTACGCACGCGCGGTGATTTCATTTTTCCGTAGGTTGGAAAGAAGGTGAATTAGGGTTGTTTCATATTTATAATAAAATATCAGTACGTAAGTAATACTGATGTCATTACTTTATCATGAAACAACTAAAGAAGAAGAAGTTGAAGAAGAAAGAAATTGAAAAGATCGGTAATGGATATTACCTCTTCTTTGGAACGCTTCTTTGAATCCTTCACTTAGGGAACTAAGATTGGTCTTTGAAGAAAACCAGGACCTCTAGGACTATTCTAGGGAAGTGGAGAAGGGATTTTTGCAGGGGTTGTCCGAGCTTGAGTGCTCAATTTGGTGTGAGGAGGAGGGGGAGGAGGTGCCCTTTTATAAGGGAGGAGAGGGGCACCTTAGGAATTCTTAAAAATATTAATTTATAATAAATCTAACCCCACATAAAAACCTCCAAAAATGACTCATATTCTAAGATTAGATGATATAGGGTTGTAATCTCATCAACCAATCAAATTTAGACATGTTTGGATCTTATTTTAAACCTTATCATTTTGATTTATCCTTATTTAATCTATTTAAGTTTATTTGTGGTAATAAAATTCTAAATTTTAAATTATGACAAATAATTACTTATTTGTTGTGAATTTTCCATAATTGTTTACTTTATAACATTATAGACCATATAAATATAAATTTATAATTTTTAAATATTTTTGTGATTTTTAAACAATTTTATAACATGTTATTTTTGTAAAATAACAATAGTGTCAATTTTGACACTATTCATTTATTTGAATTTAAATAAAATATATACAGATGATATGTTCGAACTAAAAGCATTAATATATTAATAAAAGGTCATATGTATCTATAAAATAAGTGTATCACATTAAATAGTTCATATAATATTTATTTTATTATTTTTAAAACCATTTATTTGGTTTATCTCTTAATAAAATAATTACTACATCATTTTTGTATAATTATTTAATATACTTATTTATTGTATAAAATTTAAAATAAAATTTTATGATGAAGATAAATATATTACCTTTCACAATAATACTTTTACTCGAATTTATCATCTTAAAATCACAATATTTAAATTGTTATATTTATTAAATTATGAAGGTGACAACTTTGGCATCATTTAAAATAAAATAATATAAGTGTCATAATCGATTTTATAAGGCTCCAAATGGTCCAATATTCGACCATTGGATGCTTATGGTTTACATTTACATGTCCAATAATTTTTGGTTAGGTATTTGTGCATTTTATGGTCACTATTAGTTTAACAAAAACATTATTCTTGATTTTTCACTAGATAAACAATTTCTGCATCACTATTGTGTCATAATTAATGATAATTATTTAATCCCTAAAAATTATAAATAAATTTATATGATGTAGATAATTTCATTATATTTCTGTAGACTATTCATGTTCGAAGTTTCATGAGGTTTATCACTAAATTAAAATTAATATACTTATAAAATTTAAGAGAGTGACATGTTGTCACTTTCTTTGGGTTTAATAATAATTAAGTTATTTTCATGGACAAAGGTTCATTAAATGATTCTAATCTTACCCTTAGGTGATATGGGTCGACTTTTAGTCAAACACTAGGATTTTGACATTTGTTAGGGTAATTTTAAAATATTATATTTACCCTTAATTACCCGATTTACCTTTAACTATGGTAAATAAAATTTACAGTAGTTACTATTCATAATTCCCAAAAATAAAAAGTACCTTATTAACATAATTTGGACCCACTGATTCCAAATATGGAATCCATTTTTTAAAATTCCATACACAGAAGTTGCAGAAATTAAATTAAAATTAATCCCGTTGTCGAATAAAAACGAGTTTTTGTTTAAAACATTGCAAAAGATTGAATTGATTTAACCTACGAATTCAAGGTAAAATCAATGCTAATGACATACATTATATTAAATGGTAAAAATATATTCTATTTATACTTTAAAACCATTAAATATTATAATTTAACCACATAAGATATTACGATGAAAAAAGTTGTTTTTAATTAAAATATAGCGTGTTTTTACTATTCATTAAAATGTGAAAGTTACCAGAATAATATGAAAAATTTATCCAAAGTAAATTTTTATTTCTTGATTCCAAAGAAGAATTTTATTTTGTCAATTTGAACTTATAAACATGTCAAAAAATAGATTTAAAGTGGGTGCGCCATCAAAAGGCGGCAAAACAACATTTTTTTGAAAAATACTTATTTTACCCGAAAAATTTATTTTGTTCTTATACCATGTTCTAGAAATGTGTAAGATGAATAATAATGTTATAAAATTTAGTTAATACTATTCATAACGGCTAGTTCATGACAATATTATAATAATATAACATTGTTTATTAAAACCCGGTATTGTGTACAACACACGCTATCGAGGAAGGTCGCGATTGCGTGTAATGCAAGCCAAGTCAGGGTTGCGTGTTGTGAAAGAATCCTTCATTGTTTCGTATAACAGAATCCAACCATATTTCATTTATACATTTAATATATATATATATATATATACTCAATGTTGCGTAGAATAACTATTATCAAAATTGTGTGTAACACGGTCCAAGAATAGTGTTGCGTATACTGCAAGCTAATACGGTGTTGCGTATAGCACAAGGTAATCTTGGTGTAGAATACAACATAAGACGTTAATGAAATTAAAATAATATTTTTCATAAAATCTCGGGGTGTTACATTCTACCCCCCTTAAAATGAATTTCGCCCTCGAAATTCGTCGGGGTTATAAATGGTTTACTATTCGAAGGTTTCTTTAATAGAAACCCACATCGTAAAAAGGAATATCAAAACCAATCATTAAAAACAAAAGTATGAAACGTAACGGTTACCCAAATAAACTAATCATTGGATTTCCACATAGGTGAAAATATGGATATGGAAGAGAAATCTAACCATCATGTTCTGATGGAGAGTGGTAGAGAACATGGCTATGGAAAAGCCAGTAATCACAAATCCATAGATTTGTGATGATATAAGGTACCATCTGATTCATCAAGTATAAGATCACTAGGACAACATTTTTGGTTTTCAAGATCATTTCCCTAAAGTAGAAAATTTGAATTAGAATAAATACTTACTTTATTTTGGTACAATCTCACTGTTGTTCGTGCCTTGAACAATTTCCACTTCATCTCTTAAATAAATGAAGTTGAATTTGTTATTCATGAAGTGTTAGCAGATCATGTGATAGAATGACGGGTCATTCCATCTATCTCAAACAAAAGGTTAGCAAAAATTATATGCATAAGTCGATCTATAGTGAGATTAATCATATATGGTTCCTAAAATGGACTTATACTTCATATATCATACTGCTTAATATAATAAAACTAGTTTTCTACTAAACAGGGACTTCCTGTAGGTCAGTGGTAGGCGATAAAGGCCAGTCGCACTTCGGTTGTGGGTTCGATTCCCATAGCCTTGTCCGAAGCGATGGGCTGTCGCCCGTCCTGCAGGTTGTCCTTTTTCTAAAACTACATTACTATAACGTCACATAAATAATATCAAAAAAAAGTTCTATACTTAAACAATACTAAGTTATGGTTAATATAATCCATTACAATCTTTAGGCTTATCTAAAATACTTCGGTCCAAGCTCATAGTATAAAGAAAATGATTACTTTAAATGTCGCCAACCAAGCATGTGAATACCATCATTTATCCCCCATATATCTTGTTGGTCACATTCCAATCATGTGAATACTTTAATGATGCACTCTCTTGAAAAATATGAATACCCATTAAACCTTAGTGAAAACATGAATGCTGTCAAAAGTTAACTCTTTCCACATACCAAAATCCAAAAATTCAATATACTCAAACCATGATATAACCTTTTCCTTATATCAGTCATGAGCTCATGAATACTATCAAACATTTTATTTTCTCTTTATCCCTTCATTATGCGCATACCATCTACATTCCAAAAATATCTGAATAACCTTTCATGGATACTGGTAACATTAATCAGACAACAATGTAACAATCCTTACATGTCTCTTTATTCCATAGTTCCATGAGATTACTTATACAACATTACACATGATAAACATGTAATCATTCCACTACATTCTTAAACCATTGACCGAGCTTCAACAATTCTTTCATCTCACATATCATTTGTTGTCTCTTCATCATCATCCACATAAATACTTCCCATACGACCATACTGATTATCTTCATGAGACTTTCCCTTAGGGCATTGGTTTGCATAATGCCCGTACATTCCACATTTAAAACATTTAACCATTGTTGATGTCATAGCAATACCATTATCCTCATCCATGTTGTTAACTGAACCTTTTCCTTTGCATTTACTTGCTTTGTGTCTTTCTTTTCCACACCCAAAGCATCTTCTAGTTCCTTTGAAACATTCTCCTTGATGCCTCTTCCCACATGATTTACATAGGGGAAATTGAACTTTCTTTCCTCTATGATCATCATGAAACTCCATCTTTCTCTTATTAGCCGAGTCAGGAAACATACCAAATTTTACTTTATTGATCATATTATGAGATTGCTGATTCGGCATAATAATGATGTTTGGACTTCCAAATCCCATTTCTTTATGAAGAATATCATTCCATTGTCCATCATATCCTCCATTATCGTGAATCATCTTGTTTCCAGCCATTTTCTAAAACCCAAAAGAATAGTGTGAGAGGAAAAAATCATAATAAAGGGGGAGTAACTTCAATATCTAACATCTTAGGATTAATTCTATGATCGTTAGCGTAATTCTAGTACTATAACCTATACGCATACTTAACCTTAGAGACATCCCTAGACATACCATAGAAATATCTCTAGGGATCTCACTAAAGTTCTCGCATCCTAGTTTCCAAAGGTTGACTAAACCTTTCCTCTGATACCAACTGTAGAGACCCGAAGCTTGACGTACATGGACTTTACATTACTTTTGCGGAATACTTAGTACATTACAAAAACACACACATAAGGACCGTAATAGTTTAGTGTCTTTGGAAACTCGGACTATAATCATCTAATCGTGGTGAAAGATCTTCAACATCTCCCATAATGATCTTCCTTTTTTTTACCTAAAACCTTTCTTTATATCCCAGGAAAAAGAAAACATAAAAGGGTGAGCTCAAATGCTCAGCAAGGGCAAATAAAGGAAATAAAAATCATATCATATCTTTATGAAAATCAAAACCTGCAAAAGAGATAATAATATCTTAACATGGAATAAATCATAGAAGTGAAAATGAGATCCCCATAATCATAACATAAAACTTGAAACTTTGTGGCATGCACACATAATCATGGAAAATCATTTCTTGTTAGTCATGACTCATTGCCAAGACTATCTTAGTGGACAAAGTCCCTTTCTGAACCGAGTTCACTCCTCGTTTCAGTCCTGTTTCACTGAACCGAAATAACCTTCCGTTCCAGCCATGTCTATCTCATGAGATATAAATCTTTACCCAATGCATTGTAGGGAGATATAGGTCCCACCCATCTTATAATGAATCCTTTCTTATGTGTTCCACATAATCATAAATCATACATCATCGCATAACACATGTAACAAAAATGGGATTCTTGAAACATCATGACATCATAAAACAAACCATATAAGGTAAATGACTTAATAAAAATAATCCCTCACAACATAATCAAATAAATTTAATAATAGGTATAAAAACAGAACCCTTTATTATCTTAGATGGAAAATCATTTTGATAAAACACTTGAACTCCATTCTTGAGGAAAATATCCTTTCTTCTTAAAAAACATTTTTCCTTTCATAACATGTCATACAACTTTAAAATAAAAGAATTTGATTAAAAATAAACATGAAAACTTGTAAAGGAAGCTTTTTGGAAACAATGTTTTAAAAATCCATTCATGCCGTATAAGTTAAAAAAACATTCTTCGTACTTTTGTCGGAAAGTCAAAAAGTACCTCGTATGAAAAACGACAAAAGATTCCTTTCATATCTTTTACAAAAAAAACTTACCGAAGGGTAAAATTGGATATAAAATATTGTAGAAGGATGGAAATAATATTACATGTTGAGGGAACATGGATGTGGATGATAAAATACACCCCAGTAATTACCAAAGTAAATACAATCTCGGATAAAAGTGAGATTGTGATATTTCCCTTACCTTAGGTCCAATTTGATTTGTACGTGTCCGAAGCTCCTGTATAATGGTTTAAATAATGTTATTGACTTATTCCAGAATCATACATATTGATATGATATCATATATGGTCATATTCTTAGCTTCTTGATAGTAATATTTCATTGTTACTTGTTACTCGGGTCTTTATTGCCTTTTGTTATTATTCGTGTTTTGCCGAATACATTCTTATTCTTCTTTTAAGGTAATAGATACCTTATTTCCAGAATGGTATTAGTGTAACATATATCATATTTATTCATTCAATTTATATAATTACTATGTAATGATGATCATGTAGAACAAGTCGCATCACATCGTGGAGAAGGTATTCCGTACGTACGCACGAGTGATGATATCGTTCCTATGATCGTGGAACTGTATTGGAGTATATATATATATTATTTCAGTATCAATATTACTTTATAATAATCATAAATAGTTACTCATTACACCATTATACCCATCCTTTTAAAGTGATGGTGGAAAATAGATTACACCACGGCGTGGAGACGGTATTCCGTACGTACGCACGCGCGGTGATTTCATTTTTCCTTAGGTTGGAAAGAAGGTGAATTAGGGTTGTTTCATATTTATAATAACATATCAGTATGTAAAAAATACTGATGTTATTACTTTATCATGAAACAACTAAAGAAGAAGAAGTTGACGAAGAAAGAAATTGAAAAGATCGGTAATGGATATTACCTCTTCTTTGGAACGCTTCTTTGAATCCTTCACATAGGGAACTAAGATTGGTCTTTGAAGAAGACCAGGACCTCTAAGACTATTCTAGGGAAGTGGAGAAGGGATTTTTTCAGGGGTTGGCCGAGCTTGAGTGCTCAATTTGGTGTGAGGAGGAGGGGGAAGAGGTGCCCTTTTATAAGGGAGGAGAGGGGCACCTTAGGAGTTCTTAAAAATATTAATTTATAATAAATCTAACCCCACATAAAAACCTCCAAAAATGACTCATATTCGAATATTAGATGATATAGGGTTGTAATCTCATCAACCAATCAAATTTAGACATGTTTGGATCTTATTTTATACCTTATCATTTTGATTTATCCTTATTTAATCTATTTAAGTTTATTTGTGGTAATAAAATTCTAAATTTTAAATTATAACAAATAATTACTTATTTGTTGTGAATTTTCCATAATTGTTTACTTTATAACATTATAGACCATATAAATATAAATTTATAATTTTTAAATATTTTTGTGATTTTTAAACAATTTTATAATATGTTATTTTTGTAAAATAACAATAGTGTCAATTTTGACACTATTCATTTATTTGAATTTAAATAAAATATATACAGAAGATATGTTCGAACTAAAAGCTTTAATATATTAATAAAAGGTCATACGTATCTATAAAATTAGTGTATCACATTAAATAGTTCATATAATATTTATTTTATTATTTTTAAAACCATTTATTTGGTTTATCTCTTAATAAAATAATTACTACATCATTTTTGTATAATTATTTAATATACTTATTTGTTGTATAAAATTTAAAATAAAATTCTATGATGAAGATAAATATATTACCTTTCACAATAATACTTTTACTCGAATTTATCATCTTAAAATCACAATATTTAAATTGTTATATTTATTAAATTATGAAGGTGACAACTTTGGCATCATTTAAAATAAAATAATATAAGTGTCATAATCGCTTTTATAAGGCTACAAATGGTCAAATATTCGACCATTGGATGATTATGGTTTACATTTACATGTACAATAAGTTTTGGTTAGGTATTTGTGCATTTTATGGTCACTATTAGTTAAAAAAACATTATTCTTGATTTTTCACTAGATAAACAATTTCTGCATCACTATTGTGTCATAAGTAATGATAATTATTTAATCCCTAAAAATTATAAATAAATTTAGATGATGTAGATAATTTCATTAGATTTCTGTAGACTATTCATGTTCGAAGTTTCATGAAGTTTATCACTAAATTAAAATTAATATACTTATAAAATTTAAGAGAGTGACATGTTGTCACTTTCTTTGGATTTAATAATAATTAAGTTATTTTCGTGGACAAATGTTCATTAAATGATTCTAATCTGACCCTTAGGTGATATGGGTCGCCTTTTAGTCATCCACTAGGATTTTGACATTTGTTAGGGTAATTTTAAAATATTATATTTACCCTTAATTACCCGATTTACCTTTAACTATGGTAAATAAAATTTACCGTAGTTACTATTCATAATTCCCAAAAATAAAAAGTAGCTTATTAACATAATTTGGACCCACTGATTCCAAATATGGAATCCATTTTTTAAAATTCCATACACAGAAGTTGCAGAAATTAAATTAAAATTAATCCCGTTGTCGAATAAAAACGGGTTTGTGTTTAAAACATTGCAAAAGATTGAATTGATTTAACCTTCGAATTCAAAGTAAAATCAATGCTAATGACATACATTATATTAAATGGTAAAAATATATTCTATTTATACTTTAAAACCATTCAATATTATAATTTAACCACATAAGATATTACGATGAAAAAAGTTGTTTTTAATTAAAATATAGCGTGTTTTTACTATTCATTAAAATGTGAAAGTTACCAGAATAATATGAAACATTTATCCAAAGTAAATTTTTATTTCTTGATTCCAAAGAAGAATATTATTTTGTCAAATTGAACTTATAAACATGTCAAAAAATAGATTTAAAGTGGGTGCGCCATCAAAAGGCGGCAAAACTGCATTTTTTTGAAAAATACTTATTTTACCCGAAAAATTTATTTTGTTCTTATACCATGTTCTAGAAATGTGTAAGATGAATAATAATGTTATAAAATTTAGTTAATACTATTCATAACGGCTAGTTCATGAAAACATTATAATAATATAACATTGTTTATTAAAACCCGGTATTGTGTACAACACACGCTATCGAGGAAGGTCGCGATTGCGTGTAATGCAAGCCAAGTCAGGGTTGCGTGTTGTGAAAGAATCCTTCATTTTTTCGTATAACAGAATCCAACCATATTTCATTTATACATTTAATATATATATATATACTCAATGTTGCGTAGAATAACTATTATCAAAATTGTGTGTAACACGGTCCAAGAATAGTGTTGCGTATACTGCAAGCTAATACGGTGTTGCATATAGCGCAAGGTAATCTTGGTGTAGAATACATCATAAGACGTTAATGAAATTAAAATAATATTTTTCATAAAATCTCGGGGTGTTACACCGTATCTAATCAACTATAGAATATTACACAGATTATTTTCATATAATTACATTACACTGATAATATTATACAATCAAAAGTAATTTATTATTATATTTTTTTATTACAATAAAAAAATGAATCCATTTGAATGTTATTAAATGTTCAAAATCCATAATATTTCATAGTGCCATTAGTCTTCAACATTTTATTATAGTTGACTCTAAGAAGACTAGTGTAAAAAATGATATAACTCATATTTTAAAATATATATGTGTGTAATATTCAGGTAAATTACTATTATATGAGATTCATTTACAAAATTATCATTACAATGTTTTTTACATTCATTACAGTTTTTGAATAAATGAATAACTTATTAGTAAAATAATGAATTTCACTACTTAATTAAAGATATATTGAATACTATTTTACACTCACCAGATTTAATGTATCACATGGAAAGAAAAACACATATTACCTCTATATGAGTTATGTATAAATCAATTAGATGTAACATTTCCATAAAAATTATGCATGCAAGGAAAATATCATATAATATCACTCGATAAGGATTATAATAATTTAAAATTAGATTCTTGATATTGCAATAAATTTACTCCCATTGATCATTTCAGTATAATAGAATCCTCATTATATACCTCATCATTACATCAACATAATATAATAATAGAACATCTAAATTGTATCCATGATTATCCCTTATAGAATGGATGATTTAAAATATATGTTTTCATAATTTTGAATTATCGTATCTATTTTGTGATTTATCAAGAATTTGAATGAAATGATCGAGAAAATTTCCTCCAATGACACCCTTCTAATGAAGAGTTTCAATTATTCACATATATTTGATATATCGAGGTTTTATATTTCAATGAAAAATTATACCTTTGAAAATTTTACATCAATGGTGGTTTTCTTATTATTACTATGTAGTAAATGGAGGATCCAAATCTCAATAGTGTTGGCTTAGAATTTCACTTAATCAGTACAATAATATAGAAATATTATTACCATTCTTATTATTTATGTTTATTTCTTATAAAAATGACAAATAAAATTTACACATTAGATGTCTAGATATGTCCTTTTATATAAAAAATTTCAATAGTAAAATATATGGATATTTAGAGTTGAAAATTAAAAATTATTTTAATATAAATATATATGAATGTATACTTGATGCACGTGCCCAATTATATTTGGGAATTAACATTGAAATTTCCTTCATAATTTAAGTTTTATCATATTTATTGATCTAATAATTATCTTGAAGATTTATTTTTTAATATAGAAATATATCTTCTTGTTCCAAAATTCTAATGAGGAAATTAAACATATCCAATATCAAATAATGATCTCTCCATATAATAGACCATTAATTTCATACCTATATAATAAAACATAATAAATTAATATCCATTTCATTATATAAAAACACACCTAAAGACCTTAAAGGATTAATGTATTTCGAAACTACTATATATAAATAACTTGTTCATATGTTAACTATTCATCTCCTACAAGGTTAATAATAACATGGACCCTTCATAGGAAAATTACACATAATACCTTCTTTTGTAACCAAGAGAATGAAAACCAAATAAAATGTCATATAAGATTCTCAATAATGGTAACCAAGATTGAAAAAAATGATAAATAGATAATAAAATATAAATAATGGTATGAGAGTATGAGTACAATAATTGAAACTCATGCCCTATAAAACAATTATATTATTCTTATGTCATGGCCTAAAATGTGTATTTTTATTAGACAGTAGTCATAATATTATAAATGAACATGAGATATGAGAGAATATAATTAGAATTATATTATATTTTTAGAATATACATAATATTAGATAATAATTTCATTTTAAGACAATAATATCATCCATGGTTGTCATAATGGATATGGTTCACTCACCAAGCAATCATTGTATTCAATGTAAATTCTTAAGAATATCATACTGCATTGGGTTCACTACAGAAACAAATTTAGTAGTCAATGTTACCTGAAAATGCTATCATAGTGGACATATTCCCTTAAATAACTATGTTCACATCCCATTATATTATTTTTTTCTCATTAGAGAGTTATCATTACCTTGGGTATTGAAGCTGAAAAAATATTAGGTCCAGTAGTCGCATAATAAAAATAATACATATGTGTAACACTTGATTATAAAAAATCATAATATCAGATTACATGTAATTAGATGGTTTCTTATAAACATTTCCCAATATAACAACCTTATAAAGGATTCCAAGACATTCAATCATTTCAGTATAGAATAAACTGTATAACGTAATTTCTTTCATAAACATTTCATCATGGCATAACCCATTGAGGATAAATGGGTTTCAAAAACATATTGAAATTATAAACATAAACCAGATAGAAAAATATTATGTTCTTTAACCTCTCATAATTTTTCAAATAAATCATATGTTAAATCGATATTTGTTATATTTCATGAAAAAAATTCCACTACAATGTCATTATAGAATTCTTCTGAAAAATAATAATTTCATTTAAAAATTCACTTTTCAAATATATCAATTAAAAAAAATTTGAAAAAAAAATTATTTTAATATATAATTGGAACCATATAAAAACTGATTTATAATATTGTAATATCAGGATGAATAAAATTTTTTCGTGATTTCTATTAAAAGAAAACATTCATTCTATATTTTTTTAATATTTAAAAAATTATCTCATTTTGAAAATAACAAGAATATTTTGTTAAATCCAATTTTAAAGGTAAATAACAATAAAAATTAAATTAAAAATAAAATTATTATATTTAAATACTTAAATTTAATTTAAAAAAACATTTATTTGGAATAATTTATTTTTTCTAAACAAGAGACATATAAATTTGATTTTCCTTTGAAATATTCTTTCCCTCTATTCATTAATTAAAGTGAGAAATGTTAATAGAAAAAAATATTATCTATAAATATTAATATAATAAGAAAATCTATGACTTTTTTAATAGTTAGATCATAAATATTTATCAACATAACATAATAATGAACAATACTAGTTAAACATATATAATGTAACATAAAACCATTACCTCTTACCTAACTTTTGATTAATTATACATATGAAAGAAAGAATAATCTATGTATATGTTAATCATCATAAATTTTATAATAATAATTATAACTGAAATTATGGGTTTTTATATACACCACATAATGGAATCAAGTGGTGAATATGGCATGTGTCGCCAAAAAGTAAGTTTCAGATGAAAATCCAAAACCATGAGATCTACTTTCTCCATGGTAACTGTGAACTCCTGTGTAATAAAATTAAACATTATTATATTTATAGATAATAATGATATACCTATTTATAATATAATATATTTAAATTATATAAATATATTTAATCATTAATAAAATAATGATATATAAAAATCAATTGCATCGTTTTTGGAGATGCTACGTAATATGTATGCGTGAACGTTGTTTTCACTTATTGATAGATAGAATGAATGAAAGGTAAATAATAATTAACATTTACAAAATTATAATTATAACATAATAATCATATATAAAAATTATTCCAATAAAAATAATTTCCAAAATATAGTGGTGAAAATGAATTGTATTATAAGGTGGAGACTATATGTTTTGCGTATGCACGAGTGAAACATTCACTTCCAATTTGAGGAGAATGTTGGTTGATAATAGTGATTAAAAATATATAATATGATTTTAGTATTTTTATGATACATAATATTTTATTTTATGATTCATTCTATGGAAGAAGAGGATTTAATGGTGAATTGAAAATAAAGTGTCCAAATTAAGTTGATTTCCCCTTTTCTGAAATAACCCATTGCATATCCACGTTTGGATCCTATGGATTGTATTTGGGGAATCCAATAACCACAATAACATGGATATATAAGATGATAAGGTGTTTTGGTGGGGTATGGTTGAGAAATAGGTATTAACTTGGTGTGATTAATAGAATGGAGGGTGTTTGTTTGTAATTGAGTCGAGGGAATCTATTTGGGTTTCCTCAATGATTTTAATATAATAAGATCATTATCATTCCAAATTTATATTAAGAGGATATATATTTGAAAATAAAATAGTTTCTGGTTGAAATAGAATCACCCGTTAATTTTTTAAAAAAATTAGTTAGTGTTTTAAACCATATCTTCTAGTTTTATCCCATAGTTAAACTATTCTAGCCATAACCGTGGTAATATATTCTTCATTGTTAAAGGGAAATAATTTTACATATAATGTGAGAATTTTATCATTAAATTCAATGTGATGAAATATTTAAACAAATATTTTCCATAATTTACTCTTTCAATATTTTTATTATTAAAAAATTAATTTAATAAATTATTACATTGGAAAAATATAATTAATTTCAATTTTTAGATTATTTATTAAATTTTACCGAAAATAGAAAAATAATTTTTGTAATTAATATATATTCCATTTAAAAATATCATTTATATTATATTTATCCAAAAATTTCAGGGAATATATAATGCACTGATTTTATGTTACATTATATGGTTTTTTAATTGTCTATTTTATTTTGATATTAATTAAATAAGTTATATATTAACATTTAGCAACAAATTTAAGGTAATGATTTAATCAAAAATAATAATAAATAGGATTTCATTATAAAGGATGTTTTTTATCCACCAAAAATATATTTTTATTTATTCATAGATAGTTTTTTCCAAATTGATCTTATAATATATATTTTAATGTAAGGGAGTGACATTTTGAAATAGTCTTTTCAAGAAATATTATATAGGTCATTTTAATAGAAAAGATTCTTAAAAAAATTTGAGACTAATGTGAAAAGGGTTTAATGTATTTTACCCAAAATGTATCATGATGAAAAATTATGTCATCATCACTTACTTTAACCTTAGATTAACATGATTTAACCATTATCAAGGTGATAAATTTTACTATGGTTATTATTCAAATTGACCAAAAAATAAATGCGACCTGTTTAAAAAATATTAACCTTATGATTAAAAATATGGAATTAGTTTTATAACATCTATTTCTATAATTTATTGAAATTGTTTACAAATAAAAAAACAAATCACTATGGAGGATAATTCTTATAAAAATACAATTTTACAAAAAAAGTGTTTATAATTAGATCATGCTTAAAAAAATTAAACAAACGTTAAAACATCTAATTGAATATATAATTTCAAAATTTCTTTATAAAAATTAAAATATAGTAATTAATTAAATTTATTATGTTGAAAATACATTACCTACATAAAAATAGTATTTTCCTTCAAATGATTTATAATTTCTAATTAATTGATGAGTAATTAATACATTTTATAAATATGATATTATATATATTTTATAATTCAGTTGTTACTATTCATACTAATAAATCCAACAGCTATGAGATAATTTTAACATTATGTATTACTATTTCTATATTATACATCTATTCATTTAAACATGGTATTGGATTTAACACAACCAATTAGATATAATAACATATTTAAAAGAGATATATTCTAAAATATTTAAATGTTACATTATACCCCCATTAAAATGAATTTATAAGTTGAAAATTATCACTCAAATATAAAAAAATTATTCTATATTGGTTTCATTAATTTCTCATCTTCTCCAGTAGTATCATTAAATTTTTTATTCCTCTATAGGATATTAAATATGTGTGTATTATAGTTATGTATCTCTATTTCTTTACAGTCCAAAATTTCTTCTGGTTGATCTAAAAAACTACAATCACTATTGTAATGGTATTTTAATTTAGTAAATTTGATGAATAAGTTGTGTACTTATTTTGGGATGATACTTGGAACAAACCATGAACATATTAGTGTTTTGGTGGAACCACCAATAAATTGGCTACATCGTAACTCAGTCAAGAATCTAAAATGGGTTAATATACTAAGGGATTATCTACCTTTCATCCTGAATCCCATAACCTTATTCAATTTATAAATTAACATAAATTTTTCCTCATGAACATCATATTGAAGATCACTTTGATAATTTTAAACATAAAATTTATTTCTAAACTGATTTACCTAGATGTGTTGATGAATGGTTATAACAATTTCATTAATTCCACTAGCAAAGTAGGTACAAATACCGTTATTTCTCAAAATTCAACACAACATTTTGGATTTAAACACACGTTCTATTGAGGTATTTATATGGATCTATCATAAATCCTGTATGAAATTTAAGGATGAATGGAAACTCAAATAAAGAAATTTATTGATAATTATAACTTTTTAAAAACATACAAAAAGATATCAACAAAACATTGAGGTTTTATTTTCTATTAGACTAAATATATATATATATATATGAGTATGATATAATTTTATTAAAAATATCTTTATATACATATCCATATATTTAATTCCATGTGATATCATTGAAATATGTGGATCCAGATCATATATAATATAATATGGTACTCCCTGATACCTTACAACTTCCATAATTTATATTTTTGAAGACTATTCAAAACTGAAATAATGATTAAAAAACTATGTGATAAATTTTTATGGATATCAACTAATTACCTTATATAAATATGGACTTTAGATGTTTTATTGATTTCGATGAAAAAATAAAAATTGATTTTTTTTCTTTCTCCATTATGGTATGGGTAATGGTTATAAGTCCCCCTTGAAATTTTGTCTCTTGGCCTTTACATGATTACATACCATGAACCAGGAAAATAACAATGTAATATATATCTTTATTATATACCAACACAAATAAACTTATATATAATTATATATGACATATTACATATATGATATATAGGGAATGATGGCATATGATTTTATAGTACCATCTCTACCATCAAATCTGTGACGGACGGAAGAAATACATTGTTCATGAACCTAGTTATTCTGTTATAATGAACTTTAAACTCATGAAAAATTATATATTTCTTCTTCATATCTATATCATCCTTTTATGCCTCTATAATATTTACTATGATAGACGGCTAAACACCTCTTAGAGAAAGATAATAATTCCCAAATTTTTTATGATTTCCAAATTCATTATTGGAAAATCCATAAATATTACAGTTTTTGTGATCCACAGAATAAATATTCTAACATGATTTTATTTAAAAAAATAATCATCCACTCTATTCATTATCCATGTGTGGTAATGTAGTCTAAATTAATATTCTTTAATCATATACCACCACCTCATCTAGTACTTATTAAACTATTTTAGCATAAAAATATACATTAATTATTTGTGATGAGTATATATATCACACAATAATCTATAAAGATAATTTCACTATATTATTAATTAAATAATTACCTTAACTAACTATGAATCATGAGTTTGAAAATAATAGACATTTACATTCTATTATCCTAACACATTATTTATCTCTTTATCCTTTTTTCATAACAATTCATCAATATCCCATCTTTGATGAATAAATATAAATTAAAATCTCTTCAATATTATTTGGTATACTGTGATTAGTTTTAGTAACTATCATTCCTTTTAGTTTCTTCAAATTTTTGTCACATTCATCTATCCAGAGGAACATATACCCATTCCATGTAAGGAAGATGAGTGAACTAGATAGTGAATACAAATTATCCAATAAACCCCAATAATAAAAAACCAAACTAAGAGAACTATGAATCATAATCATTTTAGTTTGGAATAACCAACATTCAATAACCATATATTTAATAGATCTATTTTCATACCATTACTTGATACAATATTCCCTAATCATTAAAATTTATAATGATATAATCCCCACTTGATAAATTTTTTATAAATCATCTCATTCCTCAAGGAAACATACAAAATCCTCAAATAATCTAAATTCTCTTTGGTTCATTTTTAATATATATAAATATAATATATAAATAATTTAACAGATATTTCATTTTAATAGATAAATATTTTCTTTATTAAATCCACGAAGAGAGTTAGGGAATTATTATTACCAAATGAAATCACTATATACTAATAGTTTCCATACCTTTCTTGGAATGTTTTTTAGGTATATCCTACTTCATGACCGCAAATTTTTGATGTCCATAAAGAATATAATTCATGAAAAAATATTTTAATATGTCAATCTGATCAAACATGTCATTAATACTGGGTATATGATACATATTCTAGATTTTGTTCATGTTTATATCTCGATAACCAATACAATGAAATATTAATCCATCATTAATATTGAATAAATTGAATAGTTTCACCACAATGTTGCTCACATTTTAAAATAAATATGTTTTTAAGATTCACCTATAGTTTCTTCATTAATTCATAGAACTCAATCTGGCCCATTGAAATGAGATTATTTGACATAGGTGTGGCATTAGATATGTATTATATTCAAACTAGAATATCATGATTTGGCTGAGACATAAATTCTCCATTGAAAATAAATCAACAAAATTATATACAAAAGTAATATCATCTATGTTGAGATTATCCCAAATCATTATTGATAATCACACCATTTGAATAATATCAACACACAAAAAATGGATGTCATATCAATAAAAAAACATATTTATTGTGACACAATCGATGACAATATATTTTATTTAGAATATAAAATGTCATTTCCCATCCCTGATAATTGATTTGGGATATATTTAGTGAAATAAATTCCATGCCTAAGATAACACTAAATTCAACGAGATCATGATTATCATGATTTTCCTGAAGAAAATTCGGAAAAACATTAATTATTGGATAATTATATACATAAAATGTGATCTTCTTATATATAGGGGTTTTAAATTATAATTAATAATATAATTGATTCAGTATAATTGTGATAAAAAATATAAATTATTCACATATAGATTGATTGGTAGATAAAAATCCAAATAATAGTTTAGGAGTTCTATATTTGATAATAAGTTTACATTTTACCATGTAATTATAGTACCCCTCATCAGAAATATTGAACCCCTGTTATTTTATTTTTTTCATTGTACACAAGAGGTGGTCGATGTTGATCGTAATCCTTAGATTTTATATTTGATAACATGTCATCATTATTCCTACACTTCATGCATTTGATGCAATATAGTGTGTTCGATTCATTATATGGATCATTCTATTTTTTTCAAATTAGCATAATGTTCCTTATCACTTATGTACTAAATGTAGTGTTGACGTTCAATTCTAAACATTAAATATTTTCTATTCCCCTTATGATAATTTCCACCATTATTCAATGAACATTTTGAGTATAAAGGAAGCCTCATCTACATCTCCCTAATATATTTTTGGACTTATATTGTATTTCCATCTTCCTATTCATAGAAAAAATGTGAGTGTCATGGGTAAATATAAAATCCAAATCCACCTTAATAGCACATCAAATAACTTATTCATTTCAATTAGAGTATCTTGTAGATAACAAACATTATAGACTTGGTTTTATACAAATAAATAATCAATCAACCTTTATTTTATGATAGATTCCAATACAATATCTATACCTTGAAAGTATTGTAAAATTTATTTCTTATGTACAAGTAGCCTCACCATATTTTTTCAGATAAAGGAATTACTTATATATCATTGTATAAATAATACGACGAATATAATTATTGAAAAAAAAAACCAAATAAATTCATTTATCTTTAGGGAGTCTGTTTATTCTTGTTACCTTGGGATCTTGATAAGACTACACCATTGATCTTTTTCACCATCCAAATGATTAACATACAAAATGAATTTTTCATGTTCAGAACACTCAATAATGGAAAATATATTTTAAATGGGGCTTAGTAATTTCTCATTGACCGGTGGATTATTGGACAAAGTAAAATAAAATTATATTTTACTTATAAAGGTTTCAATAGAAATTTCTTTCCTCAATAACTAATTTCCAAGGAAAAATTATTCATTACATGAAAATGATTAATAATATTATCAATGAGACTTTACATTCCATGTCTAATAATAATTAGTAACATATGAGTGAAATTATTTTATTATCCATCCCATTAATTATTAACACTATTATTTCGTGTTCCATCTATTAAGAAAACTCATTATTCCTAGGGTTAAAAGTAATAATGATTATTGTAAACCACATAATCATGAAAAATTATTTAAAGGATGTCAAAATCACGAAATATACTTATCACTCTCACAACAAAGGTATTACCTAGTTAATTTATTATCATTATTCAAATAACTCATTATTGTACATAATGGTTTTGTAAATTTAAATAATATAACCTTGTTAATGTCAAACCAGTTGTGCAACAAGGCCTATTGTCCTGTTACAAGTTATTATCATGTAAAAAAGATATTATAAATTTTCATAGTTCTTTCCCTTATTTAGCACTAGGATATATCTACATCCATATGTAATGTTTATAAAGTAATCTAATTTTTTTAAACCACTCACTCTATCCTTAATTTAAATTCCAATATATATTCATATACATGAACTTATCCAAACACTTACCCATGGGGTTTTCACTAAATATTTCTCATCCAAGTTATAAAGGTTGGCTAAACCCATTATATTATAAAACTAAAAAAACCCATAAAATTTTAACATAGATATTACAAATTAATATATCAATATTCATTTCCTTTTAAAAAACACACCTGCGGACCATAATGGTTTTGTTGGTTGGGAAACATGGATACAAAAAAATCTTCTTCAAAAGTGAACTAAATTATATCCCACTAGTTTCTCTATAATTAAAAACCTTCTTTTGAATAACTAACATAATTCATATCTTCATAACCTAATGGAAGAAAACATAATATAAGATGAGAAAATTTTATTAGTAGGATTAGGAAAAGGATATATCAATAACCAATTAGAAATAACTTGAGCACAATAGTATTATATGATGAGTATAATACTGGAAAACCATAGCTTATATGGGATAGATCATAATTTTTATTCAGATGGTAATTAATGGATGTTTATAATACATGAATCATCAAGGAATCCAAGATCATGAGTCATGATATCCAAATATTAGAATAAAAATTTGATTTGTGGCATACACATAAGAATATAAAATCACTTATTTATTATTCTAGGAATAATAAAGAAGAAATCACAGTGGATTTATTTTTCTCCCCAAACCATTATATTAGTAAATTTTCACCTACATTTCTATCATAGTGGATTATATTTCCTTCTTAATAATCATATTATACATAGTTTACTTTTAAGACTATCAAACGGGTTAGAGTCCCTTAATAAATTGGGTTCACCTCCCATTATGGTCCTATTTGTATCATGAGGTATGAATCTTTACCTAACACATTGAATTTCAATATAATTATGAGACCATTGATCTCATAATTAATATCATACATATTTGTTCCATAGGATCTGAAAATATATCTAATATAAATACAATTTAATTGAAATGGGTTCCATAGAAATTTCATCTTTTAATAACCAGGGTAAATAAAACAGGTTTCCTAATCATTTTAGAATTTCATAATATAATAAATAGATGAATGTAATGGGTTTCTTAAACATTTCACCATGGAATATCCTTTGGAAAAAATTACGTTTGATAAATATATTTTTGTCATAAAAAAATTCATAGAAATAATAAGGTTAGTATCCTTTTCTTATATACCCAATAAATAATAAGGGAAATAATGAGATTTTTTCATTGATGATTATATGTACCATTACAATATCAATAAAATAAACTTTAAAAAATTACCCTTTCCATTTAACAAAAACATTTCTAAAACAATATATTTATAAAATACAGTGAAAATAATTTTTATTTTAAAATATTCTTCGAATATTAATATTGAATATTTAGAGTATTTAGTTATCATGGTGTTGTTATGTTTTTTTCAATCCAAATAAGATAAATGAAAACACTCCCCTAACATATTTTTATAAAAATTCAAAGCATATATCTTTCAAAAAATGATGAGATGATTCATTTTAAGTGATTTTTTATAAATTATATCTTTTTTAAGAATCAATTTAATAAATCAAATGATAAAATTTGAATCATTCGTGAAATTTATTTAAAAAAAAATATATATATGACAAATTATTATCCACCAGATATAGAAATAAAGTTTATTTTGGTTAAAAATATTATTTTAGTATCTATAGAAATTAAAGATATGAATTCTAAAATTAAATACAAATTCACCAGAAATGAAAAAGATGAGAAAAATAATTAATATTTACTTGAGTTTTAGACTTCGAGATTCATCCAACATAACATAATCATTATGAATATTGATTAAGAAATGTGTTTTTAATATCAATCCTTTACCGCATAGATAAAATTCGAATCGTAATCCCTAGGTATTAATAACCCATTAATAGATATGTAAATTCACATGAAATTTAAAACAAGAATCATAAAACCTTAATAATAAATATATAAATCAATTATACGAATCAATTTTTTATTTTGGTGTGTGTCTCGCTGAATTAAAAGTGAGATGGAAATCCATTACATTGACCTCCACATGAATCCAACACACTCTAAACTACTATATATTAAATTTAAAATTATTATAAAAATTTATATAATATTAATTTAAATATATATAATATTACATATATCTATATATATTCTTAATGTATATTTAAATTTAATTATAACAGATAGAGAGAAATAAATTAATTACAGTGTTCGTATAGACGTTAGGTCGTACACACCCATGATTTTTTTTTCTATTTATGATGGTTGGAATGAGAGAAAGGTAAATAATAATTCAACATCGTAAAAATATTATTATATCATAAAATTAATAAATATTCATTATATATCCCCTTATTTAATTCCATTTAAATAGGAAATGGAAAACGAATCAAATTGATTAATGGATGTGGAAGTACACATGTACAAATAAGTGATGTTATAATTTTCAAAATAATTGAATTGAAAGAAATTATATGATATATTTTTATTATATAATAGTAATTATTTCATAATAATTATTTATAAAAATTAATCCCATTTCAATAAGTCATGAATTAATATAGAGGAATATCTTTTGTTTAGCTTCCAAAATCTAGTAAGTCATACCCCCAAACAAACGATAAATTCACATTGAATTGTATGTTAATGGGGGTGGATAATTTTTATTCTATATTTAATATAAAATACTATTCTATTTATCATGTTATATTTTTTATTTTACGAATAATATCCTATAATTATAAAAATAATAGAATAATTAAAAAAAGTGATCAGATTAATTTGATTACCTCTCTTTCAAAATAAATCCTAAAGATCACCTCTATAGAATCATTGTGTTGGTATTATGGGAATAAATTAACTTATATAATTTTCATATGAAATTAAAGAATATATTTTTATAGGTTTATGTTGATGGAGTCAACTCATGGTGGTGGTGAATGGAGAATGGAGTGGTTCCCTTTTATTACTGAGTGGAGAGGAACATTTGGAATTTTTGTAAATGATTGAAATATAATAAAGTCTTTATCTATCCAAAATGCCTATGAATAGAATTTTATTATATGATAATAACAAATGTGGTCTGAATACATAAAAAATGTATTTGTTTATTTTTTGTTTTAGAACATATCTTTTGGTTTAACCTCACAATTATCTAATATTAACATTAACTATAGTAAGAACTTTTTTCACTCATAAAGGGTTATAATTTTATATATAAGATGAAAATTTGTTAACAATTTTCCATTAAATTAAATTTTCAAACATAACATATCCACCTTTTCAAGTTTCATTATTTTTGAAGTTTTCAAAAAAATTTAATAAAAATGTTTTTTTAGAAAATATCAATACTGTAATTCGTTAATGTATTTTTAAATTTGACCTAAATAAATAATAAAAAATTCAAAATTTTAATATAATCCTATTAAAAGTAATTAATACTTTTAATATTTTTAATATCATTTATATTTTTTTGCTAAATAAATATTGTATAAGTGTTGAAAAAAGAATTTATGGTAATTAGTTAATAAAAAATTTTATTGAATTAATTATCATAATAAAGTGAATTATATTTTCCATAAAATAGAAATTTATATTCATTAATATCTATTTCATTTAATTTTCTGAACACATAATAAATACTAATCTTTATGAGAGTTATATTTTGTAACTTTATTTGATTTAAAAATAATAAAGGTAATTTTCTGGGAAAATAGTCCTTTATACAAATAAATTGATATCCTAATTTGATGGGGGTATTATTTAATTCAAATAATTATAATTATAATGAAATTAAATGGCATTATATCTTGGTTTTTACCAAAATTAATGAGATTTACCCATTGCATAGGTGATAAATTTTATTCTGTTTACTTGTCATATTGACCATAAATAAAATGGTGACATTTACAAAATGTTACGCTTATTATTCCAAATATGGAATAAATTTTTCATGAATAAATATCTCAAATTTTATGATAGTATTTTTAAATATAAGTGCATAATACTCGATGAAGACATGTTTTAGAAAAAAACATCTTTACGCCTAAAACCATGTTTCTTATAATAAATTTATTTTCAAATAATATGAAATGAATGATAAAAATATGATTGAATACATAATATATAAATATAATTTAAATAATACTCATATAAAAATTAATTTTGGCCATTAATAGTAAAAAATTTCCACAAAATAATTGTTTTTCAGAAAACTACAATTTTTGTAATGAAATGTTTTTTTTATTTCAAATTAATTGATAGCCAATGAATTAATTTTACAAATATGAATCCATAAGTTATTAATATTTTATATAATAAAATTCATACCAGTAAATAAAATTTCAATGTGATTACTGTCATAAAAAGTATTAATATTATAATACTATATAATAGTTAGTTTAAACATAGTTTTGCGTGTTACAAATTCAATCAACGAAATATAGTTTTTAGGACCCCCAATAAAATGAGTTTTTTATGTTTGAATTTATGTAACAATAAAATATTTTTTATAATCATCTGATTTTATAACATTAAATTGTAAATAAAACTTTTTTCTCATACTATATTAAATATATGTACATAATATAGTTATTGAAATATGTTGAAATTCATGACCTAAATACCTTAATTCATAATGTAGATATTGTACTGTTTATGGTCTATCCCATATGAAATGTAATTTACATAGAGTGGTTTGTTACATATAAACTAATTTCATCACATGAGAGTATTATAAAATAAACATTTCATTGTGTATAGTTTCCCCACAATTGATAGGTTTCCCTAAATAATGTTAAAATAAGAAAAAAACGCCCCATATTTTATAACTACATGTTACATTAATCATGGTTTCAATTGATATGATGTGATTACTAGAACACCATTCCTATGCAATCTGTAATATTTCTCTTACATATTATTAAATTTACTACCCCAGTGTTTAGACCTTTACCAATTCAATTTTTTTATTATTATTCAAACTATCACTGGGACATAAAATTTTAAAATATTTTCCCTCTATCTCATGATAATCATTAAAATAGTGAACCATAAATAAAAAAATAAATGTGCTCTGATTCATGTTCTTATCTAGTGTATAGGGACATCTGAATATAATATCCTAGGTATTAAATTAAATCTAACCACCTTTTAAATATCCCCAATAAACTATTTCTGAAAACACATTTGGACATCTTGATATAGAAAAATATGGGATGACATTCCTTTAAATGGTTCCCTTCCACTATGTGCCATCATCTGTGCCCACATATGTGTGCATAAAATGGTGAAATGCCTCTCTATTCCTACATATATGTATAACTATGTGTAGCAACCTTCCTAGAGTAATTATCTACCACACAACCTCATCCACATAACCTTGTCTCAATCATGAATCCTCCTATGAACATGTATTATGCACCTACACATTTTGTACAGCCATTCTAGGGTGATTCCTTATACAGTGTACCTCATCATGGACCTTAAAAAATAATCATCCAAAATTATCACATATTAAGAGCCCTATGATTAAATATTGTGCATCCGCACCCAGATTGTTTTTCATTTAGTGAACATTTACAGATCTCACTGGTTTTCATTATTGGTTACATATGGTTTTTAAATGAGATCATGATCATATATGTCCAATTGAGTGTAAATAATCTCACTGGCCTGCCATGTTTCAAATGAGATAATAGAAGTCATCACCTCTTCTAAAAAAAATACTATTGAGTTCACATGTGGGCACTCAGACCTCCTAAAATCTATATTATGTCACATTTTTATTTAAATTCAATGCACAGAAATTGGAATTATGGGTATTTTGGTTATATAAACGTTTTGACACCCATATTCCAATCAGATATTTACTTATTTATGTTTTAAAGGATCTAGAAATGTTTATAAACATATTGAAGGAAATATAAAAAATAAAAATCTAGGAACACCTTATTATAAATACAAAATCAATCAACATTTAAAGTAAGGAACTACGAATTTCACACATGTTTCTTACTTCTTATATCATCATCCCATTTTCCTGATTAAGACCAAATGATAGTTATCCAAAATACATCCATCCTCTGGAGGGATCCACTACTATTTTTTACTCTATCATATATCAATTAGTAGAATCTCATCACTAAAAATATTCTTTTTCTTCATGATTGATAAGGGTAGAGGGTAAGAGAACTACAAGGTCAAATATTTTTGGTTTAGCTTTATAAAAAATTCACATACAGCTAAAAAATGAGTATTTTATTTTTTATAATGAACTCGGGTATTTTCATTGGTTTAGAATACATTAACATTTAAATTACTAGATAATTAATCTGATTTCATCATATACAACATTCGATAATGTCAACCCAATTTCTTCCTGCATGTAAAATAGATGTTACAATCTAGATCATTAAAACCTAATATATGATGTGTACATAATTAAATTTTCATGAATATTAGATGTAGATTCCCGATGTACCAGTCAATTTATAGAAGTTAGAGATCAATATACATATATCATACCCATTATACATTGGTAATGAATTAATGAAACATTGTAATTGAAAACATATAGAGTCCTTGAACATTATTAAAAAAGTATTCATCATATCATAGGAGAAAATGTGTAATAAAAAATAATCATTAAGGGATAATTATAGAGGAAGGTATCATTATTTTATATATTTAAATCAATATGTAATGGTAAGTCAATAGGAAAATTATGTTTAATCAACAACTTTAGAATTAAATAAGTTATAATTAATATTGAATGTTATATAATTAAACGAAAATTAATTTTAGTAATCAAAAATAAATAAATTCATCCAATGATTATATCAATGAGAAGAAATAATGTATAAAATTAATAAGTAAATTTTAAATGAAAAAATTATGAATAATTATACTTTATGATCGCATACACCCTTATACCACTACTAACAATTCCTTCCCTATGATAATTTAAAAATAATGGTAAAAACTCATCTAATATAGCTAATTAATCAGTCTCAAGAGACCTATCGATGCATAAAAGGCCTATATAATTCAACATCCCATGAATCACTTCATGTATAAATAATTACTCATATATATAATATTTTATATAATTATTCAATAGTATTCTTTCTAAAAAAATCATTGAATAAAGAATATGATTTTTCCAATATTTCCTAGTTAAAAACAGTACTTTCAAAGTAAACTTAATATTTTTAAATGGTAAATATTTTATAAGATAATCACATTAGTTATCAAAATAAAATGGATATATAATATGAATCTAGTTTATTGTGAAAAAATTTCTCAAAGGGGAATTATATATACCACATAAAAATATATATGTGTATGACGTTATATATTTCCCAATGTAGTGGAAATTGATATAAAATACATAAAGATAATCATAAAATTTAATTAAGGATTAATGGATGTAAATATTATAATTATAATATCTATATAAACTTGAAAAGTATAAATAAAAAATTAAATAATCAATATATAATACACACATAATATTAAAATATCAAATATAGTATTTGAGTGATACAACCTAAGGAAAATAAATTTGGTTAAAAAATTAATTACCACTTACTAACAATCATGTCATATAAACATGGATTAAATAATTCAAATTAAAACTCAAATTAACATAAAATGTGATGGATTCGTCATATTGCATGTAATGGGTGTACTGTATACACTGTTTAATTTTAATTTGCATTGCACATTAAAATATGCCCCAATGATGGGAAATTATGATGAAGTCCCTTACAAGACCCTTCCCTTTAGTTGTGAGATAAATTTTATCATATATTTTGGTATAAAACATATTAATAAATTTTAATTGAATCATATTAATATTTATAAAATCATATATAATCCTTTTGTAACATCTTATCACCCATTTGATAACAATTGTTCATTATCATTGTTGTTTTTGGAGTTAATTTCCTTTTTTCTCTTGCTTGTTTTTTCATGAAATATCTAAATAATAAACATGGTATATATTTCACTAATATAAAAAGGATATTACCATTCTAAATTTTAGTTTTCTCCTTATATTTTTCATAATAAAAATTCATCAAAATTGGTCAATAAAAATAAATCGTATCGCTTCATAGAGATGGTATGTGGTACATACACACCAATGAAGATGGAATTTTTAAATGGGTGAAAGGGTAAAAAAATTTATGGCATATTTATTTCAAATAATTAATATAATTTAATATCTATTAAATATTTTCATTTTATTCATAATTATAACTACCCATGTCAGTTTGTGTTGGAAAACAAAATACATTGGTTCCTGAGGTGATAGTTTACCATACTCAAGAGTGATGACTTAATTTCCCAACAGATAAAGATCAATAATGATATATATTATTTCATAAAATTAAATACATATTAATATATTAGATATAATGGTTTCATTATTTTTAATTTTTTTATACATAATTAAATTTGAAAAAATAAGAAATAAAATGAATGATCTTTATTATGATGATTCTAATCTCATAGAGAAACATTGTTATGATAAACTCTAATGGACTATAGGGTTGGTCAGTATAGAATTCCTTAATCTCTTGAATGTTTTAAAATAATTTTGGGAATATATTTGTTCAAGGATTCATTGAATAAAATTTTATTAGATGTATAAATTTCTAAGACAGGGGACTGCACAATAATAATTGAGTTAGAGTGGAATTTTTTAAAATATAGAAAAAATTTCAAAAATGGGAAATCACCCTCATCCAAAGTTCCTAAAAACTGATAAATAATAGATTCATAGGATGTAATGTTCTAGAAACACCTCAACCAAAAAAGTTGAAATATTTTCTGAACATGTTTTTCCCTTTTCATTTAATTTTACATTCTTTTACGATTTTAATTTTCACTACAATATGTAGTTTTATACCATGTAATGAATATTTCATGATTAAAATAAAATGATTCATATTATATAGTTTATACCAAATATTTATAAATATTAAATTCAATTAATAAAATAAAAAATCTATATATTTGGAAAATTAAATTTTAATAGAATCCCTTTTATCATGAAAATATTTATTTGACCTTTAGAGGGGTAATTAAAATTTAATTTAATTACTAATTATTATGAAAAAAAATTAACATATATATTAAAAATTATTAATATGATTTAAAATAATGAATCCATTTTATTAAATTTATTTTTCATTACTGGTATAATTTATCTTTAAAACAATCCTACAAATCCAATTGAATAATTAGTTTTCCATAAATGCATCTTTTAGTCAAATGATCAACGTATATAAACAACATGACTTTTAAAAATCATTATATGGATATAAATTCATATATTAATATATATAATATATTTATATAATTTATATCATTGATTATTAAATGTTATTTTAATTAACTCAAATATGTAGATATTAGCCTATTTAAAAAAGAGGATTTTTAAATGATACCTATTTTATGAAAAACACCCCTTTGAAATCCAAATTTTATTTAATTTATGCATTAAATTTTATAGTTAATAATTTTTTAATTAATAATATTAATAAACATTATAGTATGTAAATATATGAATTATTTAATATTATATTTTCAAATATTTATCAAAACATATTTTCAAATAAAATTTTCATAAATTAATTTTAGTCGTAATTTTCCCAAGAATGTTCTAATTTATATCATTCTAATCATATTATAAATTCCATGAGAATAAATATCAATGTTTTTATTTGGTTATATATTAATTAAAATATAATTTCACCATCTATATTTTGTGTTTGAGGTTGTTTATATCTCAATCTACCAAGGATATTGAATTTATTTAAATGAAATATATGCTAAAGTGTTAAGGTGTTTCATTCTTCCCTGCTGCAAAAATTTCATCATATAAAATTTCATCATATTTACCTTGTATAAAAATTCATTAGGTTCGTCTTTTTAACATCCTCAGGATCCCACATTGCTTCCACTATTTTAATCATTCTCCAATATAACCTTTACAAATAAGGTCATCAGATTCATCAATAAATGATATATAGTATCAAGATTATTGATGAAACTTCATTCTAAAACTAATCAGGATCAGGTTATATTTCAAAAAATTGAGATCATGGGATTGTTATATAATGTAATTCCTTATCATTGATATATATAACACATCATATACCTTATAGAGGCTTATATTAATTGTGTACTGGTAATCCCCATCTCCAATCCTTTGAAAACATTAAAAGTGCATGATGTACTATGGGATTAGTTTTTCGTTCATACTAAACCATTGGAAACACATCCATGTATATACTTTTATTACTATGTGATCTCCAACATGATATTCCAGATGGTTCCACTATTTTTAGAATGACACCATTTCCGAAATTGGATTCAATTTAAATGTGCTATAATACTCAACTCTTTCATTGTTGTCACTAAAAAAATTATAGGGACTACCATTTTCCATTCACAAACATCATCCTAATTTGTTGGAGTATTACATCTCTCACCATATAATGCTTTATATGTTGTATTTGGATACAGGAATGGAAACTATTTATATAGGAAAACTTTACCAATGGTAAATAAAATTCCCACAAAACTATAAATTCATTTGATCATCACCACTACGCGTCTTCTAATGATTGAATAATATTAATAGAATAATCATTTGTTTTAGTATGGTTGATGGTTGTAATATAAAGCTTAGTATCTTGAACATTTTAAAATGGTTTCCAAAATTTGAATGTAAATCAAAGATCACGATCCGAAAATTTTAAAATAGGTACATGACAAATATTTAAATCTTAATTAATATAGATAAATACCAAGATCTCAAGGGATAAGTAATATCTTATATATAGAAAATGTGAATTTTTGGAAAATATATCAACAATAACTTATACTCTATCCTTATTTATATGATTTAATATTAGTATAATGAATTATTTATCAATAATTGTATCCCATTCACAAATTGAAATATAAAGAAGATGAATTGAACCTCAATTACTATTTCAGTCATCATTGATCTTTTCAAAATCCAATCAAGAGGATACATATTCTAAAATTTTCCACTTTATATTATCCCACAAAAATTATTCCCTAAACACCCTACGCAAATTAGTATTATCAGTGTGTATATAGAAACAGGAACTCTGAGTGTTAACCTACGGTTCCCTATAAATCTCAGGTATATATGGAAGACATAATCTCTTTCAGAATTTTATAATTCTAGCTTTATAAATGAAGTTAATAAATATCCCATAATTCACAATAATAATTTTCCACAAAATTAATGATCATTAATGTGAAAAATATTTATCTTCTCTGGTAAATTTTGATTCTCAATAATATGAAACAATTTCTTTATCCCCTTCCTTAATAATAACATTATCAATAATTACTATATCTATAAAGATATGATCCCTCTCCATCCTCATTTGGGGTTAAAACTCCTTGATATTTCCTACTCAATTCATTTTCTACATTATTTATTTTCCTACGGTAGTAGTGTATTGTGAAATCATAACCTTCTCGTATACTAATGCATTATCATTTCATCATATTTATTCCATTCTATTAAAATATATTTTTTGGGATCCTTTGATTCGTGTATATCTCTCATATTCCAATCAGATATAATGTCTCCATGTCTCCATGAAAAATATTATAGCTTCCAACTCAATATCTTGAGATGGACAGTAATATTCCAAATCCATTAGATGCCATGATTCATATGGAATAAAATTATCATATATATAAATACACAACCACATACATTATTAAATGAATAAACATTTATAAAAAATCCATCACTACATAATGGCAGATATAGAATCAAGGCTCTAAAAAAGAAAATATCCTCTTAAATTCATCAACACATTCATCACATTCCTTTTTCTGACGAACATAACATGTTTTCATGTAATCTGGTATAATGGGTTACCGAGTAATGAAAAATTATGAATGAATCACAAATAATAACCTCTCAAAACAATTAAACAATATAGCATAGTTATGTTTATTATTGTAGTTCATTCGTAGAACTCTATTTTATTCTCATGATAAATTGATATCATATCATTAGTGAAAATATGGCTATGAAAATAAAGGTCATGAAGACAGAAAAAAACATATTAACTTTACAATATAAAAATTTTTATATAAGAGTCCGAATAATGATCTTCAAGAGGTTATAATTGCCATAAATTATTTTGAAATAAAAAAAGATATCATCATTGAATACCAAATAAATAAACCATTATTTATTTTAACACTATGTTTACATGTTATATAAAAATATAAGGTGAATTTTTCATTCCAAATGGCATAGGAGAAAAGATTTAATAGATATACCTTGTATAGAATGTTTCATTGTAAGTTATTGCTTCATAAAAATTGATGATACCCAATGAAGAGGTAAATCATCAAAAATTATTGAACACTATTATGATGGTTAAATAATTCATAAACTTAATTAAACTTATTCTCATTATTTATCCTAAAATAGAGATTTACCTATAATAATTACATAAACACATGGATCCATATTACTTATTAAATAAGAGATCATGGCCTCCATCTGGTGAAACACTGGGGTGAAGAAATAATTTTTCACAAAACTCCTCTAGTTGTTTATTTTTCTATAATATTTCTATAGTTTAATTTAAATAGGGATTATTTGATATAGTTCATTAATAAAAAAATTAATGAATTGAATACATCACATCACACTCTAGTTTATTTCTAGGGTATTCCCCAAGAAATACATCAATGGATTCTTATACAACAGTTGCATCCTTAATTTGATGAATAAAATTTCATTCCATTAATTGATACTTATATTATTCCGAAAAAACTCATTCAGTATAGTTACTAGGCGTGTATCCAAAATTGTATTAGATTATAAAAAAAATTCTCTAATGATAAGAAATTATACATCATTTACCCTAATCATATTTTCCTTCTACAGGTAATAATATTTTTCTTCATATTTTGAAATCCAGTCCATTTGAAAGATTATTTCAAATTAAACCATATGTAGGATATAAAATTAATCAAATAAATCATGTTTTATTTCATAATGGGTACTTCCTAAAACAGCATTGTTTTAATGTGACATTCACTGTGAGTATTGACAATAAACTCCCATATTATTGTGTTAGGGAAATATATAGTGTTTTTAGAAAAAATAAATGATATAAAAGTGTTTGGGATACAAAATAAAATATAGGATATATAAATTTGATACTATTAGTAAGGTACCTTCCACATCATATTTACCTGAATCCACCTCAGCTGTAGTGATTTCATATGCTTCACCTTCCACCCATATCCATTTTTTGGTTATGATCCCTTGACTGACTGAAATATTTTTTAATAATTAACCAGTTTATTATAGTTAAAGCATGATAAAAACAATTTCTCTTTAATATGTGTTATTTATCTTAATGACTTTTACCTCTTCAAATATAAAAAACTATAATTCCCATAAATAATTTCTATTGATGAATTATCCACAATTTTCACAACATGGATATTTTTCAGTATGTTATAATTTTTTAACTCAATAATTTTTCAATGGTACATAGATTACCAATTATTTCTATGGAATACCATGAAAAAATATAATCTATAGAATTACCTCTATAATTTTATAGAAGAAAAAGTTATTTCATTATCTGACTCAAAATTATGAGTGAACAATTCCATTTGGTTAATTTATGCAATCCATTCAAATTAATTGTTATTCCCATATTCCATGTTTTGTACATAATATATAACATTATTTTGTAACATCTAAAATAATATCCATATATATTGACACTTTATTCATCTATTTTAATTAATTTATAAAACGTTATCTTTATGTTATTATGTTTCTCATGAAGTATTTTTTTAGAAAATAATTTCTCTAAATGATATCTATTGCATGTGTTCTATTTCTTATTCCTCCTTGGTAATATTGATAAATATCCTCCATTTTTCAGCATATACATTGGGATAATATGGTTAAAATAAAACATTTTTCTTTTCAATCAATATAAATATCACTAATATAATATCAAGGTAATTAATCCATTCCATAGATAGCATATGATTAGTAGTTCCACTAAGTGATGGGGGATTCTTCAGTATGACATGATCCATTATAGAAGAATCATATTTCAAAAAAACAAATTCTTCAACTATGCAATGTTTCTTTTATAGATTGATTAACTAACAGTTTTATTTAGATGGTTTTCATGTTTCCAATACCATCAGTATTAGATTACCTAGTATGAAAATATATATATTATACATGAGTGTTAATCACTTTCCTTCCTCCATGTTCTATTTCTAAATAATGGAATACATTGTAATATACCATCACATTAAGAAGTATAATAAAAATGTATGATTCTATATATGGTGTAACACTTTATACAAAATTAAAATTTATTCACTATTAATCATGGAATCATATACATGGTGTCTCTGGGTATAAATTTATTTTCACATCTTTCATGATTATTTGTAAAGAAAATGTAAATCATATTAAGGATAACACCGATGAGTATCAAAATAGGTTTACATTAATGAATGTGTTCATTCACTAGATAAAAATAAAGAGAAATTATAATATTCCCAATGTAATTTTATTACCCCTCTATACAATATTTCTTCAACAACTTCCAAATTTCGATTACAAACGAATATGTATTTGTAAAAAATTCTGTGTAATCTCATCTTTTTGAAAAAATAATGTTGTTCTTATATAAAAATCATAAAATTAAATAACAGGTTTATGTTGATTTATATATGTTTTCCTAAATCATGTTACAATAGTTTCTATTAAAACATTATATAATAATATCTCCACATCCGTAACTAATGCACCCCTGATTCAGTGTCTATTTTTTGACATTTTTATAGAAACAAGGGTTCATTCCCAAAAGGACTTATCATCTACATAGTATTTTAGATCTAGTTACATACATGATACTGCATTCACATTGGGGTTAAAATAATTAAACATAGTAATGGAAAACATTCATAATCCTTGAACTCATAAAAATAATTAATCTTAAAATCATGTAGAAATGATACAAAATAATTTTTTCCTAAAATCCACAGTAAGGGTTACATAATGTAGAATATATAATTAGTAAATAAAATATAATAAATATGGTGAGATTAATATCTAAAAAATATTATATATAATCAATAACATGAGTATTAAATAATGTTTCAACAATATGGAATGGTAAATAACTATACATAACATTCATTTAGTCTGTAAAATAACTATAAAATGCATATATACATACTAAAAATGTAAATGTCTTAGCAATAATTGAAATAACTGGTCTTGAAATGAATTTAATGATTAATTATTTAACCTCGTGATATTATAAATCTTGTTACCCCTATTTTCAAAATGATTCAGATGATAGTTTTAAACTATTTGTAAACCCCCATTTAATTTGACTAATTGATTTTTCACCAAAGATATGTCATGGAATCGAAGTAAATTATAATTCAGGACCCCACCTATCATTGCATGACTAAATAAATCTTAATATATTTAATTAATTCATTCATTCATTATTAATATTCCATATGAAAAAATATACGTATTCAATAATGAATATAAATTAATAAAATTTCCCAATTACTTAAATTACATTAAAATTAAACACCATAAATAGAAATTGGACTGTTTTTAGGTAATAATCGTGTACATGATGAAAATAATATTAATATTTAATTTAAATTTTAATTTTAATGAAAAATTATCTAAAAAGGGAACTACATAGAGAACATAAAAATAAATATGTACGAAATTTAAAATAAGTCTTAATAAATTAAAAATAGAGTTGAAACTCTTTACAATGATCTTACAATTTATGTTGTGATTAATAAATAGATTAATAACATGTATAAAATGTAAATCAACATGAAAAGTAAAGTATAATATACAATAATAAAATACCATAAACATATAATCTGATAATACAAATTGAAATGGAAATGTTATATAATCTAATGAGAAAAAATTGTTTAATAAAATTCCATAACATATTAGTAATAATAATATTTAATCCCTTTTGATGAATTAATAAAAATTTATAATGAAATAATCATAAATTATGAAATATTCAAGAACTTATCTATAAAATGTGATCATTATATACAATATATATCAAATTGTTGAATAATATTAATATATATTACAAAATGAATGGAAATTAAAATTTAGACCCTCACCAAAAATGTCCCATTAGTTGAGATCTCATTATCCTCCAAAATATTAGTTTAAAATATTCCAAAAACTTATTCAATATTCATTGAAATAATTATAATATTATATATGATCAAATTATATCATATTTTCACTCATTCACTAATAGTCTTTCCTTACCACAATTCTTTTGTGTTTAAATTTTCTTATTTTATCAGGAATGTTTTGTAAAGGATGTCATGAATCTAGATAATATGATAGATTTGGATCATAGAATGAAAAAAATTGGTGTTTTTAATATTTTTGATTTCATTAATTTCATCCTTATTACAATTAATTAAAATTGAATATAAAAAATCGCATCGCTTGGTGGAGAGGGTAAGTCATATATACCCATGACTAATGACATCATTCAGTTGATGGGTGAAAGGGTAATGAATTATATGGTATAATAATTTCTACATAGTTATTATCATGTCATATTTATCATATATATTAATTATTTACTTTTATATGGAGAACTATGATAGTTTCTGATAGACAACAAATTACATCTATCCACGATGCAGTAGTCTAATGTATACATGAGCAGTGGAATTTTTTACAATTTTATGTGGAAGAATATGAACAAATATTATTTCATTAACATAATAACATATCAAAATATTTTATATATGAGTATTATTATATTTTAATTTCTAATAAAAAATTTATGGTGTAAATAAGAACGAAAAAAGAAGCAGCTTCATTAGACATATTTCCTCTTATATAGAAAGCTCTATTGATTCTCCTATTAAGGCCACTAGGTATGGAGTTATGGATGACAAGAAGACATTGAATGTGGATAAGTATTTTAGGGAGATATATTGTAGGTTTTTGTTGATCCAAATATAAAGATTGGTGTGAAAATGTTAGGGGATGTGGTTCTCTTTAATAATCATTGAGGGGTTTTATTTTTTTAAATACCCAAAACAATTAAATTATTGGAAGTGAATATAACCCAAGGTTCCTAAAAAAGTTTAGCAAAATAATATATTTGACTGAATAAATGGTTTTTTGAATCCAAAAACATATAAAATGAATCATGTTTTAAAATAAAAATATTATTTTAAAAAAATCCTTAACCACTAATTATATATTTAAAATATATTTTGTAAAATAAAAAATCTATATCTATGTACTATTAAAATTTAATACAATCTCATGTAATGTGAAAAATACTATTTAATCTTATTCGGGGTAATTAATTATTTTATGTCTTTATTAATGAGTGTGATAAAACATTACGTAGAAATTATTCAGAAATATTAATTATTAATATTCCCAATATTTAAGCTATTTTAAAAAACTAAATTTAAATAAGTGGTAAAATTTAGTTTCAAAAAACTCACACATCTTAAATAAAATCCATTTTTTCAGAAATGCATTTTTCATGAATAAGATAATCATATATAACTTATATGAGTATTAATAATAATTAGATGGATTTAAATTAATATAGTTTGATATATAATCTATTAAATTATTTTTTATCATTAATCATATAATATTATTTTAATAAATTAAAATGGATAAAAATTTGTCCTTTTTATACAGAAACTTTTTTTAAAATAAATAGATATCATAAAAATATTAAATTTTTTCTCTATATGATCATGTATTTATATATATGAATATTGTTTTTAATATATTCATAATTTAGAATATTATAAGACATTATTATAATTACAAAGATTAATTTAAAGTATTATATTCTTGAATTTTCAGAAATACATATTTCGAATGGAAATGTTAAAAAATCCATTGTATGATAATTTTAAAAATTGATAAAAATTGATTAGCATCCTAAAAATAGAATTTTTGTTCCACTAAATATAAAGATGATCATTTTATTATATTTCTATAAAAATATAATATTCACTAATAATAATTGAGACTTGTGGATGTGTGTATCAAAAGAAATAAAAGAAAATTAATTTATTTAAAAGAAAATGAATAATAAGTTCTGAGGGTGATAAAATATATCATATTTAAATTCATTTAGTGAAAGATAATACTAAAATTAACATTAATTATTTTTTAGGAAGTTACATGATATCGTATACCCTATAGTCGAAATAATTTAATAGAATATCTGAATATCTTATTTGATGGTGTTCCTATAATAATTAAATTTGATATAATTTAGTTTATATATTCCATATTATAAGAAATAAGAAAACATTTGATAAAGATATTGGAATATAAATATTATAAGCATATATATTAATATAGCGTATAAAAATTTAAATATCATATTTATTTTAATTCTTCATCTTATAATAATTCTTCATTGAATCTGTGAAACATATCCTTATATTGTATCACATGGAATAAATTGTGTAGCCATATTAAATAATTCTTGAATATAATCCAAATAACCTTTTGAATGTATCAAAAATCAAATCTAGTATTTATCATGTTAAAGGAAACACATTGTGAATAACCTATTCAAAACCCAATGTGGAAAAAATCTAAATTACATTTAGATCATCTTTCTGAGTTAAACTTAGACCCCATTTATCAGACCACAAACTATGACATCACGGTACATTAAAAAATTTAAAACAAATATGTATTGATAAAATAATAAATATAAAAAAATATATTCCTCTTGATAATAATTAGTTATACTCTGGATTTTAATATATCTATTATGATATATATCTAACCCTTTTTCCCCAATTTTGAACATATGAATGTACCCAATATAATATAATCTATTTCAAAACCATTGAATGACCATGGGGAATATTGTATTATGGTCCTGTATTTACTACTCAAAAATTCAAAATTATCCATGTATAGACCACCCATGTACATTAATAAATTACATGACATTCACATTGTCGAATGATCACATTGCATGATTTTCATCTGAATAGATTTGATCATCAAATATACTATATTGGTGCAGACACTCAAGACCTCATTTTTTCTCAATAGAGGGATTTCGAAATCTTCATAGAACTGAAACAATTCAATCATATATGATCTAGAACTCTTGAAATGATTAGAAACATTCCCAAAAACTATCTTAATATCTAAAAATCATGTATTTAATAATAATTCAGTCAATGTACTATTGTTATCTTAGAATGTATACCATCAACCACATATACATTATGATGGCATATAAGACTTGCGGAGGAATTAAAAACTATAATTTAAAAACATTTCGGAGTATTTTTATTTCAAAAAATTTAATCCTATTTTGCTTTCCTGAAGTCATCCATAGATCATGTGAAAACTAAATAAAAATAATAATTAAAAATTAAAATATAAACTAAAATAACTCCTCATCTAATTTCACAAGAAAACATTTTTCCCAATCATCAGTGTTCATCAATCAAAATAAATCACAAAATAAACATCTAGATCTTCCATATACATGATAAAATCATTATTATGGTCCTCTAATGAACTCAGTGAACTAGCATGGAGAATCAGATGCCCTTTGATGGGATCGTGATCATGGGAGGTCAAAATAATGATCCCTGAATGTGTGATATGCAATATTATAAATTTCATTCACTTACTCTACCAAAAACATGAATGATAGGAGGAGAAAAGGGAGAATTCATGAAATAAATTATCAATCTAATTTTGATTGTTAAAAATTTATTTATACAAATGTTTTGACATTAATACATTTCACCTAATATCTTATGAATGTTAAATCTTTAAATGTAAATTGAAATGAAAAAACATAACATAAACCATGTTGTTGAGGTCTCATAAATTTTCTAATATTCTTATTATAGATAAACATCACTATGTGATTAAAAAAATCACTAACTCTGGTCATCCCTTTAATAAATCTTAACCGATTTATCGAATATTAAATAATAAATTCTGAATTGAAAAATAATTTTCATTATAATTACTGAATATGTTATGAATATAATGATTAAATAAAATAAATTGGTTTTTATTTTAAAATATAAAATTTTATAATTTATTTATTTATATTTTGATCATTTAAACATGAGAAATTCCTAGAAACAAATGTTATTTCCACCATGTCTGTAATTTTATTTCTCTATATTTGATCATGCTTCTGAAAATTCATTGTGTGTGGTCATCATGGAACACATCACAATACTATAGAATAATATTTATACACAAAGGGATGTTTCTAGTGACCCATAGAATATCCTATGTAGTTAATTAATATTTTTTGAAATAAAATCCCCCCTCTTGCATCACTGTCTAATATTATCACTTTTTATCACATTATATCTTTAAAATGGATTAACAATTCTTGCATTCATCATTTCTTAAATTATTGTTCTTTTTCCATTACCATATATACATTCCATTAATAACTATTATAGTGGAATTTATAATGGTACTACATTCATGTCAATTATTCCCTAAACATATCATACATTCAGAAGAGACCAAATCTATCTTGACAATTCAATAATTTTTGTACTTATATTTATGGACACATTGTATGATACCTCACTAAAAAAATTACACGGTTTTTCATTTTAATCAATGAACATAATCAAATGATACAACTTTTAATTAAACACATTTTGTGTGACCAATAAAAATATTCATAGATTAGAACTACCAATGGAACTAAAACATATTTAGTTATTATTAGTGGGTCATTCCTCATGATCTCCACAACTTGAGATCACTAATTGTTACTATACATCACACACAACTCACTATATATATTATATGGATGAATAAATTACTTTTTATGTTGGTTATATGTCTTGCGTATTTAAATAACTCCCATATAAACTACATATAACTTGTAAAATATCTTCTTGTTAGCTCTCACATGATAAAATGATTATTCTACTGAGTTAGGGATTTAATAAAGTGGATGAACATGTTTTCATACAAGTTTAATATATTATCTATGAATTTAACTCCCTTAGTGATTCTTCTCAACATATGAAACCAGTGGATATAATATTTTTTCAATAAATCATAACGATGAAATCATGGATAGTACCTAAAGTATGGTTTCATAAACTATAACTCATCATTCCATATTTTATTCTTCTTAAGATTCATTATAAGATGCGTAATATTCATTATTTTTATATATGTCTACCAGTATCATCAATGGCCTTAATTTTAAATTAGCATATCCTAAATGTTAAAAAATATCATATTTATCAATAAGACAGCTAGTTGTGTCCCCTTATAAGTGGTTTCCCATTCTATCCTAGTAAAATTTACATATCAATTGACCTTTATTGAGTATAATTAGATTATTATAACAACATCCCATGTAGTAGTCTTATATTTAACTAATATTTTCCTACCATAACGCATATTTGGGAAATGTAAACTACAAATCATTTAATATATGACAGATCCATAATTGATTTAAATGTAATTACACCCACCTTTTAAATACCATCTAATGTCTCATAAATTTATTCTTAGAGAAATTAATTTTATATGAAATTGGAAACAATTTTCTCTCAAATTGTTATAATTTGTTGTTAATATATATATATATATATATTGACTTGTTTCATGTAACCCATAAATCTAATGTGATAAATGATGTTCCCTATAACCCGATTTTTAATTTAAGTCTCTAATAAGATGTCATTATTCCAAATAGAATTAATTAAATATAACACTAAAATTATTTTTCAGTATATCACTAACATATCTATATAAAAATGATTTATATCCAACAAACATCATGAATAATCATAGAATACATTGATTTTGGGTAAATATTATATGATCACAATTCTTCCATTTATACATAAATGGATCTCTACAACATTAATTTTTTATTTAAATTATATCGTTTCATCAACTGATTCTAGTTGTATCGAATTGACACATTTTATGAATAGTGATGTTGACATCCAATTATCAATTTAATTATCATATATATTGGTATGAAAATTGCAATTAAAATGGATTTAACCATGATGATTTGGTATAAATAATCGAGCATTATTTGTACCACACTTGTACTACCCTTGTAGTTTTCCTCTTGAATTCCCACTAATGGAATTACATCAATTAGAGAACCAAAAGAAATGTAGACTACATCCTAGCTTATAAAATCAATTTTTTGAAATTCATATTACCTTTTCAAACATATATTTTTTACATTTAATAAATTCATATAAGTTTAATTATATATTTCACCCCCAATATGAATATAAAACAATTCCATTCTTTTATACATCCAATGTTGTATGTGTCATTTAAAGATTATTTTTTCTTGAAATCTTGTGAAATTTGTTCCACTTCCAACTACATATGCATAATCATCATAAACATGGAATAATTCAACATTTATCGTACTATCTAAAATAGATATATCAACCATTTTATATAAATATTATCTACTCTCAACCACTAATTTTATATCATAGTAAATTACATAATATACATAGAAACCATTAGGATGATTACCAAAAATTCAGATTATTTTAATCTTCATCCATGATTGTTTATTAAATATTTCCTAACAATCTGTTTTCATCTAAAAACATATATTACTCTATAATGTATTAAATTTATATAATTACTCATATGAGATCCATTTATCATTATATTTGAAATAATGTAACATTTTACAACCACTTTTTTTTGAATAAATTTTTTAAAGGTTAATTATACTATATACATGAAATATTAAATCTATTCATTGATTCTCCTTTAACAGAAATCATGACGTTAATTTGTTAAAAAAATTATTTCTGAATTAAATCCTGGAATATTTTAATGATCAAATCATCCATTTAAAAACCATCATAAATCATCATTTTAATAAAATCATGTCCCTCACATGTAAAGAGAAAATTAGAGATTAGGAATATTTACAATCTATATTTTTTGATTTATGAATTCTTGGTCATGGTATTCATCAACACAAGGGCTCAGAGAAAAACATATATTCTAACAACTCATAGTCATTAGATCACTTTCACATTCCTTATAAATCATAAATGTATCATATTAATTATAATATTTATCCTATGGATTTTGATTAAAATAGTTTGGACTCTATAGTTGAACAGAATTTAAGTCTTCATGGATTACCATTATTTCAAAAGGATTCTTTATACAAAAATTTATAAGTAAATTTGTCTTAAATAACTATTTTTTAGATCTAAACAATCTATACACTACAATAGGTATATCATTGAATGAAATATTTTGGGTTATTTGATTAAGATTCAACTTTACAGAACAATGTATTTTGGTCATAATTTTTTAATTCAACTAATATTTAAAATTATTCAAAAATTACTAAACAAACATTTGAGTATGAGACACCACGTACAACATTTATTACAAAAATTAATAATTACCCCTTGTTTACAAATGATAGAGGAGATAATTTTCATGTTAATGCTCATTAAAAATTCCAATTTACTCAAGATAATAGAGAATATAAGTATTTTTACGTCGTACTAATGACATTGAAATCGAACAATCTCTACCACTTGGCTAACTAGTCTTAATTAAATTATCATTTATACACATACAAGGTTACAAAATTTAGATAAAAATGTACAAATGAAATTCAATATTTAATACACAATAATTATTATATATTCATTACATAATATGATAAATATAAACTATGTTGAATCCTATTATTTCTTCTATTTCAATTCATTTCATTTAATCATCCATATAAATTTCTCAGGACATGTGAAAACAATTCCTCCTATATTTTGTTTTTACAATTTTCAATGATGAATTTGATGATGGTACATTTAGTATAATACTATATAATTTACATTTCTTCTTATATTTATCCATGTTCAACAAAATTACTGAATGTTAATTTTTTTAATGTTCTTATCTTCTTGGTGAACCATATCTAATACGTAATGTTTAATTTTTCTCAATTTTGTTTGTGTTATGTTTATAATATAGAGTAATTGGGTTATAAGGATATTAGTTATGGATTTATTGAATTATAATGATATATATTTTATTTTATTGATATTCCGTTTAATCATCATCTCATTCATATCTCTCTTTATATTCCCTACAACGGCTTCTCTGAATTGAGAGAACATGTAAAACAATCAATGTGTAGATATTCATTTCTCAACACATTGGACACAGATGATTTAATTATGATATACACCTAAAATATATCATTAAAATGTCTCACATAATTTTCATTTCCATCCCTAGTTAATGAGTTGGCTTAACAGTTATTAGGGTCTCCAGTACAGAGAATTTATTTCACAATATTGTACACTGTGAAATCATCTGTACTACATGTATATATTTTTTCTCATTATGAAATTTAATACTTCCATTATAGATTATAGTGAAAATTTGGTATTACTAATCATTATTAAATTATATAAAATTTAATTATTTTAATTATTTATTAATTATTTTCAACAATAATAAAATATATATTTGACTATATAAAATATCACTGACAGTTTTAAAAAATTCTATTATCCAAAAAACATTAGATTCTGAATAATTTTTCCCTTCAGTATTCCTCTAATAAAGATGGTTATGAAATTTTTTAATAGTCTATGTTGTAGATACACCACTCCTCAAAAACTATTATTAATGGATTTCAATAATCAAAGAGCATTATCTTTCCTCGCCTTGATTATTTTAGAGGATTTTCATGTCCCATAAAAGATATAATTGTATTTCTCACATCATTAACTAAAATGCTGATACAATATAGATATATCTAATGATTTACAAAAATTTATTTAATTTAACCCATTTCACTAATATCAACTCCAAAGCAGTATGAGGAACCATCTACTTGGATTGTCGAGCACCTCATAAAATTGTTTTTGTTCCATATTTAGTGATTCTATCTTTTTTGGATAAAAATTTCATTGGGAGTTTTTTTATTTTTCATACATAATGTAATAAATTTTTATTTAAACCTTATTATTCAATTTCCTTCCACTAATATCTAAAAAATTATTTAAATCAAAAAACATTCACCACACATGTTAATTTTATCTGCAAATTCTCTTTTATTATTAAATGTGATCATGTATAAAAATTACTCACATATAAAAAAATACCCCATTTATAAATAAAATTAAATGATGTGTTTATGAGTTGATACTTATCATTGATAAATTTAATTAATACTTGATTAAGATAGAATATATGGGTAATTTTATAATTATATAACCTTTTGACATGAGTTGAAGTGATCACCCATATAATGTGTCATACTCATATCTGGTACATCACAAAATCTCAGTGTGAACAATAACTGTTATCATTCATGTCATGATATAATAATACTAACACGTAAGATATTGTATATAACTAATTATTAATATAGATAAATAAATATAAACTAGAAATTTAGGCCCATATACATATAATCAAATTAAATTCTATATGCACATCTCTATTTCATAAATAATTAATAGAAAACAATTATTAGAATTGCTAAATAAATAAATAACCAATTAACTGGCATGAATTGGTCAATATAAGTCACATGATCATTATATATTAAATAAATTTGTCTAAATAAATTAAAATTTTATAAAATTACACATTATATTATTTTTTAAGAATTAAAATAAATAATATTATTTTTAATTCAAAAACACATTTATTATGATTACATTAAAATAATAAAAGAAATTAAAAATATTTTTTAAAATATGATAATATTTATTCCAGATTAAAAGGTAAATTTAAGCCCCCTCAAGGGGTTCAGGTTGTGAATAGATACCAAGAAAGGATTGGCAGGATGGGCTGAAAGCGACCTGACCTACCTAGTGTCAGGCCAATCCGAAAGGGGGTACTAGGTCAGTGGAACCTGAGCACCTGCACCGCTAAATTATTATTAGGTGGTTGGGTACCCATCATTAATCAACCCATAAATTAATAAAAAGTTAATTATTATAATATAACAAATTAATCAAGTTATTTTATTACATTAATAAGGGGATATTATTTTCCGTATTGGGGGGGGGGGTTGGATGACCCCCGCCCCCCACCGACACACCCTTTGATGTAAAATATTTATTTCACAAAAATATTCCTTTATACCTTCTACCCCTAAAACGGTGGAGATCAATTTTCATAATAAGAAGGTTTACCCCCCCCCCCCCCAAACAAACCCAACCTTTCATTTTAATAAAATGTTATGTCGCATTTCCTAGGTTTGTAAAATATTTTTTTTTTCAGAAAACCAAATGTAATGTTCATTGGGTTCATCCCTAGTAGATGATATTCCATATATATATATATATAGATTTGTGTGTGTGTCTGTTTGTGTGTGTCACACATACGACTGTCATATATAAGAATATGTGTATATTATATATATATATATATATATATATGTCATTATCTATATTTTTTCATATATTTTTTAATAAGTCATCTTTGACTCATAATTCCATACTATTGATGCATACTCATTCAAATCATGCATGAGTAGGTTTTTTACCATCATTTAGAACATGATGTTTCTCGTCATCAATGATATCATCACACACTAGCGATAAATATATATTCCTTGTTTTCAACTTAAATAATTATAATTTCAATCTTCAGGTGGACATAACATAGTCATCTAATATCTAATATTTTCACTAATTCTGGAATAGGGATAAAGATGACACTCTTCTAAATTAAATTAAAACCTATTTTTAAATTCACCTTATTTAATTTCAATCCTCCTAATAATACAATACAATAGATCTCAGGGATTAGAAATATGTAAAATTTTGAAATTTAATTTTATTCTATCCATATTAATTTAAAAACATCATATCAAACATTCCCATCCTAGATTGATCCAAGTATAATGTGAAAAATAATTAATCATAAATAATGAAATATATAAAATCAAATTGAAATTTTTCCACAGTAAATTTTCATTAGAATTTTATTTTTGTCATCATCAATTTTCAACATTTAGACGAACTGAACAAGAAAACATGTAGATTATCCACACATGTTTTACACTATTGATTGATAATTATCCTTTTATGTCTTTATGTTATCATTTAGAATTTGAGGCTCTTCAAATTCATCAACATCATTTTAGATCCAACAAATGATATTTGATCTTATGTTGAGTAGTATTTGGTTTTTCCATTTATTCCTCCCTCTAAAACCTATTAGACAGTGTGGAAAGAGGGAAGAAATTCATTAAATGTTATATAATAAATAGATTTATGGTTTTAAAATAATTTTATAAATATGGGTAACTTCAAAAAAATATTATTTATGTCCTTATGGAGGTTATGCATTTAAATTTAACCAAATAATACCCAAAAGACACATAAAAATTACAGAAATTGCCATGGATATTATATCACATGATTATAGAACATAAATGGTGTTTTTTGATAATATATGACTCACTAACTCAACTCAAATCAATAATAAATATATAATCAATTATAAAATGTTAAATATTAAATATTCATTTGAAAAATAATTTTCAATACAATCAATGAATAAAAATTTATTATATTAACTAAAGAAATTAAATTTTTACTATTAATTTTTTTTAATAATATTTAATTTTTTAATTTCCATTTTGATTATATAATAATTGAAATTACCTTACAACCATAGTGGGTACAACCATGCCCTATTGTATAATTCTCTCAAAATTCGTCATGAATGTGAAGATGATTTTATTGTTCCACTATAGGGCCTTATCTCTATAGTATTAAATACAATTGAGAATCCTAGAGTGTATTATCGAAAACCATTACTTCTACAAAGGATTTATGGAATGTTTTTAACAAATATTATCCTGTATGAACACATGTCATGTAATAGTATCTCTTTCTCTTATAAAATATCATAAAAAATTATTTACACTTCTTATCAATATCATTTCTTACATTATTAATAATTTAATTTACCGGATATAAATTCCATTGGTCGTGAATTCCATGGATTTAATAATGGATAAAATATCCATATTTATTGATCTTGACACATCTCAATTGTTTAGAAGTGAATAAATCAATCATGATCATTCATTCCATGTCATTAAACCAATAATGCATAAAATGTAGTATACCTCAACAAACAAAAAATCCATTGTTATTGTATTATATTAAACTATTTAATCAAATGATACACCATGATATTGATATCATGTCGAATGAACAATACCCATGTTCACTGATTTGAACTAAAAATGACCCCACATCATGTTGTGTTCCATTTAGCTGGTCAGTCTCCCGGATGTCCTCTTATTAAGATTAACAAGTCTATATATAATGAGAAAAAGACTCAATTCTTATAAACCACCATCACCTGATAGTCAGATGATATCTATTTCCATTATGTATTATGAATCTAGACCATATGTAATATTTTTTATTAATATCATAGTATCTCATCATTCACATTAATGTGGGGAACCACTATAATATGTTTCTAATGAAAAACAAATCAATAGAATTTTGTATGTAAATAGTTGATGTAGAACTATCGACATTTTTATGGTATGTATAATCTATGCATAAATTATTATATACATGATATTATAATCCAATGTTATAATTCGCATTGGATATAATAATCCAACTTTTACAACATTTTAGACTCCAAATATGATCCAAGCACGCCTATTACACAAAATACATAGTGTTTAAAAGACCATTTCATTGTTCACCTAGCACACAAAACATGGTTTTGGCCTCATGGGTATATTCTACATCTCAATACATGCATTTTACATATCTTATCCTTCACATATCATCACAAACTATAATATTCCTTAATGGAAATTAGTTAGTGATATGAATGATTTAAAATGGTTAGGTAAATTATCATTACACATCACAAAACATATCTCAACATATATATATATATATATATTTCAAACATGATATAGTGATAATGAATTAATTACCTTTTGTATAAAATAATCATTTAATATTTGGAAACTCCTTTAATAATATAAAATATTACCCAAAATAAGTCACTATAAAAAATACACATATTATACACTTTACAATTGTCCTTATTATTGACATACTTTTAGTGTTTTTGTTTAAAAAAATCACCTCGAGGAAATTAACTACATTATCATTCTAGAAATATAATACAACTTTCCCACTAATCAATTATTTGAGTAAAATCTAAAATGTAATCATGTTTGAATTATATGGATATTTAGGAATCATATTCCCAATGATCATATTCTTGAACATTTTCAAACTCTATAACTCTAAAAAATAAACAGCTACAATTTCAATATTTGTTTTAATGTAGAACTCATTTTATGTACATTAATATCATGGTTGTTACCAGTTCAATAATTATTTTTTATTTCATATCCAGTAGTATCTAATGTTACAATTTTCATTATAACTCACCAAAAATCAATATCACATTTATGAGAATGTGATTGTAACTTTTTAATAGAAATTAAATGTTAAATTATTATATTTTTCTTCACCACCATATCCAAAACTCCTTAATGATATTATGTAGAGATCTCATTAATTTTGACTGTAATTATTCTTTTTTGTTACCATAACAATTATTTAGGTCAAAAATTAATATCAATAGCTTCATTAACATTAAATTCTTTTTAGAATATCATTATGAGAGATAAAAACTAGTTTTTAGAAAATAAAAATTCAATTTTTCTGTAGTAATATATAAAAAATAAAATGTTATTCCTATATAAAATATGGTATTCAATGTGAGGGTATAAATTTTCAGAAAATATGAATACTCAATAAAATATTCCCCCGAACATTGTGAATTCAAAAGTCCAGGTTAAGGTTGACTTCCTAACCATAGAAGTTAGTAGTCAAAAGGCAGTGGTTATATAATTCCTCAAGAATATGAAGAACCATTCCAGAATTTGTGAATTTTCCTTGAATATCAAAATGCATGGCTCTATGCATGTCGACCCCTCAAACCAGAACATCTAGTTCTTTTAGTAGAGGAGCTGCTCTATTGCACTGGTTTAGGCAGGAAACCAATTAATCACAACAAAATTTACAAAAGGTGACATCTCTTTCTTCATATACATCATTTAAGGAATCTATGACTCCATCCACAGGGAATCACTATCGAGTTAACATAATTAATTTGATACTAGAAACCTCTCATGGGGGGTTTGGGTGATTTTAATTTCATTTCAAACTCACATTGAATGAATGTCAATGGGCCCTTTTAGAGGAAAGAATATATGTAATTTTCCCAATTTATATCAGGTAATGGTCTCATTGTCCAATGATTTATAAGAGATTAGATCATCTATTATAACAACCAAAAGGGAAACCTATGTTCATGGAGCAACCTGTATATATTTCTGTCCAAAAATCTAGACACATCGATTATCTCTAATGAAATGTTCTGTCACATATGTTCAGGGTTTTTCAGATCATTCTCCAGTATTTCATTCCCTTTCTTCGATAAATGATAATTAGGTAATATTTCATTTTTATAGCCCATGGAATAACAAAATAAGGCTTCATGGTATGGTAAAATTGCTCCGGAATGAACCCTATATTGGTTGCATGTGATTTTATATTCTTAAGAAACTACGGAACCTCAAGGCCAGACCCCGTACGTTGGAGAAAGAGCTATCACACATTAATAGTTTCACTGAAGGAAACATTTAATAAGTTGATCACATCATACAGAGGATGGAAGAGGTGTGGTATTATTGTTATTTTGAGGAAATATCTAAAAGGAAGGATATGTTGGTGGAAATACATGGGAAAATAGAACTTCTGGAAATGGAAAAATCAAGGATCAAATGGATTAAGGTGGGTGATAGGAACATTATGTTTTTTCATGTGTATAGTAAAAATAAGAAGTATCCTTTCAAACTAAATATCTTAATGCAGGATGATACCAACATAGACGACATTGATGTGGTTGGAGACTTGGAGTTCACCTTTATTAAGGATCTTCTCACTAGACCCAACCCTCATATGCCAAATGGGTTCCCAGAGGGGAATATAGGGTTATACACGGTGGTCCGGAACATATTCTATTATCAGGATAACGAGGCTCAGAGTTCCGTAACCGATGATAAGGATGTTCACGATGCGATTCTAAGCCTCAATCCAGACTGTGCCACTAGACAAGATGGATTCATGGGTCCCTTATAGTGGGATTCATAGGTCATAGTTAAGGAGTACATCATCTTGGATATCCAGGATGTCTTTTGAGGAGGTAGCCTATTGGGGGATTATTATACCACAACCATGGTACTCCATCCCAAAACTAGAAATTGTTCCTCAATCAGGAACTATAGACCGATGAGTTTGTAAAATTACCCATACAACATTATATACAGAAACATCAGTACCATACTGACCATCCATCTCTCTTGGTGGACATCTATGGGGAATCATTGTATTGTGAAGTGGTGTTTGATCCAATGTGTAATAGTTCTTTCCCAATAGATGTTTAGATATATTAATTTGATGACATGTGGATCAAACGTGGAAATCAAATTTGACATGAACAATGTATATGATTGAGTTGAGTGGGTGTTCATTAACAAGGTTCTGTAAGGTATGGGTTTATTCACGTGGAAGAATGATATTTTATTTAGAAGTATCAACTCCCAATGGCTAGCAGCGAAAATTAAGAATAATACAATTGTTTTTTCAATGCCACATGTGTCTTAAGGAAAATAGATCCAATTTATATGGGTATCAGGATTCTCTTCCAGGATGTCAATTTCCACCTCATCTTCACGATCATCAATATAGAAGATATTATTCTGCCCGGATGATTATGAGATCCCAGCCTATTTCCAACATGATGTTCACAAATGATACACTAATTTTTATGAGTGATGAAAACAAATAGATCAGAGGCCTGAATAAGGTTGTTGTGGAATACTTCCTTTGGAGAGGTCAGATAATAAAGAAAAAGAGAAGAGTCACATCGACATTACAAAAAAATTATTGTTCAGTCAGATCTCAGTAGTTCAGCTCTACCTTTACATTAAAAAGTTTATTTTTCCATAGATTACCTCAGGGACCCCATATCCTTAGGTAGGCTTCATATTTGTGATTTTTATTTCCTCACCAACAAGATATTTGTTCTCTTCCAAAAATAGATAAATTTCTAAATCTCTATTGGTGGCTGCAAAGCACTCATTAATAGACTTCTTATGGAAACACATGTTAACACTCTATCTTCTAAGAAAACCATGAAGAGTGTCATTAAATAATTGAAAATCAATTGTCTTGGTTTATCTAGTACATATTGTCCAATGGAAAACCTCACCAGTCCTCCAGGTAGAGAGTGGCAAGCCTGACTAGGGAAGGAAACATCATCTTCAACAAAATGGAATACACCCTTCACTGCATGCATGACAAATTAGAATGGAGAGTCTAGGAGGAGCATACTCAGTGGTTTAAAACCCTGGACCACTCTCATTCTAGGAATCTGAACACCCCAAAGGGACATGGATATCATTTTTGGATTTCCATCACCCCTCTTATCATTAAGATTCAACTTTTTTCACAGAGTATTGATTGTAGGGATTACATATCTTTCTAGAACCACAATTGGGTTATGCAGGTTATTTGAATTCCTAGATTTCCAACTCCTACCATTTAATTCAAGGAGGCCTGTTCCTATATGAATATCATCATGGAGTTCTATATGAGAAAACCCCTTCCACATTTGACATCATTGATCATTCCATTAGTTTTGATAATTTATTTCACTCCTTCTTCCTTGGGGGACTTCACCACTCAGGACATTTGTCCCACACAAGCCATAATGGAGGGCACTGGAATATTGAATGAAATCATGTGGTATAAGGATAATCCATAGGAATATAATTTTTATCTTAGAGGATATTAAATAGGGTTTTCCCCATGAACGATGACATCAATAATTGCGGGATCCCAATGGTTTCAATAAAACCAGGTTGCAACAATTTTGATGAGGAGCGTGTGGATCAACTTCTCTTTAAGGGTGACTGGGCATGTACTATGTGGTGCTTTTGGTGGTGAGTATACTAATCTCCTTGATAATATACTGTAATATATACTGTTTTTCAACCGATGGTATCATGTCTCGGGCAGTAGGGGCCAGGAGAAGTTGGCTTGTACAATGATCATGCATGGATAGTGTTGTTGCACCTAGAAATATATAAACCAGATGAATCATGATGGGGTTCATTCCTTCATAAAATCAATTATCATTAGAATTAAGAACCAACTACTTTCAATTGTTGGTCTCATCATAAACTACCGGGAGGTTCATTTGATTAACATATTTGAGTGAGCTATCACATTAAAAAGCCTACACCCACCAGTAGAAACATCCACAATGTTCAATGGAAACACCCTTTCATAGGCCTCAAACTCAATACAGATGGATCATGTATCATAGGGATGATATGGAGAGGTGGGGTTATGTGTGACTCACATGTTTCAGTTATTCTGGTCATTTCCACCCACCTGAGGCACATATACTCCCTTCAGTGTGATGTTAAGGGAATAAATTTTGGTTTAAGCATATGTCAGTAATGTAGCATCATAATAATATATGTTGAAACAGACTAATAAAATATTCACAACACCTTGCATGTCAATTTCCCCACACCTTGGTTGATCTCCTGTATCATATGAAAGTGAAGGGGAATGCTTACCAACACTTGCAACATGGTTCAATCCTGGCGTGAGGGCAACCAAGATTCAAACTACCATTTTTTTCTTGATGTTCTTGAATAACATCCTCTTTTTCTTCATTGTTTCTAGACCCAAAACCCCTAAGGGTCAATCTGGTTAAAGGGGATTCCCTATTCCTTTACAATATCAAGAATCTTTATGTGAAATTTGTGGTTGGATGTTTGCCCCCCCCTTCTGTTTTCATTTCTATAATAATAAAAGACTAAATTATGATGATAAAAGTTCATTCTATAAAACTTTATCAGTGATTAAAAAATTATTTTTCCCATCTTTTGAACAGATGCTATAGAATTCGATGAATTTAAAACCACGTAAATTAATTTCACTAATTTATATTATTCGTAACTACTCTTTATTAACAAACCAATCCTCATATAACCTAAGAAAAATGGGATAACTATAAAAATATATTATTTAAATTCATGTGGACTTGAAAATTTTCATTATAGTCAAATATTTGATATAAAAACTCATTACTTCATAACATACATTAAATGTGAAAGCTCTATCATTTACTGCTTCTACTAGTTTAACTGACTGAATAAGATACTAATGAACATAATCCCAACAATTAACCATAATTATAGGAGATAAATATTTATTATGGGGATCCATATCATTAAACATGAAGTACATGGTAATATATGAATTAAGAGGTAGAATATATGAGTCAGATGTCTATGCCAGCAATGCTTGACTCTTTTTTTCCTAAAACATGGATAGTAGAGATAATTTAATTTCTTATTCATTTATCAACCCATTAGATTTTTCTATCTCAATATTCAAGGGGGATATTTCAATCTTGTATCATTCCTCAATATATATATATCTATGTTATCCAAAAATAACTCAAAAAATTTTGCACACATAATATTCTCTATCATGGCTCAAGTGTTTCAATCATCCTTATATAGTTATAAGATTATCCATCCAACCCTTTGGAAAAAATGTCACATATGTAACATTCTTGTGAATGGAATCATGAAAAAATACTTTCAAATTTTATAATAGTGAGGTATATTTAATAAATATTGGTATATATGGAAATTAAAAAATATAACATTATCTTTAATGGAATATTGAATCAATGTTTTCAAAATTTATATTAGAGGGATAAATTTACAAAATAGTAATATTTAAGAAAAATAAAAATTTCATACAGATAATCATATAAATTAAAAATAGTTTTTATATTTTTAATAATGATCTATTTTTTAAATCACATCATTTTCTATTTTTAATTACAATGGAGAGGTGATGCAATGCGTTATTTACCTTCATTGTTTCTAATTACATGATTTGGATCATAATTTGTTAAATTTCTGAGAACACCTTTTCCCCTCAAATAAAGGACACCCAATATGTGACAATGTATGATGGTATAAATTATGATATTATGTATAGTGGTAATATTTTCTTGAGTTATGTTACATAAAATTAAATTAAATTGTTATCAATATATTAATTTAAATTTAAATAATAAATTTCTGTAACAAAAATTGCATATTAAAAGTACCTCCCCCCACTGACTAGAGACAAAATGTTTCCATGTTTATATGATTTTAAATATAACATCCAATTAAATATTTTATGTACTCTATATCTCATAATCTATTTATCATCTTTAGATTTGATTTTTTTTCATCTTAAAATGGGTGAACCATTTTTTTCTATGAATTTACATGTCATGTAATGGAATTAAACGTCATATAATGGTCACTAGGAATATTTCATGAGTCTCATGTTGTAAGTGAAATATATACATAATGTGAATTTGTTCCACATTATGTAATTGTTGAAAATTGGATATTTCATTTAAGTAATCATGTTTTTTTCATTTTTTTGTTTCATAGATTATACAGTGTGAATAGTGGATTCAATTTGTGTAATACTCATGAGTTGTTGTTTTTATTTTATTTTTTTAAAATGTTATTTTTAGTAAATTCAACCATGAAACCTCCCCATAACATCCCTTATATCTATGTAGTTGATTTTGGGGGATTTTGGATATCTTCACTCCTATATCTCTCACTTAATTGTACATCACCATGTTTGTTCATGTATTTCTTTATGGTTAAGAATTATTTATTTATCTCTTTTCCATTAGTCCTTATAGTTGTGATGGAAATTTTTATTCATCATATTCATGATCAAATAGTTTTTTTATCAATTCTTTGTAGTTTCTTTATATTTCATGTGTTTTAAAGGAAGATCTCTTAGTCCCCATTCACCATTATCGAAAGGGGATAGGTTTATATCATTTGAATGTAGTTATTTAAATACAAATGGTTAATTTGAAAAACATCTTTTCATTGTCGAAAAATTATTTTCGTCTTTTCATTAAATTGAGGTGATTATTGGTTTCAAGGGGTTTCTTGGAATGATAAGTGTTTTTAATGTGTTTATCTTTAAAATGAATTTATTTTTTCTAAAATGGGTTTTTTCAATATAGGTATGATTTGGAATGTCTTTGAAAAAAATTTGAAAGGTGACAATGTTATTTATATGTATTATAAATATCCTAAACCTTTTGGAACCCTAGGTTCATATAGAAATTTACAAAGGCAACATTAGTGTTTGTTTAACAACAATTGATTGTTTTTTGATATCAACAGACTATGGAAGAACCCAATATCAGTTGTATCCAACATTTAACCAAACATAGGTATACTATTATGATTATTAAATATAATCGCATAGGATATAGACAAAATGATAGTGTGCTTTTTTGTTTTAAATTTTTTACATCATGATTTTTTTAATTATGAATAGTTTCTCACATGTGTTATATGAGGTTGAGTCACTAGGAAGAACATGATGGTAATCTATGAATAATTTTTTAATTGGATAACATAAAATGAGTTGATATGATTTTTCTCTTTTATCAATTACATTTTTCATATTTGTGAATTTTTTAATCTGAATAGATATTATTATAAACCATAGGTAAAATGATTAAAAAATTGGTATTTATTTATGGAAAAGGTTTGTAAAAATGTGTTTATTTTTTAAGCTAAAACTGTATCATTATATATATTAGACCGTGTATAGACTCGGTGGTGGTATCATATAGGGATTTGTGACGAAAAATAACTTTTTCCAATGGGTAAATGTATCTTTTTAATTATAGAATTCATTTTAATGAATGAAAAACTTATAGTATACTATCATTTATCATTTATCATCATTTTATTCTGGATAGTTTTGAAGGTTACAAATGGTTGGATAGAGTCTTGTTGGCCCTTTATAAATCATTCTTTTTTTAAAACATGTTTTGATGGGAATCTATGGATCTAGTCATATCATTTTATTCCTAGGGCAATCTAGTTTTATGTATTATTTTTATTATAGTCAAGAATTTTTCATTTATCTTTATTGTACCTCAGTATGATATGGTTGACTCAGGTATATGATTTTCTGTCTGGGGTTGGTCTGTTTTAAATTTGTATCAATGGGGATCATAATTCAAATTTTTATTAACACTATATGATTTTTTAATTTTTCCTTGGAAGATAGATGTGATGAAAATAAGAATTCAAGTTGTAAGTGTGTAAAAGGTGTATGGACCACTCACATTTATGACTAATCAAACTTTCCATGAGATGATAAAATATTTTTAGAAGGTCAAGACTTGGTGTTTGATAAAAAAAATTTAAATCCATCCAAATAATATAGAAATGTAACTTTTATATCTTAAATTGTTTCCATTCATTGGTTGTATTCATCATTTCATTAAATTCATATTGTTTTGAAAGACTAAATTTTAATTGATAATGTTTTACTATGATTTTGGTATGTGTTCTTAATCTAATTTGTAATTTCTCTTATGATAATTAGACAAATACTCATTGGATAACTCCTCCATATCTAATAGTGGAAGTTGTGAGATAGGCTCCATAAGGGAATCCTCTAGGGGAACATTCTTGGATTGATGTAGAAATCCATATAATTATGACTCTATTTTATATCGGCATCAATAACCCAAGACATGTGGTTGATCGTGGTTATAAATATACTATGTAGCATCTACTCATCTTATGTGGTGATAAGGGACCCCATAAATCTGGGGAGTGGAATTCGTGGATTGAGATGATATTAACATTAATGAAACTCCTATATAAACAACGATGGTTTTTACCACATAAATTCTTGAGGTTATGAGAAGGAGATGTTGGGAATATATTGTGATAGTTATGTCCCATGAGAAAATTACTTTCACATCCTTCATGAATATAATCAAACAGAACGTTTATCCATAGATTTTATGTATAAAAATACACAAGAGAATCAGACAATGGAGTAGGTTGAGTGTATCATACCTGTGTATTCTACCTGTTTTCTGATGTTTTTCAAATGTAACCAGATCATGTCACCAATGTGCACCAAATATCATATAGGTTTCTATTAGTAATGTGGCATGATATTCAATAGATATTGATTATCATGTGCCTTTTGACCTTTATAGTTGTATTTTATGAAGTATATTTTGAATCAGTAGGCAAAGCTGTAATGGTAGTTTTGATTGGTGCTTTTATTGGTTTTTTTGTTATCAAGGGTGTATCTCTTCGCTAGTAAAGGAATCCCAATTATTTTAATTTTCCAATAGTAATACTTTCAGGTGATTTAATAGGGAATCATTAGTTTACCAACACTCAATATGGAAAGAGTGGTCGTAATCGGACTAAATGTATGTTGGGGCCTAGGGAAAGTCATATTTTTGGATGATCTATCAATCTAACACATTTTATTGATAGGATATCCAAGAGAAGTATGTCTATATATACACTTAATAATGTCGGACATGTAAATACTGATGATTCCATGCATTGTGGGTATAATCCATATGCTAATGTGTATTTTTATGTGTTTATGACTAAATGGATTTATATGGCTGAGTATGCCCAAGAGGAATAGGAATCAAGGTCAACTACTCATAGATTTGCTATTTTTATTCTACCTTCTATAGTGATAGTATTTTTTGATATAGGTTACACTCATTATATTATATCAAAAATGTTAGTTGATGTTTTCGGATTATGTACATAACTTATGAAATATTTGTTTGATTTTTCTATAAATGAGGAAAATTAGCCTAAACAAGGATAAAAGTGTTCATCATGTTTTATTTTGATATCCACTTTATGGTGGACTAAGACTTTTTATTTATTGATATTTACATCGTTGAAATGATTATCGGTATGGATTAAATGATTAGTGTTATAGTCAAGATATTTTGTTACCAACATTAGGTAAATTTCTTATCTTCAAATGGGGTCCCTCGTGTTTTTTAGGGTGAATGGAACACTTTATTGAGAAGGGAGTGGACTATTGTTTTTCATGTTGGGGTGATATCATGTACAATTTTAGATATATTTGTTGATATTGATTACCCTTACATGGATAATCTACTTCATGCAATGGTTTTAGCAAACCATGAACAATTTCCATATTATTTTTCAACTTTGATTTCCCAAAGAGAGGTAAAGATTAATTTTGACCAACTCTCAGGTATGATTCCCATTTTTATTCCATTATAATGCATGGAAGCAATTCAGTGATTGGAATAGATGATCCTTCTTGAGGACTTAGAGTTTGAAGTATTAATTCATCCAAACATGCCATCGTGGGACTCACCTATCCTCTTTTTTATTATGAAATATGGGAGCCACACGACTATTATTGAACATCAGATGCTAAATCTAGTAAACATTAAGAAAAAATATCTTTTCTAAGGATTGATGGTATTTTTCACCAGCTTATTTGCGTATCCTGGTTTTCCATGATTGACCATTGATTAGGGTCCCACTCATGGAGATTTCTAGTAGAGGATATATCTAAGGCAACATTTTTAATCATGTGCAGGAATTTTGAGTTTAGGTTTATTCCATATAATCTCACAAGCACTCAAAAAGTGTTTTTGGAATTGATGAACAACATTATACACTAGTTCATGTGATCTCTATTTTTCTTTTCGTGGATGATATATTGGAGTACTATATGTTATATTATGAACATATGGATGATTTTTATATCATTCATTGGACCTTGAAGTAAAATTTTCAATAAATCATGCTTTCCCAAGGACAGTTTTTTTCTAGGAAGTTATTTTTTATCATGTGTTATTTGTGGTGGGTGTCTATGTGGATATAGAAAATGTTCATGAATTTATGTCCTAGTGACATACCAAAAATGTGATTCATATCTAGGAAATATTCTGTTATGTTAGTTACTATAGATGGGTTTCTACGATTTTTCCAGGATCTCATCGTCAATAATATGATTAACCTATAAGTTTGTAATGTTTCAATGGATTGATAATTTCTAGATACACTTTTAGGAGTAGAAGGTGTGGTTTAATTGGATAGAAGTATTGATTCTATCAGGATGAGGTTCAAGTTGTGAGGTTTTTTTGTAATGCTTCTGGAATAGGATTGGATGAGTATTAATTCAGGGGAAATAGGTGGTGGGATATATCTCACACTATTTACACACTCATGAGAATAAATTCCTAACCAATGATATTAACTCGGAAATAGATTTTGATTCACTCAAGAGGTTGAATCACTAACCCTTTCAGGAATAATTTTTAATATATTTTAACAAAAGATCCTAAAATATTTATTTTCTACTCCTATAGATCTCAACATAAGATAGAGAAGTTGGGTTGGGTACCATACATTTTTTTATTTTCATGTTTTTTAAACCCCTGGGAATTTATATGTGGTTTCCAACACGTGGAGAAGAAAATTACCAACATAATACATGACGTAATCGTTTGAGGAGTGGTATCATATGAGTTTGTTTGAGGAGATTATCTTGGGAGTAAATTATTTTTTTGGAAAGTTGTTCTTGGATTCAACAAAACATGACCAATGTCTTTACAAGTGTATTCATCTTTAGGATTTTATAATCACTGAGTGTAAGTGTTGTCCTAAAATAATTTATTGTGGATAGACCTCAGGTGAGTGGCCTCAATCTATATGTGGAGCCTTCTACATCTATAATAGATTTGTTTTTCCTATTTTCGTAGGACATGTGTTGATGGAAGGATGAAGCCATTCATTTTGGTCTATACACCTATATAATTCCATGATGTATCAAAACTTGAGAAATATGTATGGGTGTCCAAGGATGTGAATGTTGATTGCAGGTTTTGTTTTACAGTGTCTCACTTGAAAAAATATTAAGGAGGGATAGCATATGCCTACTAATTTTTTGAAACCTTTACCCATTTCATTATGGGTGTGGGATAAAATTTTAGAAAAATATATCATTTTATTACCATAGTCTCATAGGAAGAATAATATTATTTTGGTTATCATTGATCAACTCTTGAAATAATTATACATCCAACAACCAAAAAGATGATGGTAGTGGAATAGCATTGGGAAAAAGATAATTTTGCGATTAAGAGATAATATGGGGTTGCTAATGTTCTTTTTTAAACAAGGGACCAATGTTTCACAGATATGCTTCGGAATGATGAATAGGTTGTGATGGGTTCATAGATTAAATTATGCATGGATTTTAATATAATGATGGATGGAATGAAAGAGAGTGTTATCGTGATTTTTTGTATAATATATGTTTTTTTCTACTTGATTTATGTGGTTCATGAGAAATTAATTTTTCATTATTCTAGAAAAAATGATTTCTTTTTTGCTGGAATGATTTGGGAGACACATCCTTGGTCTGGATGAGTATCATTAAATATAGGATAGAAAAGGTTAAACTGATCCTTAAGATATTTTTCAAAGCAAAGATTCTTCAATAACCTGATGTAGACAATCATTATAAGTAACTAGTATTTGATGTTTGTGATCATGTTTTTCTTAACGGATCACCTCACACGAAAAATAATAAGTTGGGTACGTGGGGTATGTTCGTACTCGGTATTATGGGACCATTTGAAATCATTATAAAACTAGGGAATGTTGAATATTATTTGAACATAACATGTCATTTGAATTTTATCAAGGATTGGTTTCTTGTTTCCCAATTGAAGAGTTGCATATCGGTTTCTTCCCATGTGATTATATGAGAGGATTCTGATCATTATCCCTATACAACCTCTATGTGGAATCTATTTTAGATTATGGTTCACTATGATAAGGTTCTATATGGAAACAATTATTCTTCTATTCCATGTACTATAATAGTATTGGTTAGATATTCAGGAGACGAGGGAGTAAAAAAAATTGATGGTGCAGAAATGAAATTCACTTTATAAATATAAATGATCTTGGGGACATCCTGCCAGAATAAAGAATTTGTGATGTGTATATTATATCACTATGTTAAACATCTCATGAAATCGCTCACTCAAAAAAATTCCATTCCTTGTTTTTATATATATATAAACTGGGAAAATAGGTGTCTTCGTAGAATTTTCCTGTAGTTTAATGGGATTATATTCTTGTTAAGGGTCACCGAGAAGATTTTTTGTGTCTCATGTAGGGTTTGAAATCTTGAAACAATGTGGATTGGGATCACTTCGTGTAGTGGTTGAAAATCAGATTTCTTTAATAAATGTATTGTGTTTTTTGAATTTTTAGTTATAATGGATTAAAGTAAATGAAACAAGGATTCATGGTGGGAAATATCATTTTGTTTTTTGTTTTAAAGGGGGAAAAAGTGATTTTAATTTAATTTAGCTATGAATCCATTCTCTTATTTCCTATAGATTTCCAATAAATAAATTTTTTAATTTTTTTGAATAAATTTTCTCCATCTAAATCGTTCATCTACAGATCTATCATTAAGGATGTGGTGGTGTGCCACTCTAGGTAAGTGTTTAGTTTTTATTTCATTGTTCATAGATAGGGTATTGGCATTAGATGTTATTATAATTCATATTCATGATATGGCTGATTTTTCCATCAATCATTATCAATTTTATTCCATTCATTTTTTTATGTATGATCTCTTAGATTCCAATCACTATTGTCAATGTCGGGTAGGATTATTTGATTTTGAAGAATTTTTTTTCTGAAATATGGGTTAAACTGGTGATTTTTTCATATTTTTATTAATAAATTAATTTTGGTATTTCATTTAATTTAAATTATATGGGGTGTAATTAGTTTTCATATGTTGATAAATGTTTTTGACTTGTTTTTCAATGAAAAAATTTATTTCAATATGTTTTTTTATGAATTCCAATGTGGATGGTATTAGTGTTGAATTTTTTAAAAAATTTCTAGAATTGGTTCAAAATGTATTTTGATGTGATTGGATCATCAGAAACCTTAGTTGGATCGAGAAATTAAATTCAGTAACCTATGTGTGTGTGGATCCACTTCTGGTTGTATTGTATATCTCGATATAATATTAAAGGAAATGATATCATATGGATACAATGTTTGTCCTAATTTAGGTCTCCACTTATGTGTTGTATGTATTTTTACATAGGTTAAAACCCCAATTATTTTTTTAATTTTCATTTATTGAATTATTTTGAATGATGGTTTTTATCATGGACAGTTTCTCACATGTTTTGTGCAAGGTTGTACAATATTCCATTACTCAATGTTATTTCCTGGATATTTGTTCAATTTCATACCTTATGATGCATGAAAATTATTTCTTCTTTTATCACATATAAATTACATAATCTTATATTTATAAATAAGATTTTATTTTTTGATAAACTAAACATAAAATTTTTTAGAAATAGATTTGGTTTTTTTAATTTTTGATAGTTTTTATATAAGATATCAGATTATTATATTTTTAATATTAAACCACGTGTTGACCATGTGGTGGTATACTAATGGAAATTATTATCACACCTTATCTTTGATTTTTTATGGTTATTGATGTTTTATTGTATTATATAGGTAATGGAAAATTCATCTTCTAGAATATTGGCATCATCGGTTTTTGTTTTCTTGGGTTAGGGTTGGTTTAGAGGTGAAATATGGTCACATGGAGACATGTTGGTAATGTTTTATTCATACTTTTTAGTATATCATGTTTGGCTAGGATTATTTGGATCTGGTAGTATATTTTTATTCCAATTGTACATTGAATGTATGTCTTGTTTTTTTATATCCATGTATTGATCTGTTATCTTTATTATACCTCAGTGTTTGACTACTGGCTTAGTTGTATAGTTTGGTTGACCCAGGTTGGATAGTTTCATTAAATTGACACATAAGGAAAAGTATATTTATACTATTTATACCTAATATATAATATGATATGAAAATTTTATTAAAATATATTCATAAAGATTATATAAATTATAAAACAATTGGTTAATTCCATTTATACCATGAATGTTAAATTTCATATATAATCGAATATTTTAAATATTGGTGTTATGAAATATATAATTTTTAATCCATACGAAGAAAAATGTTTATAACAATTTCAACTATATATTCCCATAACTGTCATGTCCTTTATTGATTGATTCTCTACTTATTATTGAATAATTTACTAATCCCATAATGACTCTATAGATCAATGTAAATCGTAAACATCATTTCATCTGTACTTCTTGGGTTTTCATTATCATCAATATAAATTACATAACATTTTTCACTAGGAGAAAGTAAATGTTCTGTAAAATGATTAATCTGAAACCATCCAAAAATAGGTACCATCCTCTCTAAAAAATAATTAGAGGAGTGACAAACAATTTAATAGAAATATATGTCTAACTTCATTAAATAATATAATTACTATATATATTTATATAATGAAATAAACATTCATAAGTTCCAATTCATAAGTGTATATCATTTAATAATATGTATTTTACATCAACAAATATATTTCTACTTATATTTTAAAAAAATAGAAAAATTTATAAAAAAAAATTTATAATTCATAAAATAAATAAAAACATTAAATATTATACAATTCAAAAAAACAATTAACAATAACTAATGAATACAAAAAGATAAATTTTTTATCTAAATGGATACAATATTAAAATATATTAGTTTTGTGTGACATTATTTAATAAATATAAATAAATGTTTATTGAAAAAATATTATAATTTGAAAAAAAATTATAAATATAACATTCAATAAAAGAATAAACACAAATATGAAAAATATAACATTTCATTTTACATGGACTATATGAACAACACAATCATTATTATCCCCAATTAATTGTGTAATATATGATGAAATTTAACAAAATACTTCAATACGTTCAATATTATGACCACACAAATGAAATATTATCCCTTAAAAAATGGAAGGTCACTAGTAATTTAATGGATCAAAAAATTATATTTTTCTTGTGCCTTCAAGATAAATAGTTCCTTTTAATATCTAAATATTTTTAAATAAAAAATTTTAAATCCATACTTATCATACATAACATTATTGTTATTATCAAACAATTTACATATAAATATTGTAACATGAATTTTCTTATAATAATTCCCTCTTATATCCTCAATAACTCTAAAATATTCAGTTGAAGGAAAGATTTGGTTTTTCTCTATGGAACTCTAAAAATATTCTACATTATTAATGACTATTACACATATATTATCAATGCTACCCATGCAATCTTGTTTTTTTGTAAATGTGAAACCATTAATATCAGAACTATGTAACGTGATCAAAATTCTACAAGGATTCTTTACAATCCATTTTCTATTGTGGATAAATCAGAATTTATGTTCTCCTAAACCCTTGAAATGGGATATTATAATCATTCACTAACTAATTTTAATTTAATCTCTGAAATCATATATTCAAAAAATAATATCAAAGGCCACATATTGTTTAACCTCTCATATTTTTTTTAAAAATTTATAAATGTTCATGAATATATTCATCATTTAAATTGACATTTCCTTTTTACCTCATATCAATATTATTTCAAAATAAACATCTAAAAGTGTATATATACTAAGAACAACATGATATATGTAAAGGCTCATAAATTTCAAGGAAATTTTTTTATTAAATTCGTTGGAATTTTACGAGTCCGCAGTTTCTAAGAGCGCCTGATTCTGAGGCCCAGTGTGCCCGTACTCAATTTCTGAAGTTTTTTTCGGGTACATTCATTAAACGTATGTGAGGGTTTTTCTATCTTTTGAACCAGTGCTCTGAATTGAAATCAGAGGACATCAATGAACTTGCATCACTAGTATTCTCTTATGGAGACCTTTAACATAGTTTTGTTTTATACAGGTTGAAAGTTAATTTTTGGGAATTCTTAATTACGTAAATTAAAATTATGTATTACAATATTTTTTTTAAATGTTGGTTATTTTCTCAAAAGAGGTGTTAGAAGTGGTACCCATATCCCACACAACCTCCCATGAGAGGATATCGTGTGGTGGGACCCCACACGAACACTAAACCCTTTAACTCCCCATGTAACTCTCTTTTAATTAATGGAGTCTTTTAAACTTCTAACACTCACTTTTAATTTTTTCTCTAAAAACTCTCCAGCTCCCACTTGATTCATTAATTTTCCAACACCATTCATTAATTAATTGAGCTCCGTAATTAATTAATTAATTTTAGTGTTTGAATTTTGAAAACATTATTCCAACTCTATATCAGTGAATCTTTTATTTTATTTTTGGATGGCATAATCGTTGGAGAGCCTTGGAGATTAGGGAGAGTATTCTTCCCTCGAAGAACATCTTCCTCTTGATGAAGAACACTCCACGTCTCCGAAGGATCTTAAGTAACATCCCCTCCACTACTTCAAGCGGGGAAAGAACGTGAGGCAATGCCCACGAGGAACGCCTGTCTTCCTTCCTCTTCCTCCGTGTCAAGGGAGAAGACGACATCCGCAATGAGTGCTGCCGACGACTAATTCAATCCCTCCAACGATGACGGGATGACATCCCTCTTCCGTGACTCCGTTTTCTGTGACTTCGACAATGTATACTGAATCAAGGTATGGGGATTTGATTACTTTATATAATTTCCTTTCACTTTGATGACTTCATTGTTTGACAGTGGCCATTTGTTATCATATAACGCGGCGGTAACGGGCCGAAGAAACATGCCTGACATCCCTCTGTCGGTTTATGTTGTATGATTATGGAGGTAGTGCCGAGAGGGCGCGGTGCCATTTCACCGCCCCGGAGGAAGGAGGCCACAGTCTTAAAGTGGCGGCGACCGAAGGAATCGGTCACCGAAGACAGCAACAACCGAAGGTCGTGGCCGGGCCGGGCCGCGGTAGTGGAATACCGGCACTATAGTGCCGGCCGTATGGATGGAAACTGCGGCCCACAACCACTGGTCACTCGGGCTGGAAATATCGGCCGGTAGGGGGACCACGACACTGCTAGGCACCGTGTTGTGGGATAGACCACGGCCCGCAAATGCGGGACACTCGGTGGGAGAACCGGTCGGGATGAAGGAACCGCGACGCCGCTTGGCGCCGCGTGGGAAGAATTTAGGCCCACACAGTGGGACGCTTGCGCTGGACAGAACAGGCCATCTTCGGGCGGCCAAGCTGACCCCCAGCAAGGTCGGACCCACCAATCATGGCGGGGCCGACTCCCAGTCGGGTCGAACCCACCGAACCGGGTCGGGCTGACCCGCTAGCCCACTGGGCATGGGGGACCGGGCCCGTTTCACTTAATGGTGAATAACTTCTAATCCACGCGTCTGATCGACGCGCCCTCTGTGGAAATAGGACCCTTGCGATGAGGTGGTACTTTTGTGATACACTAAGTGAGTTTTTGATGACTTTGGGAAATGACCGGTTTTGGATCGAGTGTAAATCCAACCGGTACCCTGGAAAGTAAAATCCAATAACTCTCATACCGGGCATCCAATTGACGCGCCGTTTGTCGCGTTGGGTTTCTCTTGACGAGAAAAACCTTCAGGATACATCATCTCAGGAAGTCGTATAATTTGATGTATCGACCCCCTTTGCTCGAGGAGTGGACCCTCCCGGAATCGAATGAGTTGTGTGTGGGGACCCTAGAGCTGGCTACGACTACGACAACTAATGTACTAGAATCCTTCGTGGGTTTGACGACGATGACTACTGTACTGAAATCATGTCTGGGTTTGACAGTTCTGAATTATTTTCATGTATCATGTGTGGGTCCGACAGAATAGCTGGCTTGTATCCTGTGTGGGTCTGATAGCTTAGCTGGCCTGTATGTTGTGTGGGTATGATAGCTTAGATGAGATAGCTGGCATGTATCATGTGTTGGTCCAGCATCTTAGATGAGATAGCTGAAATGTATCTTGTTTGGGTTCGATAGATTAGTTGGTCCTATATCTTGTGTGGGTTCGACTGCTTAGATGATCCAGTGGCTACATCTAATCATCTATATCTCTCTACTATTGTGGCATGCATGTTTGAACTGAGTCATGTCTTTCAACCATTATCATCATGGTGATTGACTTTACATCCTTTGTGGAATTGGTTTCTGCTAGGGCTCGAGAGTAGGAGCCGGTCTGAGAAGGGTAACATAAGTATATGTATGGGTATATACCTATGTGGGGTTGGATGATACTTTGTGATTGTATATTTCTTATTTTGTTTTTCCTTAGTGGATATTGTGAGACCTTGTGGTTCTCGGGGTCCCTACTGAGTATCGTTATACTCACCCCCACATGGGCTATGCCCGCACCTCATTGTGTTGGATGTAGATGACGGACAGCGCTGACCGAGGTGTAGTGTATGAGGACTGGATGGTACCGGAGGTGGACCTCATGACGAGTCTGTACCCAGAGGAGACGGAAGTTTGTGGAACACTGAGGAGGATATCTGTACCTACCCGTTAGGTAGTATCTGTGGTGGATGATCCTGGAGATTCTAAGCACCTTCCACCTGTGTTTCTTTTTACTTGTACCTATTTGTCATTTCCATGAACTTTTCTATTGGGTCTGTATACTGGACCATTTACTTTTTAGCACACTCTATTGAATTCAGTTTTACGTAGTTTTTACTTTCTGTAGCATACTATATTGTGTTTTTTACTTTTATAAAGGCAATTCCTTCCCCTCTTAGGGATTCATGCCATTGGGGCTAGTCACCAACCCTTGGCCTTTGGAAGGCGGGCTTGTGGTAGTCACGGCACGGGCCCCGAGGATGTGTCGTGACAAATTAGTATCAAAGGAGTCAGTTTTATCGAAGAACATAGGACTCTGATATTTCTTTTTTATGAATAAATAGTGTTAAGAGTATTGAGTGTGGGGTTTAGTCCAGGGAGTCCAGTGTTGGTGTGGTGGCCAACATATCCATACAACAGAACCCTGGCCTCAGATTTTTGACTCAGTGCACGAAAACACTGATTGTATGTTTGTTTCCTTAGAAAAAGGTTTCTTTGTGATTAATTTGTGTCAGCTCAAAAGGTATACTGTTTTAACCGTGGCACACCTATTTATTTTTTTTGATGGCCCCATGAAGGCATCCAACTAGGGTTCTGAGTTACATACGAGATTGAAGCCCACCGAGCGACGAGGCCACAGTGCAGGGCCACATCATAGGTGAGGTACCAGCGGTACCACTACCTGTTGGGCCAACAATACCACTGGATCCAGTAGCAAAGAGTGCATGCCTCCTGAGTGCGTTGCACGAGTTCCAGCGCTAGAGGTCTCCTAGGTTCTGGGGAGAGACGGACCCACAGGTAGCTGAGGCTTGGCTGGAGGCTATCGTGAAAGATTTTAGATTGGTAGGGACAACAGCTGACCTTATGGTGATCCTTTCCACGAGTCTCTTGCACACAGCAGCAGGTAGATGGTAGAGTTGGATGATCTAGGTGCATGATGATGCATGCTTACTCTGGATGGACTTTGAGAGTCTATTCCGCTTGGAGTGTGTTCCATACACCATTAGTGTGGTGCAGATTTAGGAGTTACTACACCTGCAGCAGGGAAGCATGACAGTAGCTCAGTACTCAGCGAGGTTCCCAGAACTCTCACGCTACCACAGAAATTTGGTCCGGGTCCCGTTCTTCAGGGCCCGGACCTTCGAGCCGGGACTCAGGCATGAGATCCGGGCTTCGATGATTCCCCGCAGTATTCCGATGCAGGAGGGGGTAATCGAGCGAGCCCTTCTGGTGGAGAGTTTTCTCGCAGAGCAGTCACCAGCGGTGATACCAAGCACTGGGCGACACATAGAAAATTATTCTACAGCCGACAGTAGACAGATGATGAAGGGGTCTAAGCGGACCAGGACATCAAGTGGGCAACCCCAGGATACGGGTTCAAATGTGTGGGGCACACGAGACAGAGTATGCTATACGAGGAGCATGTAGTTCTATTCATGCGGAAGGAAGGGCCACATGGCTCGTGACTACCCGACCCTCCTTGATGATAGGTAGTAGACATTAGAGGGACCCCCTAGGAAGAGGCAGGGGTTCGACCGTCAAGGTCCACCAGGAATAGGTAGACGAGGCAGAGGAGCTGTTTGAGCAGCGAGTGGTGAACGACATTTTGATTCTCTACCACACAACCATAAGGACATCCACCCAACCACAGGGAGCTGGTGGAAAGAGGCAGGCTCACCTCCAGTAAGTCGAGACCTACGACCACGGTGCAAATGAGACGATTCAAGTTACTATCTGTGTCTACTCCGCCATTGCTATAGTACTCATAGACACATGTGGAAGTCATTATTTTATTGATGATGCCCTCGTTCAGAGCTCAGAGATTCTGATGGAGCCATTAGATCGATCCATACAGCTAGAGACTTCTACAGGAGGAGACTCGGTGATTACGCACTGGTTCTGGTAGTGTGAGATTAATCTAGGAGGTGAGAGCTTCGGCTGGGATCTTCTTATAGCGGCGTCGAGGCCTTACGACGTCATTTTGGATATGGACTGGTCATCCATAGTTCATGGTCATATTGACTATATTGGGAGCAAAGTAAGGTGTATCCACATGGATGGGACCAGGTTCACCTTCACCGGAAATAAGGGAGCCTTAGTAGTTCAATATGGACTTACGCAGAGGAGGGGGTAGCCGATCACACATCAGTTGGCTAGTCTCATCCTTGGAGAAGTTGATGTGTGGAGTACGAGTATTCCTATTGTGGTGGATGAGTATGAGGATGTTTTCCCAGAAGACATTCTAGGACTACCTCCTCATTGAGAGGTAGAATTCTCGATTGATATTTACCCTGGGATAACACTGATATCTAATCCAGCATATTGAATGGCTCTCACCGAGTTTTGTGAGCTGTGGTTATAGCTGGAGGACTTGCAGGGGAAGGGATTTATCCGACCCAGTGTTTCACCTTGGGAATGTCTGATTTTGTTCACCAAGAAGGCAGATGGTAGTTTGTGATTGTGTGTCGACTATCGTCACCTGAGTCATGTGACCATGAAGAACATTTACCCACTCTCGAGGATTGATGACCTCTTTAATCAGCTCAAGTGAGCATGATGGTTCTTGAAGATAGACCATAGGTCAGGCTATCACCAGCTCAGAGTTCGAGATGAGGATGTGTATAAGACAACCTTCAGGTGTCAGCATGTCCTCTATGAGTTCTTGGTTATGCCATTTGGCATAACCAACTCTCCAGCAGTGTTCATGAGTCTCATGAACAGGATCTTACATCCTTACCTCAATCAACTTTTTGTAGTCTTCATCAACGACATACTGATTTACTCGACTACTGAGGAGGAGAACACCTACCATTTGCGGGTAGTACTAGATAGACTTTGAGATCACCAGCATTATCGTAAGCTCTCGAAGTGCCAATTCTGGATTCGAGTGGTTCACATCTTAGGTCACGCTATCTTGGAGGTTGGAGATGTAGTGGATCCAGCGAAGATTGAGGTAGTGATTTCTTGGAATCCACCAGGAGAGTGAGAGAGGTTGGGAGTTTCCTGGGTCTGGTTGGGTACTATTGGGGATTTCTGACAGACTAATCTTGAGTATTAGCTCCGTTTTCAGCATTAACAAAGAAATCCCTTCATGTGGTCAGATAGATTCCACCAGACCTTTCAGAAGATGAGGCATAAGTTGACTAGTGCACCCATCTCAAGAATGTAGGAGGAGGGTGTAGGGTACGTTGTCTACTGCGACACATCAGGGACCAGACTCGGGTGTGTTCTGATGCAAAAATGAGTAGTGATCGCATATGGTTCATGACAGTTGAGACATCACAAGTAGAACTATGCTACCCATGACACAGAGTTAGCAGTAGTGGTATTCACCTTGAAGATATGTTGGCACTATCTTATGTGCTAGCGTTTTACAGTCTACTCTGACCACTAGAGAATCAAGTACATCTTCTCGCTGAAGTTATCCACCCTGAGATAGCGGTAATGGCTCGTGTTCATCAGGGAATATGACTTTGAGATAATCTATACTATTGGGAAGGGGAATATTGTAGCAGAATCTCTCAGTAGATGATTGGGCATTAGGTAGCTGTGGGAGGTGACATAGGAGCTGGCCTCGTTGCATATATCATTTGTGGATAGAGATGGAGCAGCCTTTCATCAGTCTCTCACAGTCACTCCTCCATTTCATCCGCGAGTTAGAGAGGCCCAACATGGGGACGTTGACTATGAGACGTGACATGCTCAGATATCCTCAGGGCAGGAACCTGATTGACTTTCTAAAGGTGGGGAGCACGTCATTCTCTTCAGAGGACATACCATGTTATCAATTTCACTACAACAGGAGGTGTTGAGGGAGTTCCACACTCCCCCTCTAGCGGTACATCCATGTGTGTACAAGATGTATCATGACCCTAGACATCAGCACTGGTGGCCAAGTATGAAGAAAGCAGTAGCAGAGTTTGTCTCTCGATACCTCATTTGTCTGTAAGTGAAGGCAGAGCACCAGGATTCAGTAGGCTTGGTTCATCCCATAGATGTTCTAGAGTAGATGTGGGACGGGATAAACATGGATTTCATCATGGGACTTCCACGCACATCTAGAGGACATGACTCTATCTGGGTGATCATAAACCGACTCACCAAGTCAGCCCACTTCCTACTGATCAGAGAGCAGGGCATAGTAGCGGGCTGGGGACGCCTCTATTTTCTGGTGATCGTATGGATTCACGGTGTACCATGAACTATCGTATCTGATCGAGAAGCTCAATTAACTTCTAGGATATGGAAGGGGTTATATAAGTATTTGGGAATTAGCTTCACTTGAGCACTGCCTTCCATCCTCAGATGGATGGTCAGACTGAGAGGACCATTCATACTCTAGAGGATATGGTATGTGCATGTGTCCTCGACTTTGGTCACAGCTGGGAGGATCACTTACCCATGGTGGAGTATGTGTAAAACAACATCTACCACTACACCATCAGGATAGCCCCTTAAGATGCATTGTACGGCCGACCTTGCAGATCACCTTTGTGATGGACTTACCCAGGGGAGTCAGCACTTGTAGGACCAGAGATGGTGTCGGCTATGATGGGGAAGTTGTTGATCCTCTAGGAGCAGATGAAGACTCCACAGAGTAGATATAAGTCCTATGCTAATAGGAGACGAAGACCACTGCAGTTCAAGTATGGAGACTATGTCTTCCTATGTGTCTCACCTCAATGAGGTCTACAAAGATTTTGCCGTGGTGGCAAGTTATCCTCGCGATTTATCATGTCATTCGAGGTCCTCAGCAGAGTAGGCGAGGAAGCTTACCTCCTGGCCCTTCTACCTCAGTTGCACCAAGTGGACGATGTCTTCCATGTATCTCAGCTGAGGAGATACCTGCACAACCTGTCCCACATCATCAACCATAGGGAGCTGGACATCGATGATGGGGAGACTTTCACCGAGGTTCCAGTGGAGATTAAGGACTGACAGGAGAAGGTCCTATGAGGATGGTCGATTCCTCTAGTGTGCATTCGCTGGCAACATGGGAACCTCCAGGAGAGTACATTAGAGCGGGAGGCTCATATGCATGCTCAGGACCCCCCATTTGTTTCACTAGTGCGTGTATTATCTTTATGGGGACGTAAATCCCTATGGTGGGGGTAATTTAATAACCCATAAATTTCATTGAATTTTTTTTCTTAAATTCTTTGGAATTTTACGAGTCCGCAGTTTCTTACGGCGCCTGATTCTGAGGCCCGGTGTTCCAGGAATCAATTTCATATTTTTTAGCTACATTCTGTAAAGGTACATGCAGGTTTTTCTATATTTTCAACCGGTGCTCGAAATTTAAATTTGATGACACTGATGAACTCGCAGCATCGATGTTTGCTTATGTGGACCTTTACCTTAGTTGCGTTTTTTACAGATTGAAAGTAATTTTTTTGGAATTCTTAATTAACTAAATAAAAATTATGTGTTGCATAATTTTTGTTAAGGGGTGGTTATTTTCTCCAATGAGGAGTTGGAATTGGGGCCCACATACCACACAACCTTCCATGAGAGGATATTGTGTGGTGGGCCCACACGAACACCAAACCCTTGATCTCCCCATGTAACTCTATTATAATTAAGGGAGTCATTTAAACTTCTAACCATCACTTTAAAATTTTTTTTTAAACACTCCACCTCCAACTTGCTTCATTAATTATCCAACACCATTCATTAACTGATTGAGCTCTATATTTGATTAATTATTTTTATTGTTCAAATATTGAAAACATTATGCCAAATTTAAATAAGTGCATCATTTATTTTATTTGGTGTTGGCATAATCGTTGAAGAGCCTTGGAGATTAGAGAGAGTCTTCTTCCCAGGAAGTACATCTTCCCCTTGATGAAGAACGCTCCACGTCTCTGAAGGACGTGAAGAAAAATCCCCTCTTCTTCTTCAACCGGGGCAAGAATGTGAGGCGATGCCCACGGGGAACGCTGGTCTTCCTTCTCCTTCCTCCACGTCATGGAAGAAGACGTTTTCATCTAAGAGCGTCGCCAATGACTACGTCTATCCCTCCGATGTTGATGGGATGGAATCCATCTCCCATGATGTTGTTTTCCACAACATCGACTGTGTACCTTGAATCGAGGTTTGAGGATTTTATTACATTATATTATTTCCATGCTATTCGACGCATACATTGTTCGATAGTGGACATTTGTTATCATAATATGGAGAATGGTGTGAGGCGAAAAAACACGTCCCGACATCCCTCCATTGGATTATGCTTTTTGATGATGGAGGCGGAGCTGAGAGGTTGCGGTGACATCGCACCGCACTGGAGGAAGGAGGCCACGATCTTGAAGCGGTGGCGACCGAAGGCCGCAACTAGGTCGGGTCGTGACGGTGGAGGACCTGTTTCGTCGTACCTACTGCATGGAGGGAAACCGCGGCCCGCAACCGCGGGCCTCTTGGGATGGATGAACTGGCCAGCTAAGGCTGGTTGGGTAGGGGAAACGTGGCACTGTTAGGCGCCGCTCTACGGAAAACAACACGGCCCGCAAACGTGGGCTTCTCGGTGGGAGAATTATCCGGCAGCCTTCCGGATGGGATGCAAGATATGTGGTTCCACTTGGTGCCATGTGGGAATAACCATAGCCCACACAGTGGGCCGCTTGCACCAGACAAAACTAGTCAGCCGAGCTAGGAGAAGCGGCGCCGCTTGGCGCCGCCAGGTGAACGGGATAGGCCCGCTCTGCAGGCCGGGTCTGAAGGTGGGTCGCGCCCCACTAGGCTAGGCAGACCCCCAGCTGGGTCGGACCCACCGGAATAGGACGGGTCAACCCCTAGTCAGGTCAGACCCGCTAAACCGGGACGGGCCGCACTGCCAACCCACGAGGCTTGATGGGCCGAGCCCGTATCGCTTAATGGTGAATAACTTCTAGATCGTGTGTCCGATCAACATGTTGTCTACATCACTGGGACCCTTGAGACGAGATGGTCCATTTTTGATACTCTATTTGAGTTTTTCGAATCTTTGGAAAATGTTTGGGTTTGGATCGAGCGTAAATCCAACTGGGCCCTTGAACGGAAAATCCAATAACTCTCAGACCGGGCGTCCGATTGGCATGATGTCTGTCACATTGGGTTTCATTTGACGAGAAGGAACTTTAGGATACGTCAAATCAAGACTTCATAATAGTTGATGTATCTACCCCCTTTTCTGGAAGAGCTGACCCTCTCGGAATTGATCGTGCTGTGTGAGAGAACCCTAGAGCTAGCTGCGACTACGAAAACTACTGTACTAGAATCCTCTATGGGTTCGACGGCGATGAGTGCTGAACCGGAATACTGTTTGGGTTCGAAGGTGCTGACTTCTGTTCCTGTATCCTATGTGGGTCTGATAGAACAGATGGTCTGTATCCTGTGTGGGTCTGACACCTTAGATGAGATAGCTGGCATGTATCCAATGTGGGTCCAACAGCTCAACTGCTTCTGTATCCTGTGTGGGTCCGATAGCTTAGATGAAATAGTGGCTACATCTGATCATCTATATCTATCTACTATTGTGGAATACCTGTGTGAGCTGAGTCATTTCTTTCAACCATTATCATCATGGTGATTTACATTATTTCCATTGTGGAATTGGTTTGTTCTTAGGCTTGGGTGTTGGAGATGGTCTGAGATTGGTAACATAAGTATATGTATGGCCATATACCTAAGTGGGGTTGGTTGATACTTTGTGATTGTATATTTCTTCTTTTGTTTTTCCTTAGTGGATATTGTGAGAGATTGAAGGTCTCGGGGTCCCTAAGGAGTATCATTATACTCACCCCTGCACGGGCTAGACCCGCACCTCATTGTGTTGGATGCAGACGATGGACATCGCTGATAGAGGCAGAGGGTATGAGGACTGGATGGTACCCAGAGTTGTACCTCACGACGAGTCAGTACCTAGAGGAGATGGGAATACGTGGAACACTGAGGAGGCTATCTGTAACAACCATTTAGGTAGGATCTGTGGTGGAAGATCCAGGAGCTACTAGGAACCTTCCATCTATTTGTCTTTTTAGTTGTACATGTTTGTCCTTTCCTTGTAATTTACTGTTGGGTTTGTATACTGGACCATTTACTTTTCCGCAAACTCATTTATATTCTGTCTTACTTATTGTTTAGTTCTAATAGCATACTCTATTGTGTTTGTTTACTTTTATAAAGGCAATTCCTTCCCCGCTTAGCGATTTACGCCTTTGGTGCTAGTCGCCAGCCACTGGCCTATGGAAGCCGGGTTTGGGGTAGTCACGACACGGTCCCCAAAGAGTGGTCATGACAATCTACTTCAAAAAATTAACTATAATGAACTCAATTACATTTTCTACTATATTTTATATAAACAAATATGAATTTGGTTGATGTGGATTCTTACCATATCCTTTTTAAATTATCAGATATATTTCAAAAGGGTACATCCAAAATAAATAAATAAGAAAATATTTTTTATCTCTAGCACGAAAGGAATCAAAATATGAACCATTACATATAAATTGTTGAAAATACATTTATATAATTAATATTTAATAAGGATAATTCATTCTTTAAATAGTATAAAAATTTGCTATGAAATTTTAAATAAAATGTAATTGAAAAACTAGTATAACATGGTAATGTAAATATTAAAAAAATTATAAATATTACAAGTGATGTTACTTGGGGTCTTTATTGAAAAAATACATAACTATCCTAAAATATTATACATATAACCATTATATTCATAAATTAAAACAATATTTTCATATTTGAAGAAAACCCACATGGTAAGTTAATACCATACATACAATAAAAAATATTTATATTTTCACTCATTGTTAATTTGTGATAGGATATCAGAAAATATATTTTTCAATAATTTTTGGAACTAACTCCATATGTATTGTCTATGTTTTTCTATCCATTATTGTATTGAATAAATATTTTTTCTTTCAAATTTATTTCAAAATTGTTCCAATTAATAATTCAGATATTTTTTTCTAGACATGTATGAATTTAATAATATGTATTCTATAAAAAAATAATCAGTAAGGTATGTCAAATTATTTAAATCATTTATTTCATGTAGTATTTTAATAACAAGAACATTCATTATTCAATTCTAAATTTGAGATAGATCATTTTCACAATTTAATGATATTATTTTGTTAATAATAGTAATTAATAGATATATCACACTCTTTTAAACGGTTAATTTCCTTTTTTTAATCAACCAAAAGTATGAAACATTCTCAAAAATATCAGATTTCCCTTATAGTGTTTCCTTCTTACATCCTTCTATTGATGATATGATGTCCCCTATTAGTAAATTATTCCAGATTTATATACCTCAACATTGTATATAGAATCATTTCTATGTATATGAAGGTATTTTATATTGAATGTTTTCATATCAATAAAAATAAAGCTCTCTTTATTGTGTATATTTTATATAGTAACACCTACATCCCATATCAATATCAATTTTTCAATTAATGGTGATACATAAACATCAACAACATTTCTAGGGTATTATTATCTATATATAATCATGTTCATCAACATATATTTTATTTTAATATATATCATTGGTAATATGTTTTATAAAACCAAAATTACTTGACATGATCTATGACAGATATAGAGGATCAAAAATTAATTCATTCCATTTCTACAAAGTCATGTTATTTTATTTTTATCTTAATATATAAAATTAAAGAAGATGTACTCAAATATCTTTCATTATGGTTAATCATAAGTATGAAGTGGGATTTTATCATTGTTTTTGTCATCTATATGAAATGATTTAGACTTTTCATTATATGAATTTGGATGGGGATGCGTTAAATGGGGAATTTTTATATAATACCAAATTTATTAACAATTTGATTAGTTAATATTTTTTATAATTAATCATTATTATATAATTCATATATATTATATCATAATGTCCATCATTTGGTAAATTATAATAAACATGCATTATATTCATATAAATTGCATAATAAATGTGGAAATTAATTACCATCTAATTTCATATTCTAATTGATCATAATATTTTTTTCCTCATTGAGGATCCAGAGGCCCATTGACTTCTAAAATTATCACTCAAAAATTTATATGAAATTATACTAATATTTTATCACTCGAACATTTCATTTCATTAAATATATGTAATATTTTAATTTTGAATGGAATTGTAACTATATTGCAACCTAAGAATAGTGGTTTCCACGAAAATCACTATAATTATTTAACACCTATTATTTCAATTGATTAAACACCAAAATCATGAATTAATTAGTCAATAACATCATTGGTCTCTTTTCAAACATCACTACCACCATTATAAAATAACATGTTTTTTGTTTCAGCATTCCAGATATATCATATTTAATTATTTTTTAAACCATATAAAATAAGTTACACATTGATTTATCTATACAATAAAATTATCATATTCAGAAACATCATTCATGGAAAAAAAATCATATCATTGTCTTCAATATTTCATCTAGAATATTCTATGAAAATATAATCCCCCTTCAGGTACAAATTAAGTTCCCTTAGTTAATCTATCCATTTATGATAAATTATTTACTTCATGTCACCATATAATAGATGAATATTTTAAATCGTATAAATACTTAAACACATATTTATATATAAATATATTTGAAACATCTAAAAATATTAATTTATAAACACAAACACTTTTAAAAATAATATTGTTATTATTAAAAAAACAGAAATGAAAAAATAAATCAATAGATGAATTATTTATAATGAAATGTACATTAAATGAAAAAATATAAACAATTTGAATAAATATATGATCATAAATTATTTCAACCACAAGTAAAATGTGAAAAATATATAAAAATTTTAAAATAAAAAACATAAAATATTATAATTATACACAAATTTTACTATTAACAAAAATTTAGAATCACAAAAAATAATTGCATAAATTTATTTATAATAAAAACATTTACTAATGAGAATAATAAAAAAATTAAAATTAATGAATTAATTATTATAATAACATTAAATGATTACCTAATCAAACTTCATGTAAAAATGATAATAAATATAAGTAGAATTCTTATATATAGATATTGAAATCCAAAAAAGTATTTTTATGGCTGTGGATGAAAGAAAAATAATAGAATATTGAGGAGTAATATTTTTGAAATAATGTAGAAATCGTTCAATAAATTTATTCATGCATGGTTGAGAGTCACACATATTAGGATTTGAGTGGACCAACTGTTTTTTAGGTTTGTGAAATAAAAATATGTGATTTAATTTTTATGGAATGAATGGGAATAAATAAGTATGAAAACAGAGCATCAATTCAAAATCGATCACAAGAAGAGTGTAATCTTTTGTTGTGAGCATAAGGGATTCTAAAAGACTGCATTGAAAAATGAGGAGAATGTTATGTGTTTTAGAATTTTTAAATTACTTTTATTTATAAATTTCATAATCAAATATTAATAATACTATAGATTTAATTCTATTTTATTATTAATATAAAACTATTGCTAAACGTCCATTATAAAAATTTTTATCTTTTTTTAGTATTACCAATATTAAAATACATCATATATATTAACATCTATAATTTTAATAAAAAATAAAAAGGTTGAGGTCAAATAACCTTTTTCTACAACTATCTTGAAATAATTATCAATGTTAATCATATTATGGATATGAGTATAAAATAAAATTTATTAAGTGATAACTCGTCAAATGAATTTGGAACCTTATTGAAAAATTTTTATGATTCTAAGAGGAATTTAGATTCGTCTATTAAAAAATAGAAATATAGTTCAATAAAGAATTATATTATCTGACACAATTTTTCTCTACATAAGTGCATTTCTTATTTTACCAGAATATATATTTTATTTAATGTTGATATTATATTCTATAAGGCTGATCTCATAACATAACTTCCTTATGAAGTTGATTATGATATGATTTTTCTATAATATATTATATTATCAGTTGAGTATCATGTATTAAATTCATTTTTATGGAAATATATTAATTATTATCCCACTAAATTGATGACCACATTGGAAATCATCATACACATTGTTGGTAAAAATCATATTTCATAATATAATCCATTGTGTACCAAAAAAATATGACATAACTATTTATATTAATAAATATATTTTACATCATATCAAATTTAAATCATAGATACTTTAGTTGATAAATATTTTAAAAAATATAAAATTTGTGTCCACCCAACCTAAATACACAAAAATTCCAATGTTTAGGGTTTCCAAAAAAATTAAATCCAAATAAATTTAATATAACAATGAACCTAATGGTTATAGTCACCACATTACTAACATTATATACACAATATTATCCAATGGATCATAATGATTATGATCACCTGTAATGAATGGTTTGGGTGTTGAATTTTTTAGGTTCATATTGAATCAAAAAGTTCATATTTTCAATTTGATTTGTTTTACTCATATTCCTTAATACAATTCCATTTACATGAATTCGATACCCATATTAAAATAATATAGAGTAAATGGTTATTTTTTTGAATTTTTATAACATATAATGATTCATTGATCTAATATTTTTGCATTCTTGTGAAACTATATGCGTAAATTAGTATCAAATTATGATTAAGATTTTAGATAAATCAATTAATAAAAAATAAAAAAAATTTATTATTATGTACAATTATATATATATGACATATAGTAAACATAAATATTTATTTGGGAAATTTTAAACAATATAATGTTCTGAGGAAAAATACAATTTAAGGGGTGGGTTAATTCAGAATATAACATTCAATATGTAACAAAAACAATTTCTGGAATAAATATTCAAATAAAAACTAACATAAAAGTGTTGTTTCCAAGGACAACATGATAATAGAAAATAAATCACATATATGACAATAAATAATTTCATGATAATGGATTAGATAATATTATACCCCATGAACAAACTATCGTGGAACCATGATATGGAATCATACAAATATTATTAAGGAATAAAAAATTTACCATACATTTTTCAATCAAGATTCTAATTGATTCATCAAGATGATAAATAATTGCGTCCTCAACACATCAACAAATAATTTCAATGTGGTGATCATATTATGATAATGTATAATATATATATATAAATATATATTTAATAATAATTTTTGAAAAGAAACCTATTTTATATTCATGGAAATAGTTGTACATATAGTAATAATTGATATACACATTATATTCATTTCCTAAATCAACTGAAAAATATGACTATCTAGGTGAATATCTATTTATTAACAATAAAACTATAGGATATCGAAAATATAATGGGGTGTATCCTAACCAAGAAACATTAATGACTGTTTTCATTAATTTAATAAAAGTATTTCAAAAAAGAAATAGTAATTGAATGTAGTGTTAACAATAGTAGGAAAAATATGATACTATACAACCCATTAAAAATTAAGATTAAGTTTCAAATATATTCTTTATGTATTAGTGATATAAAATTTCATTATAGAATGGAATCCAACTCGAAATAAATTGATAATAAATTGGAACATATACCAAAATCATGTTTAATATACTTGTGACCTAATATAGGCTTAAAAATATACATTGACTTCATCCTTATATAATTCCACCTAAAAGATATAATAAAACATTAATAACAAAAAATATAATATATATGGATTTAGTAAATTGTGTATATGAAAATTGTAATATATATTTTTTACCCTATATTTTTTATATTATATAAAGAAATGGAATAAATATCATTAATTTTAATATAATAACAGATTAAAAAATATTAGGAAAAATAAAATATCAAAATTAAATAAAAAGTGATTACAAAATATTACACATGTAATAAATGAGAATTGATTAGGAAAATTTCATTATTACTTTTATTCTTAAATATTTATTAGAATAGAAAATAAAATCTGTATAGAGGCTTCTAATATGGAAAATGAGAGTATAATGATGATCACTAATTTTGGATGGCAAAGGAATGGCTAGATCAGTGGGATTTTATAAAAAAATGTGTGAAATTTTGTTTATTAATTTCTAAACATATTCTTAAAAAATATAGGTTTGGGAAAATAAAAAACTCATTTTCCTACCAATGTTTCTAACTCATTTGTATTAAAATTAAATATATAATTTGTTTTAATTTCAATACATTGGAATTTAAATCCATTATTTTATATTACATTGGTAATATAAATATCATTTAGTTCAAAAAACTTTTTCTTTTATGACTTGATTTCAACATTAGAGTTTCGTATTTAATTTATAAATTTGAAAATAATTTTAATTCAATAATATTAATAATATTAATAAAACATGTTTTCTTTTTAAGGTATTACCTTATATTTATTATTATATAAAAATAATCATATAATATATAAAATTTATTCCTCTAGTAATTTTATATTTATAGAATAAATTGAATGTTTCTAAAAATTCATAAAAATTATCAATTTGAAAATTTTCACATCCAAATTTTAAATATCATATCCTTTTAAATAAATAATTTTATATACAGGAACAATTTAATTTTTAAATAGGACTCTTATATTATTACAATATAGTGAGTTCTTTTCACAAAATTTGAAATATAATTCATCTTTAAAATAAAATTCTGTATATGTAATATGTGTTCAATTATATTACATTACAATGTATAATACATATTTTTTAACATAGTTAATATATTATTATCAAATAAATTTATTAATTTTATTGTAAATATTCCTCAATAATGGTTTTCTTTCTATTATAATAGTAATATTTAAAATGGTTAAATTTTAGGATTCATATTCAGTGTAACACCCAAATCTTCCACGGTATGTTTCCCTTTAAATAATGCAACAACTTGCATTGTACCCAACTTGGAGATTCTAACACAACACGACCAATCAAACTAGCCGTTATGAATAGAAATAGACACTTGTTGAAATTATATAAATTTTATATTTCAAAATGGACTTCATTTTGGATTTGGAATATCAAAATTAACTTAGGGTCAATTTTTTGTATTATTCTGAAAACTTTCAATTTTTGATGAATAGTTACAAAACATTATGTTATTGGTTAAAACCGAGTTTTTTATTTAAATAATTAGTTATTTAATTTTAATTTATTTTAGGTAAAAATAGATACATAATATATACATATGTCCAACACAATTCATTGGAGTCATTTTATAATAAATTTAGATATATAAAATTTTATGGAACTATTTACTATCTTTTATTCACCTCCTAGGAGCATTTGAATTTTATTATAAAACATAATTTTACCACTTATGTGAGTTTAATTTCCAAAATCGGAGACACATTGTTAATATCATTATTTAAAATGTGGTTAAATAAGATAAAAAGAATTATTGGTGAATAGTAACTTTTTTATTTTATTTACCACAGTTAAAAGTAAATAGGGTAATTAAGCTTAAAAATGATATCATAATTACCCTAACACATGTCCTAATTCTTTTGGATAAGTCTAATTCGACCAAAAACATAAGGAATAAAATGTGATCCCCTTTGGTCCCCTTGACTAAGATTAGGACATTTATTTTTATTTTATTTAATGAAGAGGTAAAAGATTTCAAATAAAATATTAATAACTAAACCATTTTTAATGTATAGTTATATATAAAATAAATTCAATGTAAAATATTAATTAGAAAGATAAAACTTTTTCCTACATAATGTATTTTATTTATAATTTTTAAACGTCAAATAATTAAATTTATTAACGACCCAATGCTGATGTAATAATTTCCTTATTAATGATAGATTAAAATAATTGATATTATAATTATCCGAATAAATCATATTTTATAATTTTAATTAATTATGTTGATTTATAGGTTAATATTACATATTAGGGTTGGTTAAATATATTTTATTTTAGGTGTTAATGTTTTTATGGTTTGAAAAAAACTCAAATACTAAATAGTGTCAAAATTGACATAATAGAGTTTATTTAAAAATATATTATATTAGTAATTGATATAATATTCCTAAAAATATGAGGATCATAAAAATGACTTATATATGGTTATATATATTAATAATGAACCACATGGGTTTCTCATGGAAATTATATTATTTTTATTAACCATATAATATAAAATTACAATGAGACATGGTAAATGACAAACTATTTATCTAAGAGTTAAATCTAAAAGATAAGGTTATTATGATGACCTAAACCTATCTAAAAAATTGATTTAGAGGTTTTTGACCCATCCCCACCTTAACATTTGAATTATTTCTTTCGGATCCATTATAATCCAAGAATTATTTAATTATAAAATAATGTTTCTAGCTTTTTCTAAAGTGAACCTCACCACTCTTATAAAGAGGAAATTCCCCTTCTCTTAATTTCACGTCTCCAAATCCTTTTTTCATGGAAAATAAATACCCAAATATCCTACCAACTTTCCATTATTCATCATAGCTTCCTTTCTTTTTTCAAAAATCCAACTTAAAGAGCCCTTTTGATCAAATCAAAAGGAAAAAACTGAAGAAGAGGTACATACTTCATCACCTCTTTCAAGGTCATTTCTTCTTCCACTTCCTGTTTCTTTGTTTCTTCCATTCAAAAATACTACCTCCAATATATCCTATATAATTCGATGTTATTATAAAAATTTTATTACCATATTACTTATTCTATCCATATTATAAATTACAATGTCACCATACATACGTACATATGAATTACCATCTCCACGTCCTGGGGTATTTTTTTATTCAAACAATTCATCATTTGGATGGGTATAATAATGATTATAAATGGATAAAATAATAAATATAACTTGATTATTATTCTATATATATGATATACCATCAAATTGTATATGATATTAATATCAATAGAATTATATTTTCGCTCGTGCTTAGGTACGGATTACCGTCTCCACGAACGCGATGTGATTCATTTCCCATCATATCCATTCAAGACTAATTTTCATTTGATGATTAAAAAAATCATGTTAAAATAAATAATATCATTATGAATATTAATAAGATACCTTTTATCCCAAAAAACATTACTTATGTTAAAAATAATATAAAGGAAAACGTATTTGTTAATACATGAAACGATGATACTACTGAAATATCATTAACAAACCAATATTTGAATATCATATATTATATCATATTAGTGTATATGGTTAATACATAATTTAATAACAATTATTTCACCATTATACAGGAGGCCAACCTACCCTCGACCAACGAAAATTATATGTTAAGGGTTCATTTCACAATCTCTTTATTATCCGAGGTTGTTTTTACGTAAATATCTACTAAGACCTCTTTATCATCCACATCCGTGTTTCTTAAAAATATATATCAAAAAAATATTAAATATTTTTTTGAAAATGGGTTAAATTTATTTATACCCTTATTTGACATTATATGTTTTTGAATGGTATCATTCCATCTTTCTCCAATGAAGTTAATTTATGTCCTTTTAAACAAAATTAAGGTAAAAAAGTTTTTTTAACTTATATGGAAGGAGCAGCTATTTTCCAATATTATAACATCATTGAATCCTCTCTAAAAATCTTATAAGAATATTTTAAAAATTAATATTTTCTTTTATAATTAAATTTCTTCTAAATGATTTCAAAATAGAATGAGATATTCCGCTGTAAATGGATTTTATTTAATAGAAGTCAACATACGTTGATGGGTTTAAACTTCTTTGAAGTTGATTTATTATGTTACAAAATTTCATTATTGTATTGAAGGTTTTTTCATATTTTTTACAATGGATGTGTTATTTTTAAACCATTCATGGTTTATGGATAAGGGATTGACATTTCGTATGTTAGTTTTAATACGAAGGATTATGTTATATTTAAACCTTTTTATATGAGGGATGCAGTGGAATTATTAAGTGATGGGTGGAGCCTACTATATCTACATGATGCATCGGTATGTTTAATGAGACAAACTACAGTTTTAGAATATGTCCTCGAAAAGAATCTAATTTGTAGTCTTGGCACAATGCCTTGACTATGTGTTGATAAAGCCTGGAATTATGCATTCCATCATTATGAATGTGTCTATTGATATTGCATGTGATTATCTGACTAGTAGAGTATCGATGTGAATAATTAAATGTAATTATTTGATTTTATCATTACCATATTATGGTTATTTTCATGTTTAAAATAAAATTTTTAGTCTTCTATATTTCTTTAAATGTTTATACTTATTTATGAATGTTTCCGATATATTTTTATCCTTAGTGAGAATCTGAGCTCGTCGTATCTATATTTTTTTCCAGGATATGAAGATGTATATTATGACTGACCTACATGGATTGTCTAAAGGATATAAGTTTGTTTATAATGGGGACGAAGTGTTGTTGATGATTTTATTTCATGATGTTATGTAAAGCTGATTACTTTATAGAGTACTTCCAAAGCTAATAAACTAATCGGTCATTCAGGACATGATTCCATGTATCATGCCAATGTTATGTAATAATTCCCCAACTCTAGGTAACTGGGGTTAGGGCGTTACAGTTGATATCAGAGTAAGTTTAGTAAAAACCATGAAATATATATTTAAAAAAATGTCTTATTTGGAAACACTACCCTAAGATATACATTGAGGATTAGTATAGAAGAACATCCAAAAAAATTTAATGTAAATATTATAAGGGATTTCCGAGAAATATATCATTGTATGGATAATAGCCGGTTGAGGAAACTCTAGTACAGATGTATGTAATATTGAAAACTGTGACAAGTAGTTTCAGGAAAGACCCATGGTATCCTGGTACACGACAACTGACCTTCCTATACTCATGGTTACAACACTATCGTGGTATATTTTTAGGATAATTCACATTTTCTTTACAAACCGATTTTGAGGATTTAAATATAAGATGATAATAAATAACATTAGTTAATACAAAGGTGCATTACATTTAAAATAAGGTGTTATGATATTATCTAAATGATTTTATGACTCACACCATGGTTTCTTGTTATAGTAAATGGATGGATTCAAAGGAAGTCATCGTATCATTTAACATGATGTACAAGGTGGGTACAGTGGTGGAAATGAGAAACTAAATAGAATTTTGATAGGAGTCAAATATAATATGTTCTTGCGGAATTAGTTTTCCGAAAATATGATCAATAACATAAATATTAACCAACTCCCAGACTCAACAAAAATGTGAAAGGTGATGAATTATAAGAGCTCCATCAGTGGAGAACATGGAGAAATGAAAGCACAATATCCCTCATGTAGGAAATGTGGAAGGATACACAAAGGAAAGTAACTCAATGGAACAAAAAAAAATTTATGTGTGGGAGTGACGGTCATAAAGTAATTAGTTTTTGAGGATAAATAAAGAGTACTATGGAAGAAAATAAAAAAGAACCTAAGAATCCAATTACAGTCACTTGTCATAAATGTAAAGGTCCTTGGCATTACATGTGTTAATGCCCTTTTCTATAGGATATCCTTTATGTCTGGGAACAACCTATGTGGAAATAAATGGACGGAGAAATGTTTAATGTATGGGATCACATTGGATGACTATTCTCTTGTATGTGTAACCATGCAGTTTTTTATGTGAACTAAAGAAAGATTAGTCAATGCTCTTAACTTGAATATACCATCAGGGAACAATGGGTTTGTTATTTATAGTGATTATTCAAAGAAATAGCTTGGTTGTGTGCTTATACATAATTATAGATTTATTACTTATGAATCACGACAAATAAAATTTCATGATCAAAACATTACCACTCAGGATCTTGAGTTACCAGCTCTAATATTTCCTCTTAAAATACGTGGGCACTATCTATGTGGTGAAAAATGTGATATTTATACTGATAACGCGAGTTTGAAATATATATTCTCACTAAAAGAACTCTACATGATTAAAAGGTGACGGCTTGAACTACTCAAGGATTATGATTTCACAATACACTACCACCTGGGTAAGGAAAATAAGGTGGAAGAATCATTGAGCAGAATGTATAATGGAGTTTTGAACAAGATGAGAGTTGAAAGGGATCCTATTTTCTTGGATCTGGTGAAAATATATAGTGGAATAATAATGGAAGGTAAAACATCAATACATTTTAAAATGGTGGCCAAATAATTATCACTAGAAAGGATAAAAATATCTTAGGCTGATGATGAGTAGTTTCAAAAATAGATTAAAGGTATGAATGATGGGAGATTGAGTGACATTATATATGAAGATATGATTTTCAAATTTGGGAAGAGGAATTGTGTTCATGTTATAACAGATCTAAAAGGGAATTGTTAGATGTTGCTCAAAGCACCCATTTTTCTATACACCCCGGTAGCACCAAGATGTATAGATAATTGAAGGAACATTTTTCGTGGGACAACATGAAGAGGGAGATTGCTGATTTTGTGTCCAGATGTATAACTTTTCCTTAAGTGAAAGCTAGAAGGAAACAGCCTGGAGAAGTCATGCAACCGCTTCCCATACATGAGTGGAAATTTGATAATATTACGATATAATTTGTCATGAGGCTACCGAAGACTCCTATAAGTAATGATGCAATATGGTTCATTGCAGAATGTCTTACTAAGTCAGCACATTTTCATGCTATAATAGAAGATTTACCACTTGAACATCTATAATGACTATATATTAATAATGTTGTATGACTTTATGGAGTACCGTTATTGATGGTTTCTAACCGTGATTCATGTTTTACATCATGATTCTAGAAAAGTCTTCAGATAGCCCTAGATACTAAATTTTGTTTGAGCACTGCCTACCACCCTCAAACTGATGGATAGTCAGAACAGACTATTCAAACCTTATAAGAGATGTTGAGATCTTTCTAACTTGATTGTCAAGGTATGTGGGATTATTATTTAACTCTGGTATAATTTTCATATAACAATAGCTTTAATTCAAGAATTTATATGGCACAAAATGAAGAATTATATGGAAAGAGATGTCGCACACCAACTTGTTGGGATGATGTTGGTGAAAGAAAACACGTAGGTCCAGAACTTGTTGAGGAAACAATAGAAAAGGTGGAGGTTATCCAAACCCACATCAATGCATCCCAAAGTAGGCTGAAGAGCTATGTCGATAACCGAAGGAAGGATTTGTAATTTCAAGTATGAGACCATGTTTTATTGAATGTATCTCTATGGAAGGGTATAATAAGTTTCGTTAATAAGGGTAAATTGAGTATCAGGTACATCAGACCTTTAAAAATTATAGAATGAATTGGAGTTGTAGATTATCAATTGGAAATGCCTCAAAGACTCTCAAATGTTCATGATGTGTTCCACGTATCACTGCTGAGAAAATACATGCCTGACCCAACGCACGTAGTCACCGATGAGGAAATCGAACTGTAACATGATTTTCCTTATTGTGAAGATCCTATAAAAATACCTGATAGAAGAGAAAAAGTGCTGAGAAATCAGACGACTCGTCTGGTAATAGTTCTAGGAAGAAACCATAAGATGGAAGAGGCATTTGGGAACCAGAGGAACTTGTGATGAGGAATCACCCGAATATTTTTTTTGCATTATTATTATAGGAATTTCGAGGAAGAAATTATTTGGTGGGAAGAATATAACACCCCAATCTTCCATGGTATGTTTCCCTTTGAATAATGCATAAGCTTTCATTTTACGCTACATCGAGATTTTAACACACTGTGACCAATCAAATTAGCTGTTATGAATAGTAATACCCAGTTTTTTAGATTCTATAAATTTCAGCATTCAAAATGGACTTCATTTTAGGATTTGGAATATTAGAATTAGCATCGGGTTATTTTTTGATATTTTTCTGAAAACATTCAATTATTGATGAATAGTGAAAAACACGGCGTTATTGGATAAAGCCGACTTTTTATTTAAATAATTTGTTATTTTATTTTATTTTATTTTACACCAAAATTGATAAATATTACAGATATATGTATAAGGTAATTCATTGGAGTTATTTTATAATATGTTTAGATATAATAAAGTTTATCAAACTATTTACTGTCTTTTACCCACTTCTTAGGAGCATTTTCAAATTAGTATAAAACATAATTTTACTGCTTCTGTGACTTAAATTTCAAAAATCTGAGAGTCAAAGTTAATATATTTAATTAAAATGTGGTTCAATAAGATGAGAATTATTTTTGGTGAATAGTAACTTTTTACATTTATTTAGAACGGTTAAAAGTAAATAGGGTTATTATTGGTAAAAATGATATCATTATTACTCTAACACATGTACTAAATTAATGGGATATGTGTAATTAAACCATAAACAACTATAGGAATAAAATATTATCGCCTTTTCCCCACGTGGATTAGATTAGGACATTTATTATTATAATAATAAAAAAAATTAAATGAGTAGAAATAAAAATTTAATAACTAAAATATGTTTAATATATGGTTATACATAAGATAAATTTGACTATAAATATTTATTATGAATCAAAAATTACTTCCTACATAATGGTATTTTATTTATAATTTTTAGATGTTAAATAATTATATTTATTTATGACACAATTATAATGAAGTAATTACATTATTAATGAATGAATAAAATAATTAATATTATAAATATCCAAATAAATCTAATTTTACATCATTAATGATTTCAATTAATTTTATAGGTTAATATGAAATGTTAGGATTGGTTAAATAAATATTATTGGAAGTGAAAATGTTTTTATGGAATTCAAAAAAATTAAATAATAAATAGTGTCAAAAATGACATAATTGGGTTTTTGAAACAAATATTATATTACTAATTGATATAATATTTCTAATAATTTATGGTTCTGACAAAGAACATATATACGGGTTAATATATTATTAATGATCCACATGCAGTCTCTTGTCATGTTATCATATGTTTAATAACCATATAATATAAAAATACAAAGAGATAGGGTAAATGACAAACTATTTAACTGAGAGTTAAATCTAAAAGATATGGTTATTATTATGATCGAAACCATTCTAAATCATATTGGTTAATAGGTTTTCTGACCTATACCGACCATATCTTTTAAATAAATCATTTTAGACCAATTAGAAATAGAAAATTATTTTATTATAAAATAATTTTTCAAGCTTTTCCTAAAGTGTCTCTCAACTCTCTTATAAAAGGGAACCACCCCTTCTCTTAATTTCACACCTCCAAAGAATTATGAATTGGCCATACCCTATCCAAATATGGTCCCAACTATCCTAGCTTCATCCTAGAGGCCTTATTTAGTTATTAATCCATCCCAAGGATCCATTTCGATCAAATCAAAATGAAGAACTCGAAGAAGAGGTAAATATTTCATCAACTCTTTCAAGTTATTATCTTCTTCCACTTCATCATTCATTGTTGTTTCCATTAGAAAATAATAACTCTAGTATATTCTTTACACTTTTTGGTTATTGTAAAATTGTAAAACCATATTCATTATTCTATCCATCCTATAAATGACAAAGTCACCATATGTGTGTACGTACAGATTACCGTCACCACGTAGTGGTGTAGTTTGTTATTCATTCAGTTCATCATTTGGATGGGTATAATAATGAGATTAAATGATTTAAATAATAAATATAAGATGATAATATGATTTTAATATCAAAATAAAGATTTTGTCGCTTGTGCGTACGTATGGATTACCATCTCCAAGAACGCGATGAGATTCATTCCCCATTGCATCAATTCAAGAATAATTTTCATTTGATGATTAAAAAAATAATTTTTATAAACATAATATAATTTTGAATATGAGTAAAATACATCCTATCCATAAAAACATTACTTACGTATCAAATCATAAAAAGAAAAATGAATCAGTTAACACCCAAAATGATGATAGTACTAAAATATCATTAACAATGCAATATTAGAAGATCATATATGATATCATATTAATGTATATGTTTCTAGTTTAATTTAATAATAATTATATCATCATTATATAGGAGGATTACCTACCTTCGACCAAATAAATTTATAAGTTAAGGGTTAATTTCACAATCTCTTTATTATATGAGGTTGTTTTTACGTAAGTATCTACTGGGACCTCTTTATCATCCACATCCATGTTTCTTTAAAATTTATTTCAAAACATTTTTAATATTTAATTCATAATGGGTTAAATTCATTTATACCCTTATTTGAAATATATTTTTTGGAATAAAATATTTCCATCATTTTTCATTCAAGGTACATAATGACATTTTCGACAAAATAAAGGTATGATTATTTTTCTAACTTCTACGGCGGGTGAAACTATTTTCTGTTGTAAAAACATCATCAATACATCCCTTACAATCCTATAAGAATATCTTTAAAATAAATGTTTTCTTTTATAATTATATTAATTCTAAATTATTTCAAAATAGAAAGAGAAGTCCTCGAAAAAAGGTTTTGATTTCATCTATGCCAACATCCTTTAATGGATTTTAAGCTTCTTTGAAGTTGATTTATTATGATACAAATAATTCATATCGTGTTGATTGTTTTTGGGATATTTTTTACTATAGATGTGATATTTTAACACCATTAATGGATTATGGATATGTTATTGACATTTCATATGTTAGATTTAATATGAATGTTGATGTTATGTTCAAACCTTTTCATATGAGGAATGCATTTTACTTAGTAATAGATTGGTGGTGCCCCCTATAGCTCTTCGATGCATCGGTAGGTCTAATGAGAAAAAAATACATTCTTGGAATAAGGCCATGACAAAATATTATGTGTAGTCTTAGCACAAGACCTTGACTATTTGGTTATGAATTCTATCATTATATGTTCCATCATTATAAATGTGGCTATTGACATTGCATGGGATTATTTGACTAGTATAATATCCATGTGAATAAGTAAATGAAAATATTTGATTTTATATTTTCCATATTATGATGAAGATCATGTTTAAAATGCTTTTGTTTTATTTTTATAAATTTCCTTAAAGGTTTAATCTTATTTATGAATGTTTCCTCAATGTTTTTATCCTTACTAAGCATCTGAGCTCACCACATTATACATTTTATTTTGGCCAGAATGTGAATTTGTATATTATGAATGACTTGCAAGGACAATCTACGGGATATAAGAGTGATTAAAAAGGGGACACAATCTTATTGATGTTTTTATTTGTTGATGTAATGTAAAACTGATTAGTGTATCTAGTACTTGTATGGATACTAAAATAATCTGTATTTCATGATATCATTTTACGTATCCTTCCAATGTTATGTAATTAGGCACCGACTATGGGTAACTAGGCTCGGGTCGTTGCATTCAGACCATCATATTCTAGCATTATAATTATCCCCAAAATTTGAACTCCAACATCATATCATAAGACCATTTATATCTATCTCTTATTTTTTATACAATGACTAATCACTTCTTATTATTTTCTATTTAATATAAATTTATATTATACATTTTTAAAAAAATTATATTATAATTCTATGTTTTCTAATACTATATAGGATCACAATATGAATGTCGATGCACGATTACAAGAGGGGGGTTAATTGTATGTTTAAAACATTCATTTTTAACATTAAGGAAAACTATGTTTAATAAGGTTAAACAATGTAAATTATCAAGAACTCTTTTAGTTTACAAAAATTCTAGGTTTCAGAAATGAGGATCTAGAATGAAACATAAGGAATGTTTACAATGAAAATATTTTACCTTAATGCGTATAGAATCTTGCTTATCAGAGTAAATAAAAGAACAAGAATGTATAAGAAGCATATACTTTTTTTCGTTATCAAAATATAGAAGAAAAAAACATGAAACAAAATGAGTAACAAATATGAAATATTTTATCCCAGCGAGAAGGGTATACAACAACCTTGGATTATGGTCCCTTGATTTATACATTCATGAAATTTTGTCTTACCCAAATCAAGGTAAGCCCTCGATAGAAATATCTAAATCTACCTTTCTATTATCATAATCCCTCTACTTAAATTTAGTAAGTACCTCTATCTTCCTATCCATGGAATTACTTAATCATTATGGTAGTCAGCACCTATGCCTTCCTGTCCTTGGAAATCCTCGATTTTACACAACAATAATTAGAGTTACATGAAGCAAGCTGAAATAAATTGTTTTTTATGAACAAGGCATGAGATTCTATCTCTCTAGAAATCACTTCAACAGCATGAAATCTCTAGAGTGATAAACAGGTAATGATCTCTATCAAATGAGCTCTAATTTATATTCACTTCTCTAGTGGTCAGATCCCTCTTCCAACTGTCATAATTTTCTTATAATCTCAGAGGGAAATGTACACGGGTCACTCAAAAAACGGTTAGATATAAAAAGAATATATGACATCATTTTAAAACTATAACAAGTGTATGTAAAATAATGTTGCTCAGTGAAATCTATTTTCCGGAGTCTATGGAAATATATATTATAGAGTCTATGAAAATAAACATTTGTAGACTATAAAACATGGATATTTAGATTATGTTTTTAAAGGAATTATGAATTTGAATTATATAGATTTCGGATTCTAAATTAAAATGAGTTCTAAGTATAAATATTAAGGAATATGGTGTCCGAATTTTGAGGAATTTATAGTCTGAATTTGGAGGAATTTGGAGTTTGAATTATGATCAATTCAAAGTCTGAATTTTAGAAAATTCGGATTCCGAAATGTATAGATTTTAAAATATGAATTTCATAGAATTCATAGTATGAATTTCAATGAATTCATAGTCACAATTTCACTGATTTAGGAGTCCTAATTTCAGAGAATTCAGAGTCTAGATTTCATAGAATTCAGAGTCTAAATTTCACAGAATTCAGAATCTGAATTTCAGAGAATTCAGAGTTTTAATTTGAGAGAATTCAGAGTATGATTTTAATAGAATAGGGAGTATGAATTTAAAATAATTCATAGTATTAATTTCAGAGAATTTGGAGTGTGAATATAATGGAATTTGGAGTCTTAATTTTAGAGAATTCTGAGCCTGAATTTCAGAAAATTCAGAGTCTGAATTTCCTAGAATTCAAAGTCTGGATTTCAATGAATTCAATGTATAAATTTCATATATTTTTGATTATGAATTTCAATGTATTTGGAGTCTTAATTTCATAAAATTATGTGTCTAAAAACAGAATACTCTATAACGAGGGATTTATTAGATTCTGAGGTTTTAGATATGAATATGAATTTTATCGTTTAGAAATAAAAAGAGTCGGATTTAGAGAAACAATAAAAAGATCAATGAAAACATAGGTAAGGATAAAATTTCCTCAATTATGTAAAATTTTATTTATTAAGATAATTATTTGGAAAATTATTTTCCTTATGATAGAGTTTTTGTTATTTTATTCACATAGAGGAATAGAAAAGTCACAAGGAAACATAACTGACTCAACAATATCCAAATTTTTTGAAACCACACACATCCATTCGAAAAAGAATATAAGGACATATAAAATTTCTATTAAACGAAAACATATATCTCTTTACATATAACTCATTTTGAATATGACTAACACCCCCTTAGTACATGAAATCTCTATGGATCATATTCTTGATTTCCTGAATTATTTTTTACATTTTCTTGCATAAAAAATCTTCTTGGATAATAACATCCCTTAAGATGAACTCCCACTTACACAGGGAAATCATTTCTTTAGATAGTATTTTTTTTATCATTCCTTCCTCCCCCTTTTTTGATTTTCGAAAAGTAATAAAGAGAATGGAAAAAACAAAAGGTACCTGAAAAATTTGTACTAAACAACCAAATATATGAAGAATAACCGAAAATCCATTATGATTGAAATAATTTGTACAAAGAAGAATATACAAAAAAATGATCGAAATGGGGTAGAATTATCCTTATTTTTCCTTCGAAATTAACTTCAATACTTTAGTTTTCAGCTTTTTTATCTCCTTTTTATATTCTCCCACACATTTAAGTAGAATATCATGATCTTCATTTTTCTTCTCTAAGGCTTTTATCTTTTCTTTCTAAGAATTAAAAATAACTACCTCGGCCTCCAAAATTTCTTCTGGTTTAGTAATATTTTCTTTAAACTCTATTATAAGATCTCTTTCTCACTTCTGATTCATAGCCGCTAAATTAAGATTCCCATTCAAGTCCTGGAATTCTAACATCTGTGTTGTCTATTCGAGAGACAACGTTTCATCAAAAATCGTAGTGAGATCATTAAATGTCCCATTTTCAGTGTCAAAAGGAATCTTGATCACTTTCTTGAAATTCATAAAGGACTCTCAGGTGTTTGATTTTATTCCTTAACAAACATGTAATCTTTTGGCTTGATCTTTCATGAGCTTCATATTTATTGAAAAAAGTATTGAAATCCATCTTAATATTTACAAAATTTATCCATAAGCATGGTGAATGAATATTCATTTAGATTAAATGAATGTTGAAGTATCGAGAACCTCGTGTCAACTCTTGGAAATAGGGAAATTGTATCAACCAACTTCATCAAAGATTGTACCACAAAATCATGTCCAATATAGGAAGATTCTAAATCATAGTGTCTGGTTAATGAGGTTTCTTTTTTTCATCTATTCATCATTCCTTTTCGATGAAGCACCCACATATTTGTTTTTTACCACAGATTTCATAGGTCTATCAACCAAATCCATCTATCCCTTATAAGCTCGTGGGATAATCTCTTTTGATTTGGTTGATTCATTCTCACTATATCATAAATGGAAAATATTTTTTTCCTAAATATTTTCTTTCTCGGCACCTACCAAAATATCATATGGCTGAATGAAATCATGATTACTACCCTCTTCTTCAGATAGTTTCTTTACTTATTCCGGACCCATTTATTCTTTTCCTATTGTAGCATGTTTTTAAGATTCATTTTCAGAGGTCCGGATTTAATGTTTCTCAGAAGGACTCTTCTTATCATGATATTCCTCTACTAGTATTATCATGTCTTCGATATCACCACTTCCTTCTTCTTCTTTTTCTTCATTGTCTAAAACTTATTCCTCAAGAACAATTTCTTCATATTGTTCCAATTCCGAAATCACTATCTTATTTCTCAGAGTCATAGGGAGTGATTCTTTCATGAACAATTCTGGTACCAGGTTTTGGTCAGAGGCTTTTTCAGTTACCTTAAGAAGAGATTGAACTATCTCAACATAAAGAATTTTCGACCTCCACATCTTTTCTTTCTCTTGCTTCTCAAGATCTTTAGCATATTTCTACTTCAAGGATTTTTCCTCAGTAGGGTCCAATCCAAAATTAGGATTCATTTCCTTCTTATTATTCTAGTATTCTCCCCATGTACCAAGCATTTCATTAGAGTAAGTCTTTTTTTTGCATTTGTTTTGGGGGTGCTGATTGGGATTCCTTATCTATAATAATTTTTTATTTTTCATCGAGATCCTTCACCTTCCTCTTCCTTCCACCATTCATGGATGTTTCATAATCTTCCAGTTTCTTTGAAAGAGCTTCAATTTCTAATTTCAACATATCATTGAAATCAACAGTGTTACTATTGAAGGAAACCTTCATTTTTATGAGGGTATCAACACTCAAAAACATCAATATGATTTTTTTGGCTTAGAACTGCATGAAATTTTGTAATACACAAGACATATAACAACAATCTTGGAGAGTATGGCTGAATACATAGTAGTTTGAGACATAAAATTTCTATTCTTGATATTCTCAATTTTGGCCATGTTTATCTTCATGAGGTTCACCAAGAAATCTAGAATATAAATGTCACTTTTTCGTCATAGAATCCATATACCATTTTATCTATTTAATAATACCTTGAACCCATAATTCAATAAATTAGATGTTGGTAGATAAATGAACAATCATTGGAGTCATCACTACTTTCATGAAAAGGCACTCCAAATACTTTTTTCTACTCAAACGAACTGGATACATCTGGTAATTTATGGCTGAAAAATTTTGTTTCACCTTCATAACAAATTCCAATTAGACATACAACCTTAGTGTAGGAAAGGGATTAGGTCATTACATTACATTTGATGGAAAACATGTCTCTCCCTTCATTTTTGAAGAATTATACTGTCTCACAATATTCAACCAACAACTCCAGATAATGTAATGTCTCAGAATATCACAAGTCGTCCCCCGGGGCCCCTACTGTGTGTAATGAACCATTTTTTAGCGGATAAAATGGGAAGGTTTTTGAACTTTTTCTTTTATCAGCTGGTCGGTTTTAAAACCGAGCTTCGGAACGAGGTCCCAAGTACTGGAGCCGTTATAAGAGGTGATATCGTACTGTGCGCGGTAGGATTAACTGTGCGGGTCAGCCGTGCGGGGTACCCCGGGTATCCAGTAGCATTCGCATGGGCTACACACGGTTTTTCAGGCGGTGCGGGTAAAACCATGCGGGTTGGGTGTGTTTTAGTTTTTGTTTAAAATTAAAATAATAGAAAATAACTAAATTAAAATTAAAAAACTTGTCTAACCTCCCTCCCCTAACTTGGCAGAACCCCCACGCGACGCACCCCCATCCATCTCTCCAGCGAGCCGCGCGCGACCCCCCCTCCACGGCGCCGCCTCCTTCCCCCCGTCTTCTCCCTATTTTTGGTGATTTCATCCTCCAAATCTCCATGGTAAGTCCTTGTCTCCCTTCTCCTCCCTGTTTCTGGCTTCATTTTGACCTAATCAGCGCTCGGTGAGGTGTGGCTGAACCCTAGGGCTTAGAGGTGATCCGGTTTTTCGGTTCCTTCTTGTTTTAGGTCGGTGCGATGGTTCTCTTGGGGTCCCTTGAGGTGCGTTCCAGCAACTGCCGCCAAAGGAGAAGTGGTTCGGGTAGTTTTGGACCGTCAGTATGGTTTCAGGGTAAGGATTTCACCTCTTTCCATGTTTCGCACTTGTTAAATTTGGGGCTTTTGATGTTTATGAGTCCCTGGTTTGTCGTTGGCAGTGCGTTGAGCTTCGTGGTGTGGTTCGCCTTCGTTTTGGTCTGTCGCCAACACCCGAGGTAACAGTTTATTTTTTTGGTTGGTTTTTCCTTGCTTAATTGGTTTATCTTTGTGTCTTAAGAGTTATAGTGGTTTTCATATAGTGCATTGGAGGTTTTAGTATGGTTTCGGGTTTCCGGAGCTTAGGCGACTCACCTGCGCAGGCATAGGTACGTATTTATTTGTACGTGGGTTCCCCGGCATGCGTATATTTGTCCATGGCAGCAAATATACACGTACGGGGCTAGTTGTCCCCATTACATATTTAAAAAGTTCCTATAAAGGTGAGCGGAGACAGGTGAATGTTTGTAAGCATATGTATTAGGATCCTCTTGCACATGCTCAGGGCCATACGGAGTGTGTGCATAGAGGCTAGGTGTCCTTATACGTTTGTAAAATCACATATGCCTCGTGGGGGAGAAGCTGCGACATCTTTTGTTAGAATGCGCCAAGAGTCGGAGTGGACGGATGGATCCACCTGGAGGTAGGGTCCCTCTCCTTGCCCTTTAAATTTAAGTAAAGTAATAGTGAGTTTAATATTTCACTTAGCATTTTAATTTTTCAGGTTTAGTTCTGATTAAATGCTTCTGTGCAAATTGTGTGAATTGCAGGAATAAGATAAAAGAGTTTGTTTGGTCACTAAACTAACTATTTAATAATAAAACCCCTCTTTCGAGGTGTGCTGCCTTCAATCTAAAAATGTAGCAATATAATTTCATCATTTCCTTCCTTATTGATTGGCTTCTTAACTTTTCTAAGTGTTGAATGAGTTTTAAAGTAAATGGTAATTATCACTAAATTAATTTTTTGATAATGTAATGGTATGTAATCTAATAAATCTCCTCCAAGGGAGGTGAGCTACCTTCAAAATAAACGTGTAGTGGTAGATTTCTTTTTTTTTTTTGTGATTGATTGCTTAAAAGTCTTATGAATCTTTATGCTTGACATTATACTTGATAAGTGACATGCTTGGACTTGTACCTTACTGGTTACCTCAAATGACGTTGCTTCTTGAGAAATGATAAACGATCCATGACACCTTCTTAGTTCATGGCTTAACATGTAATTAGAACTTTTAGGGTAGGGTGTTTACCCTCTTCACTTTATTTCGGCGCTTATTTCATGCCACGTCTTGTGTCGCTGGTCACAACCTTCCGACAATGCCTCTTTATTTATTATTGAAATGCTTGGGTGGTTCGCTCATGCCCATTGTGGCCTTCGTTATGGTAAAGCCCACCCTAGGTGCTCTCCTTTCCTCTTGGCCACCCCTTTGGGTGTGCCCCGCCTAAATTCCCCTTTTTCTTTGTTCTTTAAGTTATAAATTTAATGTGATAGATTAAACTAAATGACTTGCTTGAACAAGTTTGTTAGATTTCACCATTTATTGTCATTAATCACCTATCATAGAGGCATGTTGATTCCATACGCTTTTGTTTACCTTCTATTTCCCATGCAAGTTCCAGAATGTTGAACAAGGGTAATTAATTATGAGAATTGATTATAAAAAGTTGAGATCTGATTTGGATAACTAAATGTGAAGAATTAATTATGAAATGAGAATTGTGTCGACTGATTAATTAATTGATAAATGGTAATAAATAAATGAGATTATGGGTCCTAGACATGGAATTCTAGACCGATTTAAACATTGGGTTTTGGACATGGCGTTCCTTCCCAATGGTTATCCATGCTTGTGATATAAGGTGTTAGACATGACGATCTACACCGAATGTGATATGGGGTGTTAGAAATGGTGATCTACACCGAATAATTATCAGGGTGTTAGACATGTCGATCTACACCGAACGAATGATAATAATGATTTATGAAAAGAATGAGAGATGTGGGTAAAACCAGAGTGAATTGTGATCAAATAAAGAAAGGTAAGAATGAATGGATTTCCGGTTTGAGTTGAAATGATATGTGAATACATAGAGTATGTGAGAAAAATGATAAAAAGTGTTTTTATGCTTGAACCAAACTTACTTGTGTTGTTTTAAACAGGTTCTTATCCCGGCTATGGGCCGAAGCAGGTATTGCCGTCAGGTGTCCTTTTTGGAACCTGGACGGGCGTTTATTGCTTGTATTGTGTCGTTATTGTTCGAAAATACATGCACTTAGTTTAATTATATTTCATGTTCTAGAGTGGGCTAGACCCTGGTGGTTCTGGCCTACTGAGATATATATCTCACACCCTACTCGGGCCGCTATTGCACTGGGGTACCCGAGTTATAAGGCCCCAGTCATAAACATTACTTAATCTTGAGTTATTACAAGATTACACATTGAGGATCTTTTCAGGTTTAGAGTTTTAGAGAATTAGATCATGAAACTTGCATTACATTCCACATTTAAACAAAGTGGTTACATAAAAGACAGTATTCATTCTTCCCATCAGCAGAAACATATTTAAAATAAATAATGGATTCTTTCTTGACACATCCTTGACACTATCATCACATCATGTACCCTTCCATTGACCTGTGAAAAACATTTCAAAAACTTGGGATGAGCATAAAAATCTCAGTAAGGGATATAAAAATATGGAAAGGAAACAAGAGTACATGTATACATAAGAATGAAATCATACTTTACCCATAAAACATAAGCACTTTAACATACCACATAAAATCATGAATAAATCATAGAAATAATAAGACATAAAAGGTAACTTGAGGAATTCATAACATTCTTATGTAGGGAGTAACCCTCTTGGTTACTTTTGGAATACCCACCACAGTATATTCCCTAAATCTCTTCGGAGAAACCATAACGTTTCACTCCTTTGTGTTACCCAATGAATTGGAGAGCTATATCTGGCTCACCCGCCCTTAGTTTATCATGGAACCACCCGTCTTCATAATAATGCCAAGGAACCTCAACATAATCGTATCACATAAAACATGCATAAAGGAAACATAACATTTCCACCTTTCAATCACAAGATATCAATACAACACATTGATATAAAAACATTATGAAAACCGTTTTCAACACCAAAATAAAAGAAAAGTAAAACATGGTATTTATTTTTCTTTTAAAAAGAAGGTATGGATTGTAGAGGATGCTGAAACTCAAATAATGGTCACGGCGGCAGAGAAGTCGTTGTCGCCGCATACGTATGACAAAAACATTTCCTTTTTTCTTTTAGTAAATGCTTCGTATAAAAAATATTCCTTTTGAATAAACATAAAAGTAAAAGGGGTTTATACCCCATATAAAATTAGGTTGTGTATAAAACAAAATATTCCTCAATGAATGGAGATTGAGATGAAGACCCTTACAAAGACGGTATCCTTGGTTTAAGGATAAATCAATTGTATAATTATGTGTGACAAAAGAATACACCAAATATAAGTGGATATTAAGTGTAAAACAATCAGAGGTAATTCACACATATTCATAGAACAACATATTCAATGAGTACAAGTTTATCCCAAAGAATCAAATTTGGGTTAAGAAGTTCCCTTGCAAAAATTTGACAGCCTAACGGTGTCACTTCAAAATTCAGAAAAAGAGTTGATGCGAGATAAAAAAGGGTATCTCATCACTTGGACATAAAATCTACATCAATTAGGATATATGAGAACATATCCCAACAGAACAATCTGTGAATTAAAAGACCCAACAAAAGAAGTATTTTAAAAAGAGGAGGGTGAAAGGTTCCCTTACCGACATGGGAATCTTTCGAAACATACGCCTCGTGAAAGAAGGACAATACAACATTGATGTAAATACTCATAAATGAAAGAATATTACACAATGAGTAAAATAATGTCCAGTACATACACCACTAAAAGGAAATTGTGGAAAACATAGCATAAATCTCACAGGAATAAAAGTGAGATGAAAAATCCCTTATGAAAACTCGGCATCCTAACGGTGCCACTTAAAACATCCAAAAATGGATTGATGAGATCAAATAGGGTATATCATCACATTAAAATAAAATTTACAGAAATAGTAATATAAAATAACATCCACCATCATAAAAAAGAGGAGTTTTAAAGAAGTGACATAAAGGAGAGTACTTAAAGAGAAAGAGAGAGGTTAGATCTCTTACGAAAATTCGGCAGCCTAACGGCACCACTCAAAAACATCCAAAATGGATTGATGAGATAGAATAGGGTCTCTCATCATATGAACATAAAAATTACAGTATGAGTAATATAAAAGAACATCCCAATCACAAGAAATATGTGCTTTGAAGGAATGACATAAAAGAGTGTACATAAAAAGAAAGAGAGGAGTGGGATCCCTTACCTCAAGTCCAACTTGTCTTGTTCGTTTCATTATATTCCTGAATAATAAACTTTGTTCAATTAATAATTGACTATGTAACTCCTTTATATATTATTATTCAGTTCACATCACTTGTTATAATGTTATAATAATTGTTTAATAATGTTCGTTCATATTAGACGTTTTTGACGATGTTTGGTACATGAGTCAAAAATGAACTTGTTGGAAAAAAGATTTCCCAGGTAGTTATAAGTAAATAATTTCCAGAATAGTATTAATGATTAAAATATCATATATATCCAGTAAATATTCATTTTATACTATTCCATATCATTGGGAGATAAAAAATGAAAAGCACCGTTCATGGAGACGGTAGGTCGTACGTACGCATGAACAGTACTATCATTTTCTGTCATATTAATGTAATTAAAAAAAATGAGAGAGATATATATATGTTATAATTCCATAATGATATCCATAATTTAGATGTAATATGTTACATATATATCCATTATATATATGTACTTATAATATTACAAAACATTTTGAGATAAGAAATGAAATGTACCGTTCATGGAGACGGTAAGCCGTACGTAGGATTGAACGCTACTTCCATTTCTATTTCATATTTAAAGGAATTAAAAAATAATGATACATAATAGTATTTTAATTCCATTATGTTATCATATATAATATCATTAAATATATCCTTTATACGTACCACATATGGTATTAACGAATCAAATCACTTTGAGGGGGCGATAGTCCGCACTTCCTTAAATGAAGATATCGCGTTTACCCATAATGGAAACCATAAAGGTATGCCATAAATGAAAAATACAGAAGCTTAAGTAAAAAATAAACATATTAGGTATCATATATAAATATAGTGTCTTCTTAATGGCCACCTTTGAAGGTGTTAGAAGAATGTTGAACAATCATCGTTTCGGGAGGCAGAAATTCACCATCCACGGAAACAGTATGTTCTTTAACCATTAGATGTTGGTGTGTGTAAGTGTAGCTCGAATACATCTTATAACAACATCCTAGTATATTAAGATACTGGATTTGTTACAAAATAAATGAATAAAAAGAGTGTAGGGGGTTGGAGAAGCAAAATAAAACAAAAGGAAACAAGTGAAGACATTACCTTAAAATCGGGTAAATCCCTTTGGTTTGAGCTCAAAGGCTTCCTTGGGAAGACTTATGCCAAATGTGAGGCTTAAATTTGTAATAAAGGGAAGTGGAGAGACAATATGGGCAGGGGTTGGTCGATCCAAGGGCATTGGGAGTGTGGGTAAGGAGGTAGAGGTGGGGGCCTTTTATAAGAGGAGAGGAGGGGCACTTTTGTAATGTTACAAAATGTTACTTTATTTTCAAAAGAGTTTCAGATTTTAAAGGTCCCAAATTGATGTATTTCGAGGATAAGGTGATAAGGGTTCTAAATCCACTCATCCAATAGGTTTTGGAAATGTGTAGGTCTTTGATATTACATTATCTTTCCATTTTATTTAAATCGTTAAATAATGAGGTCATCGCAGCATCATCATGATGTCATAAATAATTTAATTTATTTAATGTATAAAAATTATAAAAAAATACTATGATGTAGGATAATCTTTTTATCTTTACAATGACTATTTATAGTCAAAAGTATGACTTTTATAACCCCTTGTAAAAAGTTTTTTAGTAAAACATCTCATGTTTGTGTCATTTTTACTTTAACATTAAATAAAAAGATATTTTTGTCATTTCCCAACCAAAGTGGATCCATGTGGTCCCCAAGTTGACCGATGGATTTTCTTGGTCGGCCATGACACATACAATGAGGGTAGGACATGTGTCTAGGTCATTAAATTTTATTAAAACATTATTCTTACCATAAACTACATTAATTACCTCTAATCGCGATTAAAAACTTAATAAGTTACTATTCACCAAAAAATTATTTTTATCCCATTGAACCACATTTTACTTCTCAATGACAACCATGTATGTCGTATTTTTGAAATTAAAAACACAACGATGGTAATATTTTATTTAAATAGAAAAATCAGTTTTTATATGTACAACTTAGTGGTTTCACTATTCATCATAAAGTGATGTTTTTCAGAAAAATCCCAAAAATTCACCCTAAGCTATATTTGATATTCCGAATTCAAAACTAATGTCTATTTTAAAAAATTCAAAACATATAAGTCACATTAATTAATTTAATAATTAATTCCCGCTGTCAGAGCAAATAGCGTGTTTTTATGAAATAATAAGTATCAAAAGATTGACACTACTTTAAGTCTGATTTCAAAGTGAAATTAATTCCAATTACCACTATTGAATTTAATGGTAAAAATATATTCTAATTTCACTTTAACACCAATTAAAAATATAATCTAATCATATAATTAAATTAGATTAAAAAGCGGTTTTGAATTAAAATACAACATTTTACACTATTCATTAAAAATGACCTTTATCAGAAAGATACCAAAAATTTACACAAAGTAAATTTTGATTTCCCAATTCTTAAGAAGAGTTTTATTTGGTCCAATAGAATGTATAAGAGTGAACAAAACTATATTTAATGATGGTTCACCATCAAAAGGTGATAAGTGATCCTTTAGTGAAAACTAGGGCATATACACCTAAAATTGAATTCTTTCCGTATTTTAAGCCTTTATCATTTATTGGATAAATGTAAAACCATTTAAAAATATATATAATCATATTTTAGTTATTTCTATCCATTCCCTCCAATACAACAACTACATGTTAACTACCATTTAAAATAATATGATTTTATTATTAGAGTGCAACGTAAGATTTCCAAGAAACTCGTTGTTGCGTGTTGGGTATGCCATCGAGCATAGCGTCCCCTTTAATGTCATATTAATATTTTATTCACAAATATGGATAAATATGAAAATTTCATATTCTTTATTTACCTGGGGTGTTACATCCTTCCCCCCTTTTGGTAATTGCATCCTCGCAATTTTTAAAATTGAGCTTGGAAACATCCTTGAAAGTCCCACATCAGAACAAGAGTCGGTAAAACAATCACTTTATAATTAAGTAAGATAAGTACAGAGGTCACCCGAGTTAACCCATACTAGGATTCCATGTAGAAAAACATGGACATGGAAGAAAAAGAAAAGGGTCATGTTCTTGAGGGAGAGTGATAGTAAACATGTCTAGGAGAAAGTTAACCATAAGAAAATCCCAAATTTGTGATGGGTTAAACGGTATTCGATTCCCCAGTCGGAAAAGTTAATAGACAACATTTTTGTTTTATGTTAATTTTTATTGAGGAATTTATTCATAAGGAAACATAATAACTTATCATGTTGACTTTCAACTTTTACTAGATTCCTTAATCAAACTCATATTTTTTCCAAAAGACAAGTATTTAGGGAGACTTGTTCGCATTAAGAGTACTATAATCAACTTCTATAGAGTCACAAAATCTACAAAAGAGAACTATATACTTCCCATGTCTTTAGACTTTAACCAAAATCAAAACCAAAAAGGATAGTACAAGATCAGATAATCCAGAAAAGGATAACCCTTTATAAAAAGAAAATCTATTCTTAACCTCCAAAAGTTTTCCAACAAAACCCAAAGTTCAACAAGGACCATTATATAATCAATTTGTCCATAAAATTTTTCAAAGTATACCAAACTAATATTGAAACCCAAATATTTGAAGGATTTAGTCACATATTCTTCCATGTTAAATCGTAACATTAATCTCCAAACTACATCAGTTGCTCCTAAAGTCTCGTATTGAAAAGTAATTAACCTAATCACATATCCTCCTTGATAGGTTAATCATTTTCATAAATAACCCAAAATCAACTTACTCTTAATTCATAAGATCATGTAACTAAAAAGAATCAGTCAAACTAACCAGGGACTTCACGTAGTCCAGTGGTAGGCGATAAATACCAATCACACTTTGGTTGTGGGTTCGATTCTCGCAGCTTTGTCTGACACGAAGGGTTGTCACACGGTCTGCGTGTTGTCCATTTTCGAAAAATATATAATTCTTAAAACATCCCCCAAAACGAGATAAAATCTTCAAAAATGAGCATAAAATATTTTAACATCAAGTTTATCTCATTCCTTTAATTTTCCATCATATCATAGAGTAACCCATAATTACCTAAAAAGTAAGGATCATATAAACCCCAATGGTTACCTTATTAATTATTACCTAAATTTCCACATCGAGTTGGCCATCTCGTACATGATTCATTAGAGAACTCACCAAGGTTGATGTGGTTGATCATGACTCCTTGATAGTTGGTTTAGAACAACCATGAGATTCCTCATTGAATCCCCCATCTCATCCAGTCTCTTAATCATAGAACCACCACAGTTTCCTCCAAACCCATTGTCACCTTGGTGCCTCCTAGATCCATCCATTTACTAAAACCAAAAATGTATGTGTGAGTATATCAACCTAACCATCATGTACTAATGAGGAATATAAACACTATTATATACTTACTCATTCACATTATCTAAAACTAGGACTCTTTCTGAAATCCTAACCATTTTGGTAATGTCACTTGTGCTTAGAGAATACCCTAACCTCTAAAGCTAACTAAACCGACCTTTGATACCAACTATAAGGCCCCAGCCTTAAACCTTACATAATCTTGAGTTATTACAAGATTACACATTGAGGATCTTTTCAGGTTTAGAGTTTTAGAGATTTAGATCATGAAACATGCATTACATTCCACAATTAAACAATTTGGTTTCATAAAAGATAGTATTCATTCTTCCCATCAATAGAATCATATTTAAAATAAAACATGTATTCTTTCTTGACACATCCTTGACACTAGCATCACATCATGTACCCTTCCATTGACCTGTGAAAAACATTTCAAAAACATGGGATGAGCATAAAAAGCTTAGTAAGGGATATAAAAATATGGAAAGGAAACATGAGTACATGTACACAAAAGAATGAAATCATACTTTACCCATAAAACATAAGCACTTTAACATACCTCATAAAAACATGAATAAATCATAGAAAGCATACTAAATAAAAGGTAACTTGAGGAATTCATAACATTCTTACGTAGGGAGTAACCCTCTTGGTTACATTTGGAATACCCACCACAGTATATTCCCTAAATCTCTTAGGAGAAACCTTAACGTTTCACTCCTTCGCATTACCCAGTGCATTGGAGAGATATATCGGGCTCACCCACCCTTAGTTTATCACAGAACCACCCGTCTTCATAATAATGCCAAAGAACATCAACATAATCGTATCACATAAAACATGCATAAAGGAAACATAACATTTCCACCTTTCAATCACAAGATATCAATACAACACATTGATATAAAAACATTATGAAAACCATTTTCAACACCAAAATAAAAGAAAAGTAAAACATGGTATTTATTTTTCTTTTAAAAAGAAGGTATGGCTTTTAGAGGATGTCGAAACTCAAATAATGGTCACGGCGGTGGAGAAGTCATTGTCACCACATACATGTGACAAAAACATTCCCTTTTGTCTTTTAGAAAATGCTTCATATTAAAAAGATTCCTTTTGAATAAACGTAAAAGTAAAAGGGGTTTATACACCATATAAAATAAGGTTGTGTATAAAACAAAATATTCCTCAATGAATGGAGATTGAGACGAAGACCCTTACAAAGATGGTATCCTTGGTTTAAGGATAAATCAATTGTATAATTATGTGTGGAAAATGAATACACCAAATATAAGTGGATATTAAGTGTAAAACAACCAGAGGCAATTCACACATATTCATAGAACAACATATTCAATGAGTACAAGTTTATCCCAAAGAATCAAATTTGGGTTAAGAAGTTCCCTTGCAAAAATTTGACAGCCTAACGGCGTCACTTCAAAATTCAGAAAAAGAGTTGATGCGAGATAAAAAAGGGTATCTCATCACTTGGACATAAAATCTACATCAATAAGGATATATGAGAACATATCCCAACATAATAATATGTGAATTAAAATACCAAACAAAAGATGTCTTTTAAAAACTGGAGGGTGAATGGTTCCCTTACCGACATGGGTATCTTTCGAAACATACGCCCCGTGAAAGAAGGACAATACAACATTGATGTAAATACTCATAAATGAAAGAATATTACACAATGAGTAAAATAATGGTCCGTAAATACACCACTCAATGGAAATTGTGGCAAATGTAGCATAAATCTCACAGGAATAAAAGTGAGATGAAAAATCCCTTACGAAAACTCGGTAGCCTAACGGCACCACTTAAAACTTCCAAAAATGGATTGATGAGATCAAATAGGCTATCTCATCACATTAAAAAAATGTACAGAAAGAGGAATATGAATGAACATCCCCCATCATAAAAAATAGTATTTTTAAAGAATTGACATAAAGGAGAGTACTTAAAGAGAAAGAGAGAGGTTAGATCTCTTATGAAAATTTGGCAGCCTAACGGCGCCACACAAAACATCCAAAATGGATTGATGAGATAGAATAGGGTATCTCATCATATGAACATAAAAATTACAGTATGATTAATATAAAATAACATCCCAATCACAAGAAATATGTGCTTAGAAGGAATGACATAAAAGAGTGTACATAAAAAGAAAGAGAGGAGTAGGATCCCTTACCTCAAGTCCAACTTGTCTTGTTCGTTTCTTTATATTCTTGGATAATACACTTTGTTCAATTAATAATTGACTAAATTACTCCTTTATATATATTTATTCAGTTCATATCAACTATTATAATGTTATAATAATTGTTTAATAATTTTAGTTCATATTAGACGTTTTTTCCAATGTTTGGTACATGAGTCAAAAATGAACTTGTTTGAAAAAAGATTTCCCATGTAGTTATAAGTAAATAATTTCCAGAATAGTATTAATGATTAAAATATCATATATATCCAGTAAATTTTCATTTTATACTATTCCATATAATTTGGAGATAAAATAACGAAAAGCAATGTTCATGGAGACGGTAGGTCGTACGTACGCATGAACGCTACTTTCATTTTCTGTCATATTAATGAAATTAAAACAAAATGAGATATATATATATATATATATATGTTATAATTAAATAATTATATCCATAATTTAGATATAATATATTACATATATATCCATTATATATATGTACTTATAATATTACATAACATTTTGAGATAAGAAATGAAATGTACCGTTCATGGAGACGGTAAGCCGTACGTACGCATAAACGCTACTTCCATTTCTATTTCATATTTAATGGAATTAAAACATAATGATAAATAATAGTATTTTAATTCCAGTATGGTATCATATATAATATCATTAAATATATCCTTTATACGTACCACATATGGTATTAACGAATCAAATCACTTTGAGGGGGCGGTAGTCCGCACTTCCCTAAATGAAGATATCGCGTTTACCCATAATAGAAACCATAAAGGTATGCCATAAATGAAAAATAAAGAAGCTTAAGTAAAACATAAACATATTATATATCATATATAAATATAGTGTCATCTTAATGGCCACCTTTGAAGGTGTTAGAAGAATGTTGAACAATCATCGTTTCGGGAGCCAGAAATTCGCCATCCACGGAAACCGTATGTTCTTTAACCATTAGATGTAGGTGTGTGTAAGTGTAGCACTAATTATTCTTATAAAAACATCCAAGTATATTTAAGATACTGTATTTGTTACAAAATAAATGAATAAAAAGAGTTTAGGGGGTTGGAGAAGCAAAATAAAACAAAAGGACACAGGTGAAGACATTACCTTAAAATCGGGTAACTCCCTTTGGTTTGAGCTCAAAGGATTCCTTGGGAATACTTCTGCACAATGTGAGGCATAAAGGAGTAATAGAGGGAAGTGGAGAGACAAAATGGGCAGGGGTTGGCCGAGCCAAAGGCTTTGGGAGTGTGGGTAAGGTGGTAGAGGTGGGGGCCTTTTATAAGAGGATAGGAGGGGCACTTTTGTAAAGTTACAAAATGTTACTTTATTTTCAAAAGATTTTCGGATTTTAAAGGTCCCACATTGATGTATTTCTAGGATAAGGTGATAAGGGTTCTAAATAAACTCATACAATAGGTTTTGTACATATGTAGGTCTTAGATATTACATTATCTTTCATTTTATTTAAATCGTTAAATAATGAGGTCATCGCCGCATCATCATGATGTCATAAATAATTTAATTTATTTAATGTCTAAAAATTTTAAAAAAATACTATGATGTATTATAGTCTATTTATATTTCAAATGACTATTTATAGTCAAACATATGACTTGTATAACCCCATGTAAAAAGTTTTTTAGTAAAACATCTCATGTTTGTGTCATTTTTACTTTAACATTCAATAAAAAGATATTTATGTCATTTCCCAACCAAAGTGGATCCATGGGGTCCCCATGTTGACCCATGGATTTTCTAGGTCTTCCATGACACATCCAACGAGGTTAGTACATGTTTCTAGGTCATTTCATTTAATTAAAACATTATTCTTAGCATAAACTACACTAATTACCTCTAATCGCGATTAAAAACTTAATAAGTTACTATTCACCAAAAAATTATTTTTATCCCATTGAACCACATTTTACTTCTCAATGACAACCGTGTATGTATTATTTTTTAAATTGGAAACACAAAGATGGAAAAATTTTATTTAAAAGGAAAAATCAGTTTTTATAAGTACCACTTAGTGGTTTCACTATTCATCAAAAATTGAAGTTTTTCAGAAAATTCCCAAAAATTCACCCTAAGATATATTTGATATTCATAATTCAAAAATGAATTCTATTTTACAAAATTCAAAAAATATAAGTCACATTAATTAATTTAATAAATAATTCCCACTGTTAGAGCAAATAGCGTGTTTTTATGAAATAATAAGTATCAAAAGATTGACACTGGTTTAAGTCTGATTTCAAAGTGAAATTAATTCCAATGACCACTATTGAATTTAATTGTAAAAATATATTCTAATTTTACTTTAAAACCAATTAAAAAGATAATCTAATCATATAAATAAATTAGATTAAAAATAGGTTTTGATTTAAAATAGAACATTTTACACTATTCATTAAAAAATGATCTTTATCAGAAAGATACCAAAAATTTACACAAAGTAAATTTTGATGTCCCAATTATTAAGAAGAGTTTTATTTGGTCCAATAGAATTTATAAGAGTGATCAAAACTATATTTAATGACGGTTCACCATCAAAAGGCGATAAGTGATCCTTTAGTGAAAACTAGGGCATATACGCCTAAAATTGAATTCTTTCAGTATTTTAAGCCTTTATCTTTTATTGGATAAATCTAAAAACATTTAAAAACATATATAATCATATTTTAGTTATTTATATCCATTCCCTCCAATAAAAAAACTACATGTTAACTACCATTTAAAATAATATTATTTTATTATTAGAGTGCAACGTAAGATTCCCAAGAAACTCGTTGTTGCGTGTTGGGTACACCATCGAGCTTAGCGTCCCCTTTAAAGTCATATTAATATATTATTCACAAATATGGATAAATATGAAAATGTCTTATTCTTTATTTACCTGGGGTGTTACACGAGTAGATTCAATTTGGTTACAGGACCTTGTTGTTGTTGTTTCTTCTACATGGAGTTAGGAGCAAAGGACCGAGTTGGGGCTCGGGATACTCATGGAGATCGCCCTCGGGGCTTGAGACTTTTGTTCATTTACATATGAATTGATGTGTAAGTATGTCACATTTTTTAATTCTTCCATTGTATCAGTAGTATGTCATGCATGCATCTCTTATATAAACTTCTGTTCGCCACTTTTATTCAAACCTTATAAATGAAAAATGTTTTCCGCTGCTTTCCTATTAATATTTACACTACTTACGTTGCTGTATTTTTGGTCCCTTTTCTCCACTTTGATAAGAGGGTATAGTCTCACCCCTGACTTACCTTACACCCTCGGCGCTAGTCGGAAAACTCTAGCGTAAGGGGTGACGCGCTTGAGGCCATGACGCGGGCCGACTCAGCTGACCTAGGTGTCCGGTTTAGGGTCGACCTGGGTTGGTTCGTGACACTGTAACTACCCCAAGCCTTCCTCCCATATGACATGGTATATAGACTATCCCTGAAATTAATACTCCCTAAAATGGGTAGGCATTTCCATTAATCCTGTATAGACACACGAAGAAAGAACATGGAAAGAAGCAATTGTGAATTAAACTGCTGCAGTAAAAGAGTGCTTAAAGTAAAAGGAGTGGGAATACAATCACAAATGTAAAGGAACAAGTTCAACTAGAAATTAAATAAAACCGAATGAAAAGGGTAAATGGTTATTGTGTGATCCTCCAAGGTTCCTTAATTGAAGGGTAGTTACAAATCATCTCCCCAGCACTCCATGTATGTCAGTCTCCTCCATGTCACGTCACGCTGAAAGGTCTACCACCTTGAAAAGTCTAGTCCTGGCTGCCTCAGCCTCGATCAATGTTGTAGGTCGTCTGCAAAAGACACAAAAAGGTGTGGGAAAATCCCGTATAGGGGTGAATATAATGATACTTAGTAGGGACCTCGATTCCCCGTAGGTATCGTTAAGTTCCACAAAGGAAAACCACAAAGAATGACATCAACTCTATATAGATATATGCCCACACATACACCTATGTTATTATGATGTACACATCTCACACATGAGGGAATGATTACAACAAGTTAACCCCATGATGGTAGATTACCACACAAGTAAATTAACACATAACATAACCTCAATCAAAAGCACAAGTTAAAAACAACTCACTCCAGGATTTATTTTTGGTATAGTAACAAGTAATATCCCCATTCACAACGTTGAATGCCTCAGATGCTGGAGAACTCTACCTCTATCAAGAACAGTGGGCCTACCGTATCACATAGAGGTGCTTCCCACTAACCTTAGAATGCTGAGATACTCCTTCTGTCGAGTATCGTGGGTCTGTCGCGTCCTACTGAGGTGCTCCCCACCATGGGTATGCTGCGTCACGCGGAGGTGCTCCCCCTCGTGTCCAATTGAGGTACACCTCCTGTTGAGAACCATGGGTCTGCCACAACACATAGAGGAACTCTCAACAGTGGTTCTGCCTTATCACACAGAGGCGCTCCCCACTGGGCCTGTCGTCTCACTTCGACTGGTAACAGTCAACAGTCGTCAAGTCTCAGCTAGTCGTAGGTTTCCTTATATAGTGTGATTTGGAGAACCTCTCCCAAGCCATCGATCATACCTATACTGTATAGAAGACCCACAAATATATATTCCAATGGTCAATCACGTCATAAGAGACTCAATGCAACAGACGAAACATCATTCAGACGCCCGGTCTGTAAGTTGATATCATTTCTGCTCCAAGGGCCCGACCGGATTCATGATTTGATCCAACCCAGTCATACTATAACATTATAAAAAAATAAATTAAAGTATTCCAAAATGACCATCTCGATCCAAGGATTCTGGTGATGTAGACGCTTCGTCAAACGGACGTCCAGATCACATGTTATAGCAAAAAAGGAAAAACTGGGTTCTGGCTCGGTTGGCATGGGCCTTGGCAGGCCCGACCCTCTGGGTCATGGTTCGACCAAGACCACATTGTGGGTATCCCGGTCCGGCCCGCTAGGTTCTCCCAAAAGGGAACGACCTTCTGCGGTGCGGCCCGATGTGGCGCTGTAACAACCCGATATTTTATTATAAGTTTTCTCTTTAATTTATTTGATGTCAGGTGTTTTATGCTACAACATGATTATCTTGTGCTATACGGCACACTGTATTAGCTTGAAGTATACAAAACACTATTCTTAGATTGTGTTACACATAATTTCAAGTTCGTTTTATAATAGTCATTCTACGCAACATTGAGGATATATATATATATATATTCAATGTATAAATGAAATATGGTTGGATTCTATTATACGAAATAATAATGGAGTCTTGAACAACATGCAACCCTGACTTGTCTTGCATTACACGCAATCACGACCTTCCTCGATAGCGTGTGTTGTACGCAATACCGGGTTTTACTAAACAACGATATATTATTATAATATTATTATGAACTAGACGTTATGAATATTATTAACTAAATTTCTAATTTTATAACATTATTATTCATCTTAAACATTTTATAGAACATGGTATAAGAACAAAATAATTTTTTCGTGTAAAATATTTATTTTTCAAAAAAATGCAGTTTTGCCACCTTTTGATGGCCCACCTAATTTAAATATAGTTTTTGAAATGTTTATAAGATCAATTTGAAAAAATAAAATTATTCTTTTGAATCAGGATATAAAAATTTACATTGGATAATGTTTTGATATTTTTCTGATAACTTTCATATTTTAATGAATAGTAAAAACACACTATATTTTAATTAAAAACAACTTTTTTCATCGTAATAATATATATGGTTAAATTATAATATTGAGTGGTTTTATTGTATAAGTAGAATATATTTTTACCATTTAATATAATGTATTTCATTAGCATTGATTTTACATTGAATTCGTTGGTTAAATCAATTCAATCTTTTGCAATGTTTTAAACAAAAACCCGTTTTCATTCGTCAATGGGATTAATTTTAATTTAATTTCTGCAAATTCTGTGTATTGAATTTAAAAAAATGGACTCCATATTTGGAATTATTGGGTACAAATTATGTTAATAGACTACTTTTTATTTTTGGGATTTATGAATAGTAACTACGGTAAATTTTATTTACCATAGTTAAAGGTAAATCGGGTAATTATGGGTAAATATAATATTATTAAATTATCCTAAAACATGTAAAAATTATATTAGATGGGTAAAAGTATAACGATATCACCTATGGGTCGGATTAGATTCATTTAATGAACTTTTTTCCATCAAAATAACATAATTATTATTAAAACCAAAGAAAGTGACAACATGTCACTATCTTAAATCGTATACATATATTAATTTTAATTTAGTGATAAACTTCATGAAACTTAGAACATTAGTAGTCTCCAGAAATCTCATAAAATTATATACATCATATGAATTTATTTATAATTTTTTGGGATTAAATAATTATCATTAATTATGACACAATAGTGATACAGAAATTGTTTATCCAGTGAAAAATCAAGAATATAGTTTTTATTAAATTATTAGTGACCATAAAATGCACAACACCCTAAACAAAACTTATTTTTCATGTAATTTTAAACCATAATAATCCAATGGTCGAATATTGGACCATTTGGAGCCTTATAAAAGCGAATATGACACTTATATTATTTTATTTTAAATGATGCCAAAGTTGTCACCATCATAATTTAATTAATATAAAAATTTAAATATTTTGATTTTAAGATGATAAATTCGAGTAAAAGTAATATAATGTAATTTAATATATTTATCTTCATCATAAGATTTTATTTTTAATTTTTATGGAACAAATAATTATATTAAATAATTATACAAAAATGATGTAGTATTTATTTTATGAAGAGATAAACCAAATAAATGGTTTTAAAAATAATAAAATAAATAATATATGAACTAATTAATGTTCTACACTAATTTTATATATGCATATGACATTTTATGAATCTATTAAAGATTTTAGTTCGAACATTTTTTCTGTATATATTTTATTTAAATTCAAATAAATGAATATTGTCAAAATTGACACTATTGTTATTTTATAACAATAACATATTATAAAATTATTTAAAAATCAAAATAATATTTCAAAATTATAAATTTAAATTTATATGGTAGAAAATGTTTTAAAGTATCTAATTATGGACAATTCACAACAAATAAGTAATTTTATGTTATAATTTAAAATTTAGAATGTTATTACCATAAATAAAATTAAATTGATTAAATAAGGATAAATCAAGTTGATAAGGTTTAACATAAATTTCTAACATGTCTAAATTTTATTGGTTGATGATATTTAAACTTTATTACATCTAATATTCGGATATGAGTCATTTTTGGGGGGTTTTAAGTGGGGTTAGATTTATTATAAATTAATATTTTTAAGAATTCCAAAGGTGCCCCTCTCCTCCTTTATAAAAGGGAACCTCCTCCCTCTCCTTCTCACACCAATTTGAGCCTTCATGCTCGGCCAAACCCTTCCCATTTCACTTCCCCACATCCCTATAAACATCCTAGAGGTCATGGTTTTCTTGAAAGACCAATTTTAGTTCCCTAAGAGGAGGTCTCAAAGAGGGGTTTCAAAGAAGAGGTAATGTCCGTTACCGATTCTTTCACCTTTATTTCTTCTTCCACTTCTTCTTATTAGGTTGTTTCATTATGAAGTAATAACATAAGTATCACTCATATACTGATATGTTATTATAATTATGAAACAACCCTATTTCATCATATATCCATCCTACGGAAAACGAAATCACCGCCCGTGCGTACGTACGGAATACCGTCTCCACGCCGTGGTGTAATCTATTTTCCACCACCACCTTACATGGATGGGTATAATGGTGTAAATAATAACTATATATGATTATTGTAAATTTAATTTGATTCTTTAATAGTATACATACACTCCAATAAAATTCCACGATCATGGGAATGATATCATCGCTCGTGCGTACATACGGAATACCGTCTCCACGACACGATGAGATTCATTCTCAATGATTATAAAGTATATATAATAAGTGATCATGAAATATATGACATAATAATGATACTGGATTTATGTATATATATATATATATGTATTTCATCCAAATAACTCCATTCAATTCAATGTGGAAACGAAAACAACATTCATGCGTACGTACGACCTACCATCTCCATGAACGGTGTATTTATTTCCATTTACCGATCTATTATATATATATATTCTCAATATATATTATATAAAAATCATGTTTTACATTCTGGATGTATGTAATCATGATCTAATTAATCATTTGAATAATTACAAGTCAAAACACGGACGACAAATGAAACGATTTTACCCAAAACGATCTTTAACATGGAATTTACAAAAGAACGGGTAATATAAAGTCATAAGTGAACCATATATGATATCATAATAATTAATATGATTATTTAATAAGTCAATAACATTATTTAAATCATTATATAGGAGGTTCGGATACGTACGAAGCATACCAGACCTAAGGTAAGGGATAATTTTGAAAATCTCATTTTTATCTGAGATTTCTTATTCGTCAGTATTTACGGGGTTTATTTCTATCATCCATGTCCATGTTTTATAAAAGTGTTTTAATGTATGTTTAAAGTCCTTTTTACCCATTTTTGACTTTTAATACATGGTATGTATGGAATATTTCTATTACGAGGAACTTTTTGACTTTTCTGGCAAAAGTACGAGAAGAATGTGTTTTTTAAATTATACGACACGAATGGATTTTTAAAGTTTTATAAAGCCTTATTTTCATGAAACTTCCTCCAAAATATTTCATGACTATTTTAAACAAAATCCTATTCTTTTAAAATTGCATGGAATTTTGTGAAAAGAAAATGATTTTCAAGAAGAAAGGATATTTTCCTCAAGAAATCATTTCAATTGTTTTATCAAAAACATTTTCCATCTAAGATGAAATTATTTCATATGTGTATGTTTCAAGTATAATGTCTCTATGATTTACATGCTTTCACTTTTCCTATGATAAAATATCCATTTGTTTTATAAGTTTTATGTGATGATGATACGATATGAAACCCATTTTATTCTTTGGGTTATGATGAATGTTTTAAGTTTATGTTGTGGCACAAGTAAGAATGATTTAATTATGAGATGGGTGGGACCTATATATCCCTCCAATGCATTGGGTAAAGATTTATATCTCATGATATAGAAATGGCTGGGATGGTAAGTTGATCTGGTTCAGTATTACCAGACTGGAATGAGGAGTGAACTCGATTCAGAAAGGGACTTTGTCCACTAAGGTGGTCTTGGCAGCAATGCCTTGGATACTATGGAAATCATTACATGTGCTTAATGGATGCCGCAATTACATGTTTTATTCCCATGCTATTTTATCATGATTTATGTTCCATTATGATCTATGCCTTATGTACTTCCATGTTTTATGACGTTGCTCATGGTTTTTAATGTTCATGTTTTTTATGATCAAATAAATATTGTATGTTTTATTTTATCCATGATTACCCTTACTGAGCATTTGAGCTCACCCTTTTTATGTTTTCTTTTCCCCTAGGATTAAAAGAATGATTTTTGTTAAGGAAACAAAAAATGGGAAGATCTTTGTGGGAGATATTGAAGAACTTTCACCACGATTAGAAGATTACGTTCCAAGTTTCCAAAGACACTAAACTATTACGGTCCTTGTGCGTCTGTTTTTCTTTTATATTAAATATTCCGCAAAAGTAATGTAATATCCATGTCCGTCAAGCTTCGGGTCTCTACAGTTGTTATCAGAGGAAAGGTTTAGTTAACCTTTGGAAACTAGGATGCGAAAACGTTACTGAGATCCCTAGAGATATTTCTAAGGTATGTCTAGGGATGTCCCTAAGGACAAGTATACGTATAGGATATAGTCCTAGAACTATGGTAATGATCTTAGAATTAAACCTAAGATGTTAGATATTGAGGGTACTCCCACTTTACTATGTTGTTTTCCCTAGCATGATTTTTTCATCTCACACTATTCTTTTTGGGTTTTAGAAAATGGCTGGAAATAAGATGATTCACGATAATGGAGGATATGATGGACAATGGAATGATATTATTCATGAGAAACCAAATGAAATGGGATTTGGAAGTCCAAACATCATTATTATGCCGAATGATCAATCTCATAATATGATAAATAAACTCAAATTTGGTAATTTTCCTGACTCGGCTAATAAGAGAAAGATGGTGTTTCATGATGATCATAGAGGAAAGAAAGTTCAATTTCCCCTATGTAAATCATGTGGGAAGAGACATCAAGGAGAATGATTCAAAGGAACTGGAAGATGCTTTGGGTGTGGAAAATAAGGACACAAATTCAGTAAGTGAAAATGAAAAGGTTCAGTTAACACCGTGGACATGGATAATGGTATTACTACAACATCAACAATTGTTAAATGTTTTAAATGTGGAATGTACGGATATTATTCAAACCAATGCCCTAAGGGAAAGTCTCATGATGAAAATAAGTATGGTCGTATGGGTAGTATCTATGTTGATGATGATGAAGAGACTACAAATGATATGTAATATGAAAGAAATGTTGAAGTTTAGTCAATGGTTTAAGAAGGTAGTGGAATGATTACATGTTTATCAAGTTTAATGTTGTATAAGTAATCTCATGGTAAAATGGAATAAAGATACATCTATGGATTGTTACACTGTTGTCTTTCCTTATGTTTTGAATGTGTATGATTAATGGTACCAGTAACCATGAAAGGTTATTCAGATATTTTTGGAAAGTAGATGATATGCACATAATTAAGGGATAAGGAGAAAATTAAATGTTTGATAGTATTCATGATCTCATGACTGATATAAGGAGAAGGTTATATCCTGGTTTGAGTATATAGAATTTTAGGATTTTGGTATGTGGAAAGATTTAACTTTTGACAGGATTTGTGTTTTCACTATGGTTTAATGGGTATTCATTTTTCAAAAGAATACATGATTAAGGTATTCGCATGATTGTAATGTGACCAACAAGATATATGGGGGATAAATGATGGTATTCACATGCTTGGGTGATGATATTTTAAGTAATTGTTTTCTTTATACTATGAGCTTGGACCAAAGTATTGTAGATAAGCCTAAAGATTGGAATGGATTGTGATGGACAAAAGTTATTATTGTTTAAGGATAGAACTTTTTTTGATATTATTGGTCGGATGTTATAGTAATATAGTTTTAGAAAAAGGACAACCTGCAGGACGGGCGACAGCCCATCGCGTCGGACAAGGATGTGGGAATCGAACCCACAACCAAAATGTGAATGGCCTTTATCGCTTACCACTGGCCTACAGGAATTCTTTGTTTAGTAGAAACTAGTTTTATTATATTAAGCAGTATGATATATGAAGTATAAGTCCATTTTAGGAACCATATATGATTAATCTCACTATAGATCGACTTATGTATTTTTGATAACTTTTATAACCTTTTTTTGAGACAGATGGAATGACCCATCATTCTATCACATGATCTGCTAACACTTCACGAATGACAAATTCAACTTCATTTCATTAAAAGATGATGTGGAAATTGTCCAAAGAATAACCAACGGTGAGACGATACCAAAATCACGAAAGTATTTCTTCTAATTCTAATTTCATCAACTTTAGGGAAATGATCTTCAAAACCAAAAATGTTGTCCTAGTGCCCTTATATCCGATAAATGAGATGGTACCTTAGATCATCACAAATATATGGCTTTGTGATCTATGGATTTTTCATAGCCATGTTCTCTACCACTCTCCATCGTAACTTAATGATTAGATTTTTCTTCCATATCCATATTTTCATCTATATTCTCCTACGTGGAAACCCAGTGATTAGTTACAATGGGTAATCGTTACATTTCATACTTTAGTTTCTAAAATTTTGTTTCAGTATTCCTTTTTACGATGTGGGTTTCTATAAATTGTAAACGATTTACAACACCGATGAATTTCGAGGGCGAAATTCATTTTAAAGGGGGGTAGAATGTAACAACCCGATATTTTATGATAAGTATTCTCTTTAATTTATTTTATTTCAGGAGTTTTATGCTACAACAAGATTATCTTGTGCTATATGTCACACTGTATTATCATGAGGTATACACAACACTATTCTTATATTGTGTTACACAAAATTTCAAGTTCGTTTTATAATAGTCATTATACGCAACATTGAGGGTATATATATATATATATATATATATTCAATGTATAAATGAAATATGGTTGGATTCTGTTATACGAAATAATAAAGGAGTCTTGCACAACACGCAACCCTGACTTTTCTTGCATTACACGCAATCACGACCTTCCTCGATAGCGTGTGTTGTACACAATATCGGGTTTTACTAAACAACGATATATTATTATAATATTATTATGAACTAGCCGTTATGAATATTATTAACTAAATTTTCAATTTTATAACATTATTATTCAAATTAAACATTTTCTAGAACATGGTATATGAATAACATAATTTTTTCAGGTAAAATATGTATTTTTCAAAAAATGAAGTTGTGCCGCCTTTTGATGGCGCACCCACATAAAATCTAGTTGTTGAAATGTTTATAAGTTCAATTCGACAAAATAAAATTCTTCTTTTGAATCAGGATAAAAAAATTTACATTGGATAAAGTTTTGATATTTTTCTGATAACATTCATATTTTAATGAATAGTAAAAACACGCTATATTTTTATTAAAAACAACTTTTTTCATCATAATAATTTATATGGATAAATTATAATATTGAGTGGTTTTAAAGTATAAATGGAATATATTTTTACCATTTAATATAATTTATGTCATTATCATTGATTTTACATAGAATTCATAGGTTAAATCAATTCAATCTTTTGCAATGTTTTAAACAAAAACCCATTTTCATTCATCAACGAGATTAATTTTAATTTGATTTCTGAAACTTCTGTGTATTGAATTTAAAAAAATGGATTCCATATTTGGAATCAGTCGTTCCAAATTATGTTAATAGGATACTTTTTATTTTTGGGAATTATGAATAATAACTACAGTAAATTTTATATACCATAGTTAAAGGTAAATCGGGTAATTAAGGGTAAATATAATATTATAAAATTACCCTAACACATTTAAAAATTCTATTGGATGGCTAAAAGTATACCCAAATCACCTAAGGGTCGGATTAGATTCATTTAGTGGACTTTTTTGATGAAAATAACTTAATTATTATTAAAACCAATGAAAGTGACAACATGTCACTCTCTTAAATCTTATAAGTATATTAATTTTAATTTAGTGATAAACTTCATGAAACATCAAACATGAGTAGTACCCAGAAATATAATAAAATTATCTACATCATATGAATTTATTTATAATTTTTAGGGATTTAATAATTATCATTAATTATGACAGAATAGTGATGCAGAAATTGTTTATCTAGTGAAAAATCGAGAATATAGTTTTTATTAAACTAATAGTAACCATAAAATGCACAAAACCCTGAACAAAACTTCTTTTTCATGTACATGTAAAGCATAATAATCCAATGGTCGAATATTGGACCATTGGGAGCCTTATAAAAACGATTATGACACTTATATTATTTTATTTTAAACGATGCCAAAGTTGTCACCTTCATAATTTAATAAAAATAACAATTTAAATATTTTGATTGTAAGATGATAAATTCTAGTAAAAGTCTTATTGTGAAAGGTACTAGATTTATCTTCATCATAGGATTTTATTTTTAATTTTTATGCAACAAATAAGTATATTAAATAATTATACAAAAATGTTGTAGTATTTATTTTATTAAGAGATAAACCAAATAAATGGATTTAAAAATAATAAAATAAATATTATATGAACTATTTAATGTGCTAAACTAATTTTCTATATACATATGACATTTTATGAATCTATTAAAGATTTTAGTTCGAACATATCTTATGTATATATTTTATTTAAACTCAAATAAATAAATAGTGTCAAAATTGACACTATTGTTATTTTATAAAAATAACATATTATAAAATTGTTTAAAAATCACAAAAATATTTAAAAATTATAAATATAAATTTATATGGTATAAAATGTTATAAATTATCCAATTATGGACAATTGACAACAAATAAGTAATTTTTTGTTATAATGTAAAATTTAGAATGTTATTACCATAAATAAAATTAAATTGATTAAATAAGGATAAATCAAGTTTATAATGTTTAAAAGAAATTTCTAACATGTCTACATTTGATTGGTTGATGAGATTTAAACCCTATCGCATATAATACTCGTATATGAGTCATTTTTGGAGGTTTTTAATTGGGGTTAGATTTATTATAAATTAATATTTTTAAGAATTCCAAAGGTGCCCCTCTCATCCCTTATAAAAGGCCACCTCCTCCCTCTCCTACTCACCACAATTTGAGCCTTCATTCTCAGCCAAAACCTGACCATTTCACTTCCCCACTTCCCTATAAAAATCCTAGAGGTCCTTTTATTCTTCAAAGACCAATTTTAGTGCTCTAAGAGGAGGCCTCAAAGAGGCGCTTCAAATAAGAGGTAATGTCCGTTACCGATTCTTTCACTTTTATTTCTTCTTCCACTTCTTCTTCTTATGTTGTTTCATTATGAAGTAATAACATAAGTATCACTAATATACTGATATGTTAATATATGTATGAAACAACCCTATTTCATCATCTATCCATCCTATTGAAAACGGAATCACCGCGCGTGCGTACGTACGGAATACCGTCTCCACACCGCGGTGTAATCTATTTTCCACCACCACCTTACTTGGATAGGTTTAATGGTGTAAATAATAACTATATATGATTATTGTAATTTTATATTGATTCTGTAATAGTATACATACACTCCAATAAAATTCCACGATCATGGGAACGATATCATCCCTCGTGCGTACATACAGAATACCGTCTCCACGACGCGATGAGATTCATTCTCAATGATTAACCATTCATAAATGATTATAAAGTATATATAATAAGTGATCATGAAATATATTACATAATAATGATACTGGATTTATGTATATATATATTTATTTCATCCAATTAATTCCATTCAATTCAATGAGGAAACGAAAACAATGTTCATGCGTACGTACGGCCTACCGTCTCCATGAACGGTGTATTTCATTCCATTTATCGATCTATTATATATATGTATATTATGAATATATATTATATATAAATCATGTTTTACATTCTGGATGTAAGTAATCATGATCTAAGTAATCATATGAATAATTACAAGTCAAAACACGGACGACAAATGAAATTATTTTACCCAAAACGCTCTTTAACATGGAATTTACAAAAGAACGGGTAATATAAAGTCAAAAGTGAACCATATATGATATCATAAAAATTAATATGATTCTGTAATAAGTCAATAACATTATTTAAATCATTATACAGGAGGTTTGGATACGTACGAAGCATTTCGGACCTAAGGTAAGGGATAATTTTGCAAATCTCATTTTTATCCGAGAGTGCTTATTCGTCAGTATTTACTGGGGTTATATCTATCATCCATGTCCATGTTTTATAAAAGTTTTTTCATGTATGTTTAAATTCATTTTTACCCATTTTTGACTTTTATTACGTGGTTTATATGGAATCTTTCTATTACGAGGTACTTTTTTACTTTTCCGGCAAAAGTACGAGAAGAATGTTTTTTAACTTATACGGCACGAATAGATTTTTACGGTTTTATAAAGCTTTATTTTCATGAAGATTAATCCAAAATATTTCATTACTATTTTAAACAAAATCATATTCTTTTAAAATTTCAAGGCATTTTGTGAAAAGAAAATGATTTTCAAGAAGAAAGTATATTTTCCTCAAGAATTCATTTCAAGTGTTTTATCAAAACCATCTTACATATAAGATGAAATTATATCATATGTGTATGTTTCAAGTTTAATGTCTCTATTATTAACATGCTTTCACTTTTCTAATGATAAAATAACCATTTGTTTTATATGGATTATGTGATGATGATATTATATGAAACCCATTTTATTCTTTGGGTTATGATGAATGTTTTAAGATTATGTTGTGGAACAAGTAAGAATGATTTCATTATGAGATGGGTGGGACATATATCTCCCTCTAATTAATTGGGTAAAGATTTATATCTCATGAGATAGACATGGCTGGAATGGTAAGTTAATCCGGTTCAGTATTACAGGACTTGAACGAGGAGTGAACTCGATTCAGAAAGGGACTTTATCCACTAAGATGGTCTTGGCCGCAATTCAATGGCTACTATGGAAATCATTACATGTGATTAATGGATGCCACAATTACATGTTTTATTCCGATGCTATTTTATCATGATTTATGTTCCATTATGATCTATGCCTTATGTACTTCAATGTTTTATGTTGTTGCTCAAGATTTTTAATGCTCATGTTTTTTTATGTTCAAATGTATATTGTATGTTTTATTTTATCCATGCTTACCCTTACTGAGCATTTGAGCTCACCCTTTTTATGTTTTCTTTTCCCCCAGGATTAAAGGAATGATTTTAGGTAAGGAAAAAAAGGGGAAGATCTTTATGGGAGATATTGAAGACCTTTCACCATGATTAGAAGATTACGTTTCAAATTTCCAAAGACACTAAACTATTGCGGTCCTTGTGTGTCTGTTTTTATTATGTATTAAGTATTCCACAAAAGTAATGTAATGTCCATGTACGTCAAGCTTTGGGTCTCTACAGGCGTTGCCCGCTACGGCGCGGCAGACTACAGCACGGCCCGCTTTGGTGCGCCCAGTTCGGCTGGTGGTCCGCTGTGGTTGGTCTGCCCTAACCAACAACCAGGAATAGGTGCCTCAGGTCTTCCCGAATGGTCTGTGGACCATTCGGCTTCAAGAACATGGGATCCACTGGAGGGGTCCCCCTCCGTTTAGCATGGTCAACATGATTCCAGCTGCCATTCGACCTTATGCTCCACAGGCGGCGCGGACGCGCGCTGCCGCTCTGCTACGCGGCCTACCAGTGTGTTGACCGTTACCCCTTGCTTTTCCATGGATGATGGGCCACGACCACATGCTCATATAGTGTCATAGACGTGGGCCGCCCTCCCTTCATATTGTCGGCTGGGTGTCAGCCGCTGCCTTCTTTTGCAAGACATTGCGGCTTCGTTCCATGCCCGAAAAATTAACTATCACAGATTCATGATCCTTGCTTCGAGGTCACCTTGTCCATATATGATGGTTCGCACTACTATGTGTTTCCAGCAAAAATAAAAGTTAGATGTTGAAGATTTCACAAAGAACACGTGAATAATAAAAATAAAGAGGGGAACGATTTACATGCAGGATGATGACCATGTTTGTTTCTCCATCGTCATCTTCAATTTATGTTATGAAGAATCAATAAATTAAATTCAAACATAAATAAAACCCCTAAATCAACATAAAAATATTTATTCCCAATCTGGAAAAAAAATCATCTGCGGATCAACATGTTAGTGAGTTGATCTATGTTCTTCATTTAGAAGAGAATAACGTGGGAAACAATAATCACAAATATTTAAACCCATGCCACAAGAACTATGGTGAGCACACGTTTGTGGAAATGGGTCAATGTTCATTATCCCCCGCAACTAGCCTCTAGTGATGTTACTCATTTTTCGATCAATGGTTTGGGGTTTCGGTGTCGCTCGTCACCTCCCACTATTACTGGATCCATCTTTCAAGGGTTTGACATCCCTGCATGTTGTCAGCACATTGTTTCTTGAAAAGCAGTGCAAATACCTCTCCACAAGATCCATATAA